>JAXQQM020084601.1:435000-485000 GCA_034641835.2 Pinus albicaulis | reverse complement strand
AATATATTCAAATAATTAGGTGGAAAGAAGCTCATATGTGGATGAGAAGATTCTATATTCATTAATGTAGAACGGGATGAATCTAAAGCCACAAGTCAAGAAGACAAAAATTGATGCTCCATTCGACTCCTAATCATAGGACAATCTCCTAGAAATAAATCTAGTTCCGAAATTGGGATTGAAGACTCATGACCATCCTAGCGAATAACCCTTAAGATGCGTCAACATGGAGGAAAAGATAAAGGTAGAAAAACCTATGCATAATAGAATTTACTATTATTGTTAATTTTATTGATGAAGTAGAACTAGATGTAGTTCCACTTGATGTATGTAGAGTTATGTTTTGATGTCCCCATACGTACATGTGGGATGCAATATTTGTGTGAAGAGCCATCTACTATGAACCATCAATGATGGAGATCATTTACCATCACATTGATCCACGTATATATTGGTGGCCACCCTTCTATTCCACTTGGACCCCCACCATCGTTTCTTTCATTTTTTTCAGTTTCCTGAATTATAGCACAATTCACTATTTTTAGCAGTTTTTTGGGTCCTAAACTTCCGGAGATGTTTTGAGGGCCTAAACAAAGTTTTTTGGGAAAATAGCAAGCAACATGGAAGTTCCTTGGATTTTTCTCAATCCAATGTTGTAGTCCTAGGATATATATTTCTAATGTGGTATTGATCACGTCAAATAGAGATCATATGCCAACGTTACGTCCCCGGGAAGTTGATGTACCAATTTACCCAAACAGGGTCTATAGTTTTAGTGATTCATATCCTAGGGTTAGTTATTTGAATGTTAAGAATTTTTTGTTGTTCCTCAATAATAAATAGCAATTTGAGCCTCATTGTAACACAGTTTAGTGGCATGTAGCTGCCACAATATTCTCAGAGATAAGTTACCAGTGCCCTAGCTAGTTTATTTCCATTCTGTTCGTAAGCATATTTCATTTATTTGTTATTAATGAAATAAAGTTTTATTTCTGCTGCATCTTTACATTTATATTTATTTTTGTATTTCATTGTCTTAGTTCATAAATCTAGATCAGTGGTATCAGAGAAGTCTGCTCTTTCTCAATCCTTCTTTGCATGTCCCCAACGCGGTCCAGGTATAAGGAGTTAGGGATCTATCTGGTTGAACATTTGCAAGATCAGCCTCGTAAACCTCGACGACCACATATGGGGGAGAAAAGAAAGATGAGGGATCAGGAGATCCTATCAAAATATTGCTTGAGGAGGCCCTCGAGAAAAATAAGAACATGATGATGGAAAAGGTTTCCCATATCGTTCAATGGCTACCCACCGGTGATGCATCTACATCCAGTAGCCACTCTGGAGGTGCAAATCCTTTTAAGTTACAATTAAAATTTGACATTCCCAATTTTGAGGGCCAAATAGATGTAGACTTTGTAGATATATGGTTGAATCTATTAGAAGGATATTTCTTAGTTCAATACTTTTTTATCTAAGAAAGTATTACTTTTGCACTCCTCAAAGTCGCCCCCCATGTCAAGGACTAGTGAGAAACCTACTCGAGGAAAAAGAGTGAGGAGGAACCCTCTCTATTCTCGTCCGCACTGACTCGGAATTATTTTCGAGACGCCATCAAGGAAAAATATTATCCCATGAGGAGCTATGAGGAAAAATACATACAATGGAATACATTGCGAAAACAAAGGGATCAAGATTTCCATGAGCTGACGAATTTATTCCATACCATGAGCACAATGTTGAGTATCAAAGATTCATAGAAACATTTGGTACTGAAGTACCGCAATTGTTTGCACATATGTATTCAAGAGGAAATGGTGTTCCTCGACATCTCCTGGCTTAGTGCGGCATACTGGTATGCTGCCATGATTGAGAAAAATGTCAAAGAGAAGAAGTGAGACTTTGGATCTAAAAATCAGAAGCAAGGGAAAGGTGCCCCCGAACCATGGAACAAAGGACAAAGACAATGCAGGGCATCTCGAGACAACCTGCCAAAGACGAAAATAAATAATAACAACATGAATCTAAAGAAGGAAAGCGAGAAGTGGTATGAGTTCCACAATAGCTCTGCTCACAACAGAAGTGAGTGTCAGGCCAAGTAGTCACTGGTGGCCGAGTTGAAGGTTTCTGACTCAGATGCATTTTCTGACTCCAAATCAGAAACTGAAAAGGGGAATGACAAAGGGTAGCGTATTATCGATGCGGAGCCCAACGCCATCGTCTCCACCATGAAGATCTAGAATAAGGAACCATTCACCAACTCATTTGTAGTGTCATACTTCGATGACATCCTAATCTTCATCTAGACTTGGGAAGAGAACCTCCACCACATTTGACAAGTCCTCCAAACAGTACAACAATGCAATTTGTCTCCCAATATAGAGAAGTGCATTTTTGGGATGACCCAGCTTCAATATCTTACATACATTATTGATGAGCCACGGGTGAATGTGGATCCAACTAAGATCCAATTCATTTGGGACCGGCCAACCCCAACCACAGGTTCGTGTTGGTATTCTCTCATATCACTTGGCCCTTGAGTCAAGTCACCAAGGGAGGGGTGAAAGAAGAATTATTTTGGTAGAAATATCAACAGAAGGCATTTCTAGAGTTCAAACATCACCTCTTCTTTGCACAAGTGCTCACATTACCAAACTTGCAACAACCATTTGAGGTCAAGACAAATGCCTCTGACTATGCTATTGTGGTTGTTCTTACTCAACAGAGGCATCCAATGGCATGTGATAAGGAGACACTTTCTGACATAGTCTGAAAGTATCCCACTTATGACAAAGAGATGTACTCCATTATGAAAGCTTTCTGAAAAATGGAATCATTACATTTTGGGAAAGGAAACAGTCATCCACACAAACCACTAACCCTTGCAGTTCATACAGACACAGGGGAAGTTGCAGAATGATCACCATTAGAAGTGGTCCACATACTTGCAAAAATTTCATTTGAACATCAATTATAAGAAGGGAAGCACTAATAATGTTTAAAACTACCTTAGCTGACCATTCATTGTAGTGCTAACGACTGTGATGAACTCTTCTGGGCATGAGAGTTCGAATTGGACGTTTCTCTAGCAAAGCAATCGAGAATTCAACCATGCATACAATACACTCTTGAAGGGTAAGCAAGTTCCATATTTAAAACATTGGGATGCCCTGCTATGTGACTTGGGACACCATTTTTCTCCTTCAAGCAAGCGTGCCAAGATGATTTGGGAAGCATGCTACAGTCAGGTCGTTGGGAATTTAGGGGTCGAGAAAAAAATTGAAGTACTGTAGAATTATTTCTATTGGCCAAACCTTTGACATGATGTCAGGAAGTACATCAAGTCTTGCACTTCCTGTATCATTGCCAAATCGTCCAACAAGAAGCAAGGACTCTATACTCCACGGTGTACCCCTAGTCGACCTTGGGAATCCATCTCCATGGATTACATGTCGGGACTTCCTTATAATAAGCATGGAAATGACTGTGTTTTTGTGGTCGTTGACAGATTCTCGAAGACGGCCATTATGACAACCTACAAGAAGAATATTACAACAGAAGCCATTACTAAACTCTTCTTTGAACGAGTGTGGGTACACTCTGGGATCCCATAGTCTATCATCTCACATCAGGACAATAGGTTCCTGAGTAAATTTTGGTCTAGCCTCTGGTCGATGGTGGACACCAAGCTTACCATGTCCCTTACTTTCCATCTACAAACTAATGGCCAGACAGAGGTCATCAACCAGATGATCGTACACATTTTGTGCATGTACAACTCAAAGCATCCACTCGAATGGGATGAGAGCATCCCCTATGTACAAAATTAATATAACTGGGCTCTCCATTGCTAAAAAAACCATAGCCCCTTTCAGGTGAGCTTAGGATTCGAACCACTGTGTCCCATTGGCATAGCCATGCCATTTGCGGCTCCTCAGGTAGATTGAGCTTGTGTCTAATGTAAGGCTGACAAGTCAAGCAACTTCATTCAGTGCAGTAAGCACATTCGCCAACAAGTTCATGACATATTGTACGGATCCAATGCTAAGTACAAGCACTGACATGATCAACATCGGGTGACACATAAATTCTAGGTGGGTGACAAAGTGTGTCTACATTTTCCAAATTAGAGGCTCGCAAGACCTCGCTGCAAGATTCGCCCACTCCGATATGGGCCATACACCATCACCAAGGATATAAGGGACAATGCCATTTAGCTCACCATTCCAAAATTCCTTGGTGTGCACCGAGTATTCAATGTGTACCACCTTCAACACTAGTTTGTGCCTGTACTTGACATATCTGGCATGGAAGAATAACTCACATCAAAAGAGTTAAACCCCTATTGCATGGAACAAGCCACAACTGATCATATCATGGATACAAATATCAAGCACGCCCAAAAAAAAAGGATCCCGATATATCGAGTTGTGAAAGTAGGCCAACTCCTTCACCATGGAAAGTGGCTGACCAGCGACGAACTTCAACAGAAGTTTCCTCATCTCAGGGAGGAACTCAAGACAACGGGGACCATTTCTTCCTAATGAGGGAGGAACGATCTAGGTGGATATTGGTTGCCACCCAACTATTCCACTTGGACCCCAACCAATGTTTCTTTCACTTTTTTCAGTTTCCTTAATTATAGCACAATTTACTATTTTTAGTAGTTTTTTAGGTCCTAAACTTCTGGAGCCGTTTTGAGGCCGTAAACGAAGTTTTTGTGGAAAATATGGAGCAATATGGGAGTTCCATTGATTTTTCACACCCAAAAGTTATATTCCTTGGATAGATATTTGTAAGGTGGTATTGAGCGTGTCAAAGAGAGATCATATGCAAAAGTTACATCCCTGGGAATTTGATGTACCAATTTACCCAAAAAGGGTCCATAGTTTTGGCTTTTCATCTCCTAGGGTAAGGTATTTGTATGTTTAGGGTTTTAAATTGTTTGTCAATAATAAATAGGCCTTTGAGCCTAATTGTAACATAGTTTATAGCCTTGTAGCCACGACATCTCTTTCTGGTAGGTTACCACCGTGGCCTCATATCCATTCTCTTTAGAAGCATTATCTCACCTATTAGTTACACGAGAGGTGCTCCGCAACCCAAGATAGGTACATGCAAGGTAGATTGATGTGAGAAATAAGAGAAGATATGTATTGTAAATAAACATTTGAATGCCTATATGATTAACAACACTCAAAAACCCTTTTATACTTACTCCCGTAGGTATGGTCATTAAATAAAAATATATATAAATTGGAGGTATATTCACCAACAAGAAAACGAGGTATGTAAATAAATAAAAATATAAATAGACCGAGGTATGGTAAATACAAAATAAAACCTTTTTTATACTTACTCTAGAGGTATGGTGAATAAATAAAAATATAAATAAATTGGAGGTATGGTAAATAAATAAAACCTCTTTTTAAACTTACTCTAGAGGTATGGTATATAAATAAAAATATAAATAGACTAGAGGTATAGTAAATAAATAAAACCTCTTTTTATATTTACTCCATAAACATCTTCATATTTACCAAAACTAAAAATGAGGTTTTACTTAGGTGTAGCCTATGGGCCAAATACCATGGTAGAAATTATTATTAATACCATGGGCTAAATACTATGGAAATATAAATAGACTAGAGGTATGGTAAATAAATAAAACCTCTTTTTATATTTACTACATAAAGAAAACTAAAAAATGAGGTTTTATTTAGGTGAATCCTATGGGCCAAATACCATGGGCTAAATATTATGGGTCAAATACCATATTTATAAAAGAGGTATGGTAAATAAATAAATATAAAAGAGGTATACAAAGGTATGGTAAATACATCAAAGATATCAAATATGATTAGAAATCGATATATAAGTATATACCAAGCCTATGGAACAAATACCATGGTAAATAAAAGAGGTACGGTAAATAAATATAAATATAAATCAACCATAGGTATGGTAAAAATAAAACCTCTTTTTATATTTACTCCATACTCTTTATATTTACGAACACTCACAAAAGAGGTTTTATTTAGGTGATGCCTAAGGGCCAAATACCCTAATATTAATATTAAAAGATTAATAATATTATTATTATTAATTATAATATTCATATTAATATGTTATAATATTAATATTATTAAATTTAATAAATTTGGATGGCGGAGGTTTGTATTTAAGTACACTACATGCATGCATTGAATATCTCAGTTAGAAACGTAAACATAAATGTAAATATAAAAGTAATGTTTAACATTTAATATTTAAAATTTAATATGATTAATCTAATGCTGGCCCTAATGAAAAATCACTTCTCCCCCTAAATATATAAATTTAACACAAATAAAGTATCTAATTGTATTTGTGAGGAAGCATCTCTTCATTTTCTCTTAATTTTTTTCTCTACTTTTTTGTTTTTACCTTTTCATCTACTTCAAATCCATGGATGCGGTCATGTGTAACCAATCACTCTTACCACCAAATTAGAATGATTTAATTTATGCATTGGGAAAAACACCACCAAATTAGAATGATTTAATTTATGTGTTGGGAGAAACACCACCAAATTAGAATGATTTATTTTCTGTCTTGCCCGAAACCTTGGCCGGCTCTAAAAAAAAGTGATTTCAAGAATTTCCTTGTAAATTTATAAAGAAACAACCTAGATCCATATTAATTCAGGATCTATCAAGTGCTGAGAGGGATTAATATTTAGAGGTGCAAACTTTTTGCCAACTTTTGCACTCAAAAAAGAAGTTTCCACGTCTAGAGGTTTGATCCCTCTCGACGCTTAATCGATCGAGAGTTAAGATGGATCTTGGTTGATTATTAATTAAATGAATTTTTATGTGTATTTTTTCATTTCATTATATTCCTGCATAAATACGGTTCAAACACACTTAAGAGAAACTCCAAAAATTTATTTTTAATCGTTAACTAAGCTAAGAAAGTAATTAGTTCTAGAAAAAAGTATGCTTTACTATTTTTAAGATAAAATTAGTTTGTAGAAAAGTTCGTGAAAGAAATGTCATCGTTAGGGGGTTCTATCAAGGAGAAAACACAACAATTGGAAGAGTATAGACATGTATACAAGGTGCTGCTCTGGAATCCTAAAGGGCTACCACCGAAGAGGCAAGCGAAGAATGAGATCCAATTGTTTTGACACTCTCCATTACCGAAGGTTAATTGATTATAAAGGGAAATGAAGTGAAGAAGTAGTTGTAATACCAATTGGAATGTGGTGTTATTCGACCGTACCTCACATGTGGGTCACCCATTATAATTGTGCCTAAGAAGGATGTGACTTGGTGGATGTGCATTGGCTATAGGTTTTAAAAACAATTATTCTCAATAACGGGTTCCTCTTGCCTAGGATAGAGGATCTTTTATGCAACAAGATAAATACTTCACCAAGATAGACTTACAATCACGGGATCACTAGGTTTGAGTCAATGAAGAAGATACCTAGAAGACCACCTTCAAAGCTAGAGAAGGTTTGTATTAGTGGTTAGTTATGATATTTAGCCTATGAAATGCACCAAATAAATTCATGAAGTCAATTAATGGTATATTGTGCACATGTATAGTTTCATTTTTTATTAGTTATTTGGATTATTTACTAGTATACATTGCTACCTACAAGGAGAACATATCACATTTGATGTAGGTTCTAGAGACTTTAAAGAATTAGTAATCATTTTGACATCTCAAGAAGTATGATTTATCACAATAGACTATGGTGTATTTGGGCTATACGATAGGTGGAGGAGATTTGAAGATAGATCCTTCCAAGATGGAGGTCATCATGAAGTTGTCGGTAAGGATTACTAAATGTTTTTGAGGATAAGATTTTTTTTGAGGCAACATAGTACTTGAAGAAATTCATAAACTTGTTGTTAGTAGTAGCAACACCACTCCACACCATAATTTCAATTTACAAGAGTTTCAAGTGGGGAAAGGGTTGTCGAAGAGCCTTTAATGTGTTAAAGAAGAATATTAGTCAAACATTGGTTCTAGCATTACTAAAATTACAATATCGCTTTGAAGTGGAGACATATGCATGTGGGCATTTTATGGGAGAAATATTGATGCTAACTAATTAAATTAAAAAAAAAAATTACACAATTCATACAAATGTAAAATAAAATTAAAACAAGAACCTACCATACTAATACTAAAAATCTCTAATAAAATAATAAATCAATTTAGATCTATTTTAACCTAGATATTTTATACATTGATCAATTATGTTTTTATTTTCTTGTAATCCATACTAATGCTCATTAAACCTTCCATTAAAATAGATCTATGCTAATATGTATATCAATCCCATTAACAAAGCACTAGAATCCAACTAGGTAACAAAATAGCCCTACCACTACATTATGTCCTACTTGGAAACATGCATTGTTAAATTTGAATTTTGAATGGGCACACAATTGATAAGTGGTGGAAGTTCCATGATAATAGCCTCAAAGATATATTAAGGTATTTTATCATCATAGGAAACAACTAGATGATTTAGAGTCGTTAATGAAATACATAAAAACTCAATTTTATTACCATAAGCAACAAATAGAAGATTTAGATTCCTTAATGAAATTTTCCTTAATGCACATGACAATTGAACTCAAATAGGAGAGCTACAAATATTAGAAAATTCGTAAAATAATGATCAATAATGAATAGTGATTAATTATGTTTATGAAATCACAAAATTTGGGATGTCAACATTTTGTCTTCTTATTATTATCATCTGTGCAAGTGATTGTGGTCCTGAAAAAATCAAAATCAAAACAGATTTTAAGATACAATAACATTATTTTCTAGCTAAATTTTAAGAAGAAATCATATAGAAGTGTATTGCCTTTATATTCTATGTCTAGTACCTAAAAATTCAATCTAAGATATTTCTATATATTTTGTAGCTAGAGATGCAAAAATTAGAATTGAGCACTTGTTCTTGTTGTTTAAATCATGTGTATAAATGACTATGGTCATATATGGAAATTATGTTACCTCAAACCAAATAAATTGCATTGTTTATTATTGCATTATATCGAATATGAAGAATTAAAAATTAAATGAGTTATAGATATTATGTCAAAATTTATAAGGGTATACCGTACTACACATGCAAGGGTTGTCAATTACATTGAAAGTATTGACGAGATGCTCTATAGATTAGAATAGTTGAAAAGCATAGTTCTTACATATTATCCAGAGAGGGAGGAATAAAATGTAGAGTGAGGTCGTAAAGGAGAGAGGCCATGTTGTAAATGGCTTCATTGTCAATTCTCCTTTATAAGGAATATTTTGGTACAATGGTAAAAATTCTTATGATGAGGTGTGTAATCTTGTTGAGAGATTTAAATTTATATGGATGTGATGTGAAATACATCAAACCATGGGTAGAGACATTGTTGAGAGATTTCTTGTTATATGGATGTGATGTGTAATATATCAAACTATGGGTAGAGACAACGTAACGCTTGAGAGGTTTGAGAGGTTTAGTTGGCCATGATTGTTCTCAAAATAATAATGAATCTTCTCTATAGTGGACATGTATAACATGCAAATATATTTTTTTGTATGTTTTGAAGGACATGATTTGTGGTATAAGTGAAAAGAAATCATATTCTCCATCACATAATGCTCTAGAAAAAATTATAGTTGTTTGGAAAATAAAAAGATAAATATTCTCTCTCAAACTCTAGGATAAATATTTTAATAAAATTTTAGTTATTACATATTGTACGGAAAACCAAATAAGCTTAGAGAAAATATATCTAAAATTAGAAGAAGAAAAAGTAAAAAAAAAACTTTTAAACCATACAAAATAATTTTAACAAAAAAATACCTTTAATACAAAAAAAAAACAAATATATTAAAAAAAAAACAAAACAAAACAAAGATAATTTAACAAAAAATTAATAGGAGTAGAAAGAAAATTTAATACAATGAAATGTACATATAAAATAAAACTATATAAGGAGTGACTTTAGTTTATCTTAGATGTTATAAATGCATTTAAATGAGCAATACAAGAATTAAAAGGAACATACTTCCAATGGAAATTTACAAATTAAGCTTGACTTCATTTTAATTTTGAGTTGGAAAACACATTATATTAGAACAAGGTTTAATTTATAGATGAAATGGCATTTTTCACTAGAATTTGGAGATTCAATTTTAAGAAAAACTATGATTTATTTTTAGTTGAAATATATTTTGGAATGAATAAATAAATTCAATACTTTAAAAAACCATAAACCATGACTCAGTAGAATTCTACATATTCAAAAACTTAAGTTCAAGCATTCAAGGATTTAAAAATCTTTGACTAATTTCAATAAACATTAACTAGAAACAACGCCTAAAAAATCATTTTCATCTCTCACATTAAATTTAATTTGGTATTAAAAATACATAAAATATAACTTAAAAACATAAAATATAATATTGAATGCGTTAGGATCGAAATAGGGAAATATAACGAGCTCTCTACGATAACTACTCTAAATAATATTACTCGCTGATGGCAGAAAAAAAAAGCAGAGGACGAGAAAAGGGAAAGATTACATGAAGTACTTAGTACCGAGTATCAAAATTTCCACCAAACCTTCCAAATTGAAGAGAACCGAACTACTTCACATGGGACGTGGATAGATGACGTGGAGGTGAAGATAATTTCTTGAACCCTTTTTCTTGAAAAAGATCTTCAGCTTTTTTCTTGGAAAGAGTTTGAAGCATTCTAAGTTTCTTTTTGTTATAGACGTTGTGGTCTGCTCCTTTTAACAGTCCATCAAGATTTGTTTTAATGAGAAGGATCATTTAAATAATATCCGAAATATGTGCAGATATTTTTTCTTATTTCTTGAAAAACGGTCTTCATCTTTTTTCGTGGAAAGCCTTTGAAGCATTCTTTTTGGTTATAGACGTTGTGGTCTGCTCCTTTTAACGGTCGATCAAGATTTGTTTAACGGGAAGGATCCTTTTAAACGAATAGTCTGAAATGAAATATCTTCGTAAGTTGTATTCAAACATCTAGGGAGTTGTTCGATCTAATTCTCCCCTCATTGATTGAGTGAGTGTGAGGCCAAGTAGTCATTGGTGGCTGATTTGAAGGTTTCTGAATCAGATGCATGCTCCGACTCTGAATCAAAACCCGAAAAGGGGAATGAAAAAGGGTAGTGTATTATCGATGCATATCCCAATGCCATCGTCGCCACCACGGAGATCCAGTAAAAAGAACCATAAAATCCAGAGGAGGGAGAGCGCCTCTTCCATTCCCAAATGTGGGTAATGGGTTCCCTGGTGCAGTTCATTGCTGACAGTGGGAGTCAAAATAACCTCATCTCAGTAGAGGTCATGACTTGCTAGGATTTCTGACCACAACACACCCACAACTGAAACCATCGAGTGGCTTCACCAAGGAAGGGATCTCCACGTCAGCCAGTAGTGCCACCTTCCCTACAACATCATGCCCTTCACGGATAAGGTATTATGTGACATTGCTCCTCTTGATGTTTCTCATATATTATTAGGCCAACTATAATTGTGGAAGTGACATGATGTGTATGAGTCACAACCTCATGTTGTGATTATTACTTTTGGAAATAAGTTGTACATGGTAGCAGAGGTAGCACCGCCTATCACCATCTCTTTAGTTCCTGCAGAATAATGTAGTATGCTCATTTCAAAAACATGAAAAATTATTTTCTTGATGATCTATCATAAAAGAAAGAATAATATTGTGGTCACGACCTCCACAGAAGGCTCCTCCACTGGGAAAAAATAGATGGACAAGGTCATGGAGGAGTATGAGGATATCATCACCTCCTCGGCAGGGGTGCGTCCGCACTGTCGAGTCAAGCACTCCATCGATCTTACCCGAGGTTCGCCGCTGCCCAATGGAACAATCTACTGGCACTCTGTTGTGGAGAATGATGAAATCAAGAGGCAGATTCAGGATTTGTTGCAGAAAGTTCACATTCGATTTAGTTCATCGCATTGTAGGAGCCCGATCGTGTTGGTGCAGAAGAAGGATGGAAGTTTGAGGCTCTTTATTGACTATCGAGTGCTGAACAAGATAACTGTCTGGAATAGGTACCCAATCCAAAATATTGATGACCTTCTGGGCCAAATCAAGTGGGAGAAATATTTTAGTAAGCTTGACTTGAAGTGTAGGTATCACAAGGTACCAATCGAACTCTCTGATGTGTGGAAGACTTCCTTCAAATCCAGGGAGAAGCTTTTCGAATGGCTATTCATGCCTTTCGGGTTGATTAATTCCCTTGCAACCTTCATGAGGTTGGTGGATGACATCTTGCATCCATTCACCAACTCATTTGTAGTGTCATACTTCTATGACATCTTGATATTCATCAATGTTTGGGAAGATCACCTCGATCACATCTAACAAGTCCTCCAAACACTACAACAACACAATTTGTGTCCCAATTCATAGAAGTTCACTTTTGGGATGACCCAATTTCAATATCTTACATACATTATTAATGAGCCGTAGGTAAATGTGGATCCAACCAAGATCCAAGTCATTCAGGATCGACCAACCCCAACCACTCTAACAGAGCTCCACAACTTTTTGGGCCTTGCGAATTTCTGCCGCAGGTTCGTGTTGGGATTCTCTCATATCACTTGGCCCTTAAGTCAAGTCACCAAGGGAGGGGTGAAAGAAAAATAATTTTGGTAGAAATATCAATAGAAGGCATTTGTAGAGTTCAAACATCACCTCTTCTTTGCACAAGTGCTCACATTACCAAACTTGTAACAACCATTTGAGGTCGAGACAAATTCCTCTAACTATGCTATTTTGGTTATTCTTACTCAACAAAGGCATCGAATGGCATGTCACAATGAGACACTTTCTGACACAGTCTGAAAGTATTTGACTTATGACAAAGAGATGTACTCCATTGCGAAAGCTTTCTAACAATGGAATCATTACATTTTGGGAAGGGAAATAGTCATCCGCACAAACCACTGTCCCCTAAAATTCACACAGACACAGGGGAAGATGCAGAATGATCACCATCAAAAGTGGTCCACATACTTGCAAAAAATTCATTTAAACATCAATTATAAGAAGGGGAACACTAATAATGTTGAAAAATGCCTTAGCCAACCATTGATTGTAGTGCTAACCATTGTTCTCAGCTCTTCTGGGCACGAGAGTTCTAATTGGATGCTTCTCTAGCAAAGTGATCGAGAATTCAACCATGCATACAATACACACTTGAAGGGTAAGCAGGTTCCATATTTACAACTCTGGGAAACGTGCTATAGTCAGGTCGTTCGGAATTTCGGGGTCAAGAAAACAATGGATGTACTGTAGAATTATTTCTATTTTCCAAACCATTGACATGATGTCAAGCAGTACATCAAGTCTTGCACTGCCTGTGTCATTGCCAAACCAGCCATCAAGAAGCAAGGTCTCTATACTCCACGGTGAACCCTTAGTCAACCTTGGGAATCCATCTCCATGGATTACATGTCAGGACTTCCTTATACTAATCATGGAAATGACTATTTGTTTTGTGGTCGTTGACAGATTCTCGAAGATGGCCATTATGACAGCCTACAAGAAGAATACTACAATAAAATCCACTACTAAACTCTTCTTTGAACGAGTGTGGGTACACATTGGGATCCCACTGTCTATCATCTCACATCAGGACAATAGGTTCCTGAGTAAATTTTGGTCCAGCCTCTGGTCGATGGTCGACACGAAGCTTACCAAGTCCATAACTTTCCATCTGCAAACTAATGGCCA
This sequence comes from Pinus albicaulis, assembly GCA_034641835.2. Classification (NCBI taxonomy): domain Eukaryota; kingdom Viridiplantae; phylum Streptophyta; class Pinopsida; order Pinales; family Pinaceae; genus Pinus; species Pinus albicaulis. The sequence continues at coordinate 471,199 of JAXQQM020084601.1, read as the reverse complement.
AACAGAGGTCATCAACCGAATGATCGTACACATTCTGTGCATGTAAAACTCAAAGCATCCACTCGCATGGGATGAGAGCATCCCCTATGTACAACATAAATATAACTGGGCTCTCCATTGCTAAAACAACCACATCCCCTTTCTAGTGAGATTAGGATTCGAACCGCTGTGTCCCATTGGCGTAGCTATCCCATTTGCGGCTACACAGGTAGATTCAGCTGGTGTCCAATGTAATGCTGCCAAGTCAAACAAATTCATTCAACACATTAAGCACATTCTCCAACAAGTTCATGACATATTGTACAGAGCCAGTGCTAACTACAAGCACTGACATGATCAACATAGGGTGACACATAAATTCCAGGTGGGCAACAAAGTGTGTTGACATTTGCGAAGGAGAGGCTCGCTGGACCTCGCTGCAAGATTCACCCACTCCGATATGGGCCATACACCATCACCAAGGCTGTAAGGGCAATGCCATTTAGCTCACCATTCCAAAATTCCTTGGTGTGCACCGAGTATTCAATGTGTACCACCTTCAACCCTACTTTCTTCCTGTACTAAAAATATTCAGCATGGAAGAATAACTCACAACAAAATATTTAAACCCATACAACATGGAACAAGCCACAAATGATCATATCAACGATACAAATATCAAGCACACTTGAAAACAAAGAATCCCGATATATCGAGTTGTCAAAGTAGGCAAACTCCTTCACCATGGCAAGTGGCTCACCAGCGAAGAAGTGCAACAAAAGCTTCGTCATCTCAGAAAGGAACTCAAGGAAATGGGAACCATTTCTTCCTAAGGGGGGGGGAACGATCTAGGTGGATATTGGTGGCCACCCAAATATTCCACTTGGACCCCAACCATTGTTTCTTTCACTTTTTTCAGTTTTCTTAATTATAGCACAATTTACTATTTTTAGCATTTTTTCGGGTCCTGAACTTTTGGAGAAACATGGGAGTTCCATTGATTTTTCACACCCAAAATTTTTAGTCCTTGGATAGATATTTTTAACAAGGTATTGAGCGTATCAAAGAGAGATCATATGCAAAAGTTACATCCCCGGGAAGTTGATGAACCAATTTTCCCAAACAGGGTCCATAGTTTTGGCTTTTAATCTCCTACGGTAAGGTATTTGTATGTTTTGGGTTTTCAATTGTTCCTCAATAATAAATAGGCCTTTGAGCCTCATTATAACATAGTTCATAGCCTTGTAGCCACCACATCTCTTCTTGGAAATAGGCTACCACTTCCCTAGCTAGTTAATTTCCATTCTGTTTGTAAGCATATTTCAGCTATTTGTTACACTGAGAGGTGCTCTGCAACCCAGTATATGGTACGATTTAATGTGAGAAATGTAATGTAAACCTTTGAACCCAGTATATGGTATGATTTAATGTGAGAAATGTAATGTAGACCTTTGACATGTCGGAGTATAAGGCACATTTTTAAATGTAATGTGAGAAATGTACAGTAAGATATGTATTTTAAATAAACATTTGAAATGTCGGAGTATATTCACCAACACTAAAAAAAGAGGTATGGTAAATAAATAAAAATATAAATAGACCAAGGTATGGTAAATACAAAATAAAACCTCTTTTTATAATTACTCTAGAGGTATGGTGAATAAATAAAAATATAAATAAATTGGAGGCATGGTAAATAAATAAAACCTCTTTTTATAATTACTCTAGAGGTATGGTATATAAATAAAAAATTAAATAGACTAGAGGTATGGTAAATAAATAAAACCTCTTTTTATATTTACTCCATAAACATCTTTAGATTTACCAAAACTAAAAATGTCGTTTTATGTAGGTGAAGCCTGTGGGCCAAATACCATGGTACAAATTATTATTAATACCATGGGCGAAATACTGAGGAAATATAAATAGACTAGAGGTATGGTAAATAAGTAAAACCTCATTTTATATTTACTCCATAAAGAAAACTAAAAAATGAGGTTTTATTTAGGTGAATCCTATGGGCCAAATACCATGGGCTAAATATTATGGGTCAAATACCATATTTATAAAAGAGGTATGGTAAATAAATAAATATAAAAGAGGCATACAGAGGTATGGTAAATACATAAAAAATATCAAATATGATTAGAAATAAACATATAAGTATATACCCAGCCTATGGGACAAATACCATGGTAAATAAAAGAGGTATGGTAATAAATATAAATATAAATAAACCATAGGAATTGTAAAAGTAAAACCTCTTTTTATTTTTACTCCATACTCTTTATATATATATATATATATATATATATATTTTTTTTTTTTTTTCTAAGTTAGAGTAATCTATTAATCAATGGAAAATATAGTACATCTGGCCGAAGCCATAACAGTGCCTACCGGGAGGCAATTTTAACTGACAGAGACTGATATTAGGCTGCCAATCTGGAGGGAAACCAGCCTTAGGAACCATCACCTGAAAAAATCCCACGCAGGGGATCGAACTGAAAAGTTTTTGACTGAACACTAGACACATATACATTTCATGGCTGTAGCACTGGACTCTAATAGTACTGGACCACTGTAGAGTCAGAGATTGGACATTTACAAAAAAAGGAACAGAGATGGAGTAAACATTAAAGCGACCAAGCATTCCCTCAGAGAGGGCAGAGAAAAAACAAAAATGACAGGAGGAGACGGTCGAGTTACTCATCCGGCGCAACTTCCTCAATCTTGCAACCGTAGTCTTCTTGGTTGCCTTGGGCATGGGAGCAAGCGGCAGTGGTGTGGACAACAGGCGGAGTTGCATAGACATGACCCTGAACGACCTCAGCTTCAACCTGCAAAGACTCCCTGTTCTCAGAAGGCGGACCCCTCATATCCTGCTGCATCACATCCAAATGTGCGCTGTCATCTGGAGCGTGCTCATCTGGCGGAGGCTCAGGCATGGGCTCCTCCAGGAAGACGACAGAGATGGCCACGGTTACACGTGGTCTGTTGAGAGCACAGTCGAAAGAGAAGAGGGATGTGTGGGACTGAGCCGACAGAGCATCTCTAGAAGGCGAGTCCAGCCGTCGTCCAGAACGAAGCAGGTGCCCATGAAGGAGACGAGTGAGGCTGCTAAAGGGCACAGAAGAATCCGACGGAGAGGAGGAAAAGGAAGGCGAATGCCTTCTGGCCGAACGACAGGACCCCCTCCGGCACCGCATCCTCTGCCTAAGTCTTGGCATATTTTCTACTGAACAGGAGCTGGATTTCTGAGGTGAATGAGTGTTGACGGGATTCCGCTCAGGAGGAGAGCCAAGAACCACAATTGTAGACAAGCAGGAACCTGCAATTGAGATGTGAGAATTGTCCGCGGGCACCAAACAACAGGTGTGACGACTGTGCAGCCCTATGGTGGTGCGGACTCTGGTTCTGTCCAGAGCAGGATTACAACTCGCATGCAATGGCGAAGGTGCGGGCGGCTCCATGGTATATAACAAACCGATTCTGCAACCTTCCAACCTTCGCATTGAATTACCAAGCCTGAAAATCGTATGTGAAATGCGGTTGCAGCAGTCGAGGCTGCCTCGAAAACCAGTTAGAATGATGTGAATCGTCTCCATATCAACGCAATTAAGATCAAGCACAGGTATTAACTGCGATCAGGTGGGTGGCGAGGTTCCAAGAGGGAAGGCATGTGGCCTCTCATCCTAAAGCCTTGCGTCCCATCGCTCCCACTATCAACACTTGCACCCGCATCCGGGGCCATACTCTTTATATTTACGAACACTCACAAAAAAGGTTTTATTTAGGTGATGCCTAAGGGCCAAATACCCTAATATTAATATTAAATGATTAATACTAATATTATTATTATTTATAATATTCATATTAATATGTTATAATATTAATATTATTAAATTTAATAAATTTGGATCGCCGAGGTTTGTATTTAAGTACACTGCATGCATGCATCGAATATCATACTTATAAACTTAAACAAAAATCTAATTATAAAAGTAATGTTTAACATTTAAAATTTAAAATTTAATACAATTAATCTAACGTTGGCCTTAATGAAAAATCACTTATCCCCGTAAATATACAAATATAACACAAATAAAGTGTCTAATTGTATTTGCTCTTTCATTTTTTTTTCTACTTTTTTGTTTTTACCTTTTCATCTACTTTGACTCCATGGATGCAGTCGTGTAACCAAGCACTCTTACCACCAAATTATAATGATTTAATTTATGCATTGGGAAAAACACCACCAAATTACAATGATTTAATTTATGTGTTGGGAGAAACACCACCAAATTAGAATGATTTAATTTCTGTCTTACCTGAAACCTTGCCCGACTGTAAAAAAAATTGATTTCAAGAATCTATTTCTAAATTTATAAAAAAAAACCCTAGATGCATATTAATTCCGGATCTGTCAAGGGTTGAGAGGGATCAAGTATTTAGAGGTGCAAACTTTTCATCAACTTTTGCACTCAAAAAAGAAGTTTTCAGCTCTATAGGTTTGATCACTCTCGACGCTTAATAGATCAAGAGTTAAGATGGATCTTGGTTGGTTATTAATTAAATTAAGTTTTATTTCCACTGCATCTCTGCGTTTATGTGTATTTTTTCATTTCATTATATTACTGCATAAATCTGGTTCAAACACACTTAAGGGAAACTCCTAAAATTTGTTTGTCAGCGCTGACTAAGTGATGAAACTAATTAGTTGTAGAAAAAAGTATGCTTTGCTACTTTTAAGATAAAATTATTTTGTAGAATAGTTGGTGAAATAAAGGTCATCCTTAGGGGGGTCTATCAAGGAAAAAACAACACAATTGGAAGATTATATACATGTATACAAGGTTCTGCTCTAGAATCCTAAAGGGCTACCGCCCAAGAGGCAAGTGGAGCATGAGATCCAATTGTTTTGACACTCTCCATTACCAAATGTTAATTGTTTATAAAGGGAAATGAGGTGAAGAAGTAGTTGTAATAGCAATTGGAATATGGTGTTATTTGACCGTACCTCACATGTGGGTCACCCATTATAATTGTGCCTAAGAAGGATGTGACTTGGTGGATGTGCATTGGCTATAGTTTTTAAAAACAATTATTCTCAATAATGGGTACCTCTTGCCTAGGATAGAGGATATGTTATGTAACAAGATAAATACTTAACCAAGATAGACTTACAATCACGGGGTCACTAGATTTGAGTCAAAGAAGAAGATACCTAGAAGACCACCTTCAAAGCTAGATAAGGTTTGTATTAGTTGTTAGTTATGATATTTAGCCTATGAAATGCACCAAATAATTTCATAAAGTTAATTAATGATATATTGTGCACTTGTATAAGTTCATTTTTTATTTTTTATTTGGATTAATGACTAGTATACATTGCTACCTACAAGGAGAACATATCACATTTAATGTAGGTGCTAGAGACTTTAAAGAAGTAGTAATCATTGTCACATCTCAAGAGGTGTGATTTATCACAATAGACTATGGTGTATTTGGGATATATGATAGGTGGAGGAGATTTGAAGATAGATCCTTCCAAGATGGAGGCCATCATGAAGTTGTCGGTAAGGGTTACTAAATGTTTTTGAGGATAAGAGTTTTGTTGAGGCGACATAGTACTTGAAGAAATTCATAAACTTGTTGTTAGTAGTAACAACACCACTGCACAGCATAATTTCAAGTTGCAAGAGTTTCGAGTGGGGAAAGGGTCGTCGAAGAGATTTTAAAGTGTTAAATAAGAATATTAGTCAAACATTGGTTCTAGCATTAATAAAATTACAATATCGCTTTGAAGTGGAGACATATGCATATGGGCATGTTATGGGAGCAATCTTGATGCTAATTAATTAAATTTAAAAAAAACTACAAAATTCATACAAATGTAAAATAAAATTAAAACAAGAACCTACTGTACTAATACTAAAAATCTCTAATAAAAGAATAAATCAATTTAGATCTATTTTAACCTAGATATTTTATACATTGATCCATTATGTTTTTATTTTATTATAATCCATCTTAATGCTTATTAAACCTTCGATTAAAATAGATCTACGCTAATATGTATATCAATCCCATTAACAAAGCACTAGAAGCCAACTAGGTAACAAAATAGGCCTACCACTACATTATGTCCTACCTAGAAACAAGCATTGTTAAATTTGAATTTTGAATGGGCACACACTTGAAAAGTGGTGGAAGTTCCATGATAATAGCCTCAAATATAGATTAAGGTATTTTATCATCATAAGAAACAACTAGATGATTTAGAGTCGTTAATGAAATACATGAAAATTCAATTTTATCACCATAAAGAACAAATACAAGATTTAGATTCCTTAATGAATTTCTCCTTAATGCACATGACAATTGAACTCAACCAGGAGAGCTAAAAATATTAGCAAATACGTAAAAGAATGATAAAGAATGAATAGTGATTAAGTATGTTGATAAAATCACAAAATTTGGGATGTCAACATCTTTTCTTCTTATTATTATCATATGTGCAAGTGATTGTGGTAATGAAAAAAAAAATAATCAAAAATAATTTTAAGATACAATAACATTATTTTCTGGCTAAATTTTAAGAAGAAATTGTATAGAAGTGTATTGCCTTTATATTCTGTGTCTAGTGCCTAAAAATGCAATCTAAGATGTTTCTATATATTTTGTACCTAGAAATGCAAAAATTAGAATTGAGCACTTGTTCTCGTTGTTTAAATCATGTGCATAAATGACTATGGTCATATATGGAAATTATGTTACCTCAAACAAAATAAATTGCATTATTTTTTATTGCATTATATCAAATATGATGAATTAAAAATTAAATGAGTTATAGATATTATGTCAAAAGTTATAAGGTCATACCGTACTACAAACGTAAGGGTTGTCAATTACATTGAAAGTATTCAGGAGATTCTCTATAGATTAGAATACTTGAAAAGCATAGTTCTTACATATTTTCCATAGAGGGAGGAATCAAATGTAGAGTGAGGTCCTAAAGGAGAGAGGCCATGCTCTAAATGGCTTCATTGTCAATTCTTCTTTATAAGGAATACTTTGGTACAATGGTAAAAATTATTATGATGAGGTGTGTAATCTTGTTGAGAGATTTCATTTTATATGGATGTGATGTGAAATACATCAAACCATGGGTAGAGACATTGTTGAGAGATTTCCTGTTATATGGATGTGATGTGTAATATATCAAACTATGGGTAGAGACAACGTAACCCTTGAGAGGTTTGAGAGGTTTAGTTGACCATGATTGTTCTCAAAATAATAATGAATCTTCTCTATAGTAGACATGTATAACATGAAAATATATTTTTTTGTATTTTTTGAAGGACATGATTTGTGGTGTAAGTGAAAAGGAATCATATTCTAAATCACATAATGCTCTAGAAAAAATTATAGTTGTTTGGAAGATAAAAAGATAAATATTCTCTCTCAAACTCTAGGATAAATATTTTAATAAAATTTTAGTTGTTACATATTGTAAAGGAAAAAAAAAAAATCTTAGAGAAAATATATCTAAAAGTAGAAGAAAAAAAAGTAAAAAAGACTTTAAAACCATAGAAACTATTTTAACAAAAAAATACCTTTAATACAAAACAAAACAAAACAAATATAACTAAAAAAAAAAACAAAACAAAAAAAATATAATTTAACAAAAAAATAATAGGAGTGGAAAGAAAATTTAATACAATGGAATGTACATTTGAAATAAAACTATATAAGGAGTGACGTTAATTTATTTTAGATGTTATAAATGCATTTAAATGAGCAATAAAAGAATTAAAAAGAAAATATTTCCAATGGAAATTTACAAATTATGCTTGACTTCATTTTAATCTTGAGTTGGAAAACACATTATATTAGGGCAGGGTTTAATTTATAGATGAAATGCCATTTTTCACTAAAATTTAGAGATTCAATTTGAAGAAAAAATATGATTTATTTTTATTTAAAATATATTTTGAAATGAATAGATAAATTCAGTACTTTAAAAAACCATAAACCATGACTTACTAGAATTCTACATATTCAACAACTTAAATTAAAACATTTAAAAATCTTTGAAAAAACAGCGCTTAAAAAATCATTTTCATCTCTGACATTAAATTTAATTTAGTATTAAAAATACATAAAATATAACTTAAAAATAAACTTAGGCAATTATATTGAATGCGTTAAGATCGAAACAGGGAAATATAACGAGCTCTCCACGATAACTACTTCTCTAAATAATATTACTCGCTGATGGCACAAAAAAAGCAGAGGACCAGAAAAGGGCAAGATTACATGAAGTACTTAGTACCGAGTATCAAAGATTCCACCAAACCTTCCAAATTGAAGAGAACCGAACTACTTCACATGGGGCCTGGATAGATGACGTGGAGGTGAAGAGAATTTCTTGAACCCTTTTTCTTGAAAAACATCTTCAACTTTTTTCTTGGAAAGAGTTTGAAGCATTCTAAGCTTCTTCTTTTTTATAGACGTTGTGGTCCGCTCCTCTTAATGGTCCATCAAGATTTTTTTTAATGAGAAGGATCATTTAAAGAATATCCGAAATATCTGCGGATATTTTTTCTTGTTTCTTGAAAAATCATCTTCAGTTTTTTCATAGAAAGCTTTTGAAGCATTCTTTTTGGTTATAGACGTTGTGGTCCGCTCCTTTTAACGGTGGATCAAGATATTTTTAACGGCAAGGATCCTTTTAAACGAATAGTCCGAAACGAAATATCTTCGTAAGTTGTCTTCAAAGATCTGGGGAGTTATTGGATCTCATTCTCCCCACAATTGAGTGCACAATCAATGTAAAGGAGACACAACCATCTCGGGAGTTATGGGATCTCATTCATCGGCTGGTACACAAGTAGAGGAGACACAACCAGCGAAAATAGTAGGAGAGACAACATTGCAAAACAGGTTTCAACGGCCAATTAGCAAAACAGGCTTCTATCAACAGGCGAATTAGCAAAACAATTGTAATCGCTGAGTTTTAGGTTCGATTGCAGGTGGAACCTAACACGAATTTAGGCATTGTACGTATATGTTCAGTCCTGAAGATTGTCCACTCCCAGTTGTTTCATCGATAGAGAAGGGATTATTGAAGAGCCCATGTTTATCTCCGTCTGGCTGTGACTTCGTGTTGTGTCTAAATTGTGTGTGTTCGTTTCTATGTGTTATTGAAGAGCCGAGTTGTTGTTTCATCGATAGAGAAGGGATTTTCATGGACGAGACGAATGAAAGACGTTGTGTCATATTTGTTGCAGCCATGACAGGTATGCTTCTGGTATCTATTTTGGTATGGTTATTTTATTACTTTATGATTCTGTTAGTTATTAATCACATATATCATTAGTTTAGTTTATATATCATTAGTCAGTTTAATTTATATATCATCAATTTACTGGTCTCATGTATCAAGATAGATTTCTCTATCTAATTATATTTAGCCCTTTCTAGAATCATGGTTCTTTTTCACTTTGTCATAGATGTTAAAGCCATATGCCATTTCCCTTCGCGGATGCCCGCAAGCGATTATCTCCCATCCACTCTGTTTTATTCACCGTTAATTTTGTATGTATATATTATTTTTCATTTTTATATCATTATAAATTTTAAACATTAATTTTTGAAATCCAGTATCATTACTCATTTAAATTTGTGTATAAGTTATTGTTTTACATTCCATAAATTTCATGTTTTATCTTTTCTTTTTTTAAATATTTGATTTTGTTATTTTAAATATTTAATTTATTCAGTTTAGTTTATATATCATCAGTTTAGTGTCTCATGTATCAAGATAAATCTCCCTAAATAATTATATTCAGCCCTTTCTGGAATCATTGTTCTTCTTCACTTTGTCATAAATGTTAAAGCTATATGCCACTTCTCTTCACACATGCCTGCAACGGATTATCTCTTCTTCACTTTGTCATAGATGTTAAAGCTATATGTCATTTCTCTTCACAGATGTCTGCAAGCGATTATCTCCCATCCAGTAGCTCTATTTTATTCACCATTATATATATATATATATATTAATTTTCATTTTTATATCATTATAGATTTTAAACATTAATTTTGAACTCCTGTATCATTACTCATTTAAATTTGTGTATAAATTATTGTTTACATTCCATAAATTTCATGTTTTATCTTATCTTTTTTAAATATTTGATTATGTTATTTTAAATATTTAGGTTATTCAATAAATACTTATATAAAATTAAACTAATATCATATAATTAAATTTATTGTTCTATATTATATAATATTTATATTGTTATTGTTATTAGTGCATGAATTTTTTAGTTAATTATTATAATTGAATTGTTTAGTCAGATTTGTATTTGTATAATTACTTATTAATTGAAATTATATAATAAAGAAAGGAATATTTTTTTGAATTGAATTTTTTGATTTATATGTGATGGTTTATAATGTGAAAGGATATCTTTGTATTCTTTTATTATATGTAACTATTTATGATTTGAAAATTGGATGATATAAAATAGTTTAAATTGTTTTATTAGTAGAATTGTTTTATTTATATATGATATGTGAAATATATGCATTTGTTTATTCAAATGTGAAAAGATGCTTTAAAAAAAGTTTTTTTTTTTTTTTTCTTTTAAAAGTACACATAAGTTGTAATTTTTAAAAATATATCTTATTTTTTAGATGACACGACATTGATATTTATGTATAGAAGGCTTTTGTTTATATTGATAAGTAAATGTTGGTGTATTTTATGTGTTTTCTCAAATGAAAGCAATTTTTGTTTGTTTATGTGATATGATGGTTGTGTTTTTCCTAATTAGATGATATGATTGCATTGAACGATAATATTATGTTGACAATTTCTGCAAGTTTAATTTGTATATGATTATGTATGTATTTGTTTTATTATTTGTAAGATCATATAATGATTATGTTTCTTACATAATATGATGATTGTTGATTTCTAATTGATAACATGTTTTTGTTTGCTATGTGATGTGGATAGTATTTTTTAAATGATATGGTTATGATAATGATGATTATGTGTTTGTTTGTTAAATGGCATGCTTTAAGTTCTTAGATGATATGATGGTGATAATGAGAGAGAGGGATAATAAGAGTGAGGGGTGGGAGATAGAGAAAGAGGAGGGGGAGAGAGAGAGATGAAGATGGAGGAAGGGGAGAGGGAGAGAGAGAGAGAGAGGGGGGGGGGTAGGGAGAGAGAGAGAGGGAGGGAGGGAGAGAGGGAGGGAGGAAGGGGGAGGGAGGGGGGAAGGGGGGAGACAGGGAGGTAGGAGGAGGGAGAGAGAGAGAGAGAGGGAGGGAGGGAGGGGGAGGTGGATGCAGGGTGAGAGAGAGAAAGAGAAAGAGGCAAGGGAGAGAGAGGGAGAGAGATATGGGGAGGGAGGGGGAGATAGATAGAGAAAGAGATGGGGATGGAGGGGGAGAGAGAGGGGGGGGGGGAGAGGGAGAGAGAGAGGGAGAACGAGAGAGAGAGGGAGAGGGAGAGAGATAGGGGGGGCATGGGAGAAAGATATGGGGGTAGAGAGTGGTAGAGAGAGCGGGAGGGGGAGGCAGAGAGAGAGGGGGGGTGGATCAAGAGGGGGGAAGAGAGAGGGGTGGCGAGAGAGAGAGAGAGAGAGAGAGGGGGGCAGGGGGGCGGGGGGAAGAGGCAGGGAGAGAGTGTCAGAGAGGGAGAGGGGGATAAGGAGAGGGAGGGAGCGGGGAGGGGGAGAGAGCAGTAGAGATATGGGGAGAAGAGGGTGAGAGGGGAGAGAGAGATATAGAGAGAGAGAGAGAGAGCGGGGCAGGGGAGAAGAGAGGGGGAGGTAGGGGGGAGAGAGGGGGAGGGAGTGAGCCTGTGTGTGTGTGTGAGGGAGAGAGAGAGAGAGGGAGAGAGACAGTATGGCGGAGGGGAAGTTTAGGGAGAGGTAGTAGGAGAGAGGGGGAGGGGGGAGGTGAGAGGGGGAAAGTGGGAGGGGGGAGCGGGGAGAGGGGGGGAGGGGGTAGAGGGAGAGAGTGATGAGGGGAGAGAGAGAAAGGGAGGGGGAGGTAGTGTGTGTGAGAGAGAGAGAGAGAGAGGGAGAGAGAGAGAGTGAGAGTAGGGGGAGGGGCAGTGGAGGGAGAGGTAGGAGGAGAGAGTGGGAGGGGGAGAGAGAGGGGGGGGAGTGGGAGGGAAACAGAAAGGGAGAGAGAGAGAGAGAGAGAGAGAGAGAGAGAGAGAGAGATGAGGAGCGAGGGGGAGATATAGTGATAGAGATGGGGAGGGAGGGGGCAGAGATAGAGAGAAGGGGGTAGATAGAGGGAGAGATAGAGGGAGAAGGTAAGAGAGAGGGAGAGGGAGAGAGATAGGGGAGAGATAGAGGGAGAAGGGAAGAGAGATGGAGAGGGAGAGAGATAGGGGGACGCAAGGGAGAAAGATAAGGGGGAGAGAGCGGTAGATACAGAGGGAGGGGTATGGGTAGAGAGAGAGAGACAGAGACAGAGAGAGACAGAGAGATAGAGTAGGGGGGAGGGGCAGTGGAGGGAGAGGTAGGAGGAGAGAGAGGGAGGGAGAGGAAGAGAGGGTGGAAGTGGTAGGGAAAGTGAAAGGGACGTGGAGAGAGAGGGAGAGAGAGATGAGGAGGGAGGGGGCGGATATAGAGAGAGATATGAGAAGGGAGGGAGAGAGATATAGAGAGAGGGGTGTAAATAGAAGGAGAGATAGAGGGAGAAGGTGAGATTTAGGTAGATGGAGAGTATTATGGGGAGGTAGGGGAGAAACATATGGGGGAGAGACTGGTAGAGACAAGAGGAGGGGGAGGGAGAGGGGGAGAGGGTGGGGCGAGAGAGATGGGGGTTGGAGCGAGAGAGGCGGAGAGGGTGGGGCAAAGAGAGAGGAGTGGGCTAAGCGAGAGAGAGAGATAGAGAGAGAGAGGGAAAGAGAGAGCAAGGGGGTAGAGGGAGGGAGAGAGGGAGAGGCGGAGGGGGAGATAGGGTGTTTGAAGTGGAAGGGAAGCGAGTGAGAGAGAGGAGGGATGGTGGAAAGAGAGAGAGAGAGAGCGGAATAGGGAAGGAGATAGGGTGAGAGAGGGAGAGGGAGATCAGGAGAGGGAGGGTGATGGGTAGAGGGGATAGTGGGAGAGAGACGGAGAGAGGAGGGTGGGAAGAGAGAGAGAGGGAGAGAGAGAGAGAGAGAGAGAGAGAGGAGTGGGGTGAGAAGGAGATAGAGATAGAGAGAGAGGGATAGAGAGAGCAAGGAGGTAGAGAGAGGGGGAGAGGGAGAGGTAGAGTTGGAGAGAGGGTGTTTGAAGTGGAGGGGAAGGGAGTGAGAGGGAGGAGGGATGGTGGAGAAAGATAGAGAGATAGAGAGAGAGAGAGATATGGTGAGCAACATGGATATGGGAGGGGGAGAGTGAAAGTTAGAGTGTGTGTGTTTGAGAGAGAGAGAGGGGGGGGAATAAGGAAGGAGATAGAGTGAGAGAGGGAGAGGGAGATCAGGAGAGGGAGGGCGATGGGGAGGCGGGGTAGCGGGAGAGAAATGGAGAGAGGAGGGTGGGAAGAGAGAGAGAGAGAGAGAGAGAGAGAGAGAGAGATATTAGGGGAAGAGGGAGTGGAAGGAGAGGTAGGAGGAGTGAGAGGGAGGGGGGATGGGGAGAGGGAACAAGTGGGAGGGAATGGGAAATGGAGGTGGAGAGAGAGAGAGAGAGAGAGCGAGAGAGGGAGAGAGAGAGAGGGAGGCAGGGAGTGGGAGAGAGAGAGAGATATGGGGAGGGGTGGGGAGAGATATATGGGGAGAGAGATAGGGGGATGTAGGGGAGAAATAGAGAGGGCGACGAGAGTGGTAGAGAGAGGGGTAGGTGGAGAGGGAGAGGGAGAGAGAGAGGGAGGTTGAGCAAGATATGGGGAGAGGGGGGAAAGGAATAGGGGTGGGGAGATAGAGATAGAGAGAGAGAGAGAGAGAGAGAGAGAGAGAGGGAGAGGGGGATCAGCGGGGGGGGGGGGGAGGGCAGTTGAGAGAGAGAGGGTGAGTGAATGATGGGAGAGAGAGATGGGGAAAGAGAGAGGAGTGGGGGGAGATGGAGAGAGAGAGAGAGAGAGAGAGAGAGAGGAGGGGCAGAGGAAGAGAGAGAGGGAGAAGGGGATGGTGGGAATAGGGAGGTTGAAGGGGGGAGAGAGAGAGAGAGAGAGAGAGCAAGAGAGAGTTACAGGGGGAGGGGAGGGGAAGAGATAATGAGGAAGGGAGGGAGGGGGAGAGTGAAAGTGAGAGTGAGAGAGAGAGAGAGAGAGGGAGAGAGGGAGAGGGAGAGGGAAGGAGAGGGGATGGGAGAGGGAGAGCGGGGATCGAGAGTGGGAGGGAGAGGGGGAGGGGCAGAGATATGGAGAGAGATGGAGAGAGGAGGGTGGCAGGGGGGAGAGATAGAGAGAGAAAGAGAGAGAGAGAGAGACAGAGAGAAACAGAGACTACGAGAGGCGGATAGAGAGAGAGGGAGAGAGCGAGAGAGAGATATTGGAGTTAGAACATAGAGAGGGACACAAATGGGGAGGGAGAGAGAGATATAGATAGAGAGATGAGTAGGGAGGGGGAGATGGAGAGAGAGAGGCAGGGAGAGAGAGGGAGAGAGATAGGTGAGGAATGGGAGAAATATAGGGGGGGAGAGAGTGTAGAGATAGGCGGAGGGGAAGAGGGAGAGAGAGGGGGGGTGGAATGAGAGAGGGGGAAAGAGAAATGAGTGGTGGGGGGAGAGACAGATATAGGGAGGGTAGAGGGAAAGGGATAGGGAGAGGGGGAGGGTGGGGAGAAGGTGGTTGAAGGGGAAAGGGAGAGAGTGACAAAGAGAGAGAGAGAGAGAGAGAGAGAGAGAGGGAGGTGGAGATGGAGAGACAGAAATGGGTAGGGAGGGGAGATGGAGGCAGAGAGAGGAAGAGAGAGAGGGAGAAGGGAATAGAGAGAGGGAAGGGGGGCAGAGAGCGGTAGAGACAGCGGGAGGGGGAGCGGGAGAGTGGGGTAATGAGAGAGGAGTGGGGCGAGAGAGAGAGAGAGAGAGAGAGAGAGAGAGAGAGAGAGAGAGGGGGGGGGGGGGGATATGGAGAGGGAGAGTGAGAGGGGGAGGGTGGGGAAGGGCGGTTGAAGGGGAGGGGGTGTAACAACCCCAATTTATGTGTTTGAATTTCAAGTCTAGACATTTGAACTTTAATCCTAAGGGGAGTGGACCCCATAAGACAAGTATTTTGTGAATGTAATTATTTAATTTGAGGAAATGAATAAAATGATTGTGTGCAGAATGACCAAAATGAGATTTATGAGATCACTTGCTAAATCCATGAAGATGGATAAGGAAAATACTTTCCCAAAATCTTTCAAAAATCCTTGAAAGAAATTATTTCTAATTTAGATTTTTGAGAAAGAATCTAAATTCCCCAATGATGAGGAAAATAGTTGGGAAGAGGTAAAAATTTGGAAAAGCTGGGAAAAGCATAAAACAGCTTTAAAGAATCCCAAAAATGGGAAGCCTAGGCAAACAGGAAGAAAAGCATCCTGATATTCTGGACGTAGAATTGGAAACAGGCTTTGGGGAACAATAGCTTAAATAAGCTGCTCCTAAACAGATTACTGGTTCGTCTGTTCTAGGAGAGGATCTCAGCTTGGGGGTGAGTTCTGGGAGACAAAAGAACTCTAAGGTTGGGTGCTTGGTCAATTGCATAAGTGGTATGTCTCTAAATTTATTGATGTGTTTAGTTCATATAGTATGAATTGCCTACATATAATAGTTGATTTGTATATTATATTTATTACTACTACATTTAACAGAATTAATCATAAGGAATTCACCTTTATAATTCTGTATAGTTGTAGAAAGAAATATGTTGAGTAGAATCCAACAGAAACTTTAAACCAAGGTTGGTTTAAATCTGAGGATACATCATTCTTCACAGATGAGAAAATTTTAAACTACTTCTAATCTATGAGTATACATTTGTGAGCATGATTAGGTAAATTGAAGAGAAACTCTCCAAAATCTCTAAACCAATACTTAACTTAAAAGCTGGATATTTCTAGTACCTCATAATTCACAAATTTGTAACTTTAATCTGTTTTTGTGAGAAATGGAACAGTGAGAAAGTAAATGTATAGAGTGCAAAAGTAATTATTTAGTTAATTACTAAGTGAAGAGTAGAGATTTATAATAATTTCCACCACTATGCATTTCAACAGTTAAGATATTTACTATTTCCTTTAACAAGGATTAAATGGAAGAGTAGGAAAATTTAGTATTGTATAATTACTTTAAGTAGCAAGGGAATGAACCCCAAAACATGATCAGCTCTGCAGAAATAACTATAATAGGAGATACAAGTATGGAGGATATGGGAGTAGCCACAAGGAAATGAAAAGGAGACCCAAAAATATATATATATATATATATATATAACATGGAAAACTAGAAATGCGTGGGAACCTACAATAATATAGTACCTGTATCTTATACATATTTAAATGGATATATATATATATATATATATATATATATATACGAGAATGGGTACACCAACCTTATGCATGCAAATATATATAGAGGCAGATATCAGTAAAGGAATTCAATTTAAAAATGGGTATGGTGAGACTGTTATCTCATGACAAATACATTGCACAAGCATTTAGAAATATCTAGCTACGGAAAAAAATTTAGATGTGCATACAAAATTCAAAATGAAATATAACTCTCCAAAATTCCTGAGAGTCTCTTGTAAGAGTCATGAAAAATATAAATAGCTAAGAGGCCTGTACAATTGAAAAAAAATAGCTATAAAGAGAATTATATAAGCTACAAGCAAAGTAAAAGAGGAAAAACTCATTAGTGTTAAATCGTATTAACTCATACTCAATGCATCATTCCATGTGAGGAAGCATGAAAAAGTCCATAAATTAATAAGTTGTAGCTTCGTTGAAATTATGGCAAAACAAGAATATAAGTGACAAGAAATACAAATGTCCAGATACACGCCACAAAATCTGAGCCTTTTGGGCTAGGGTTGGTAACAGAGACCATATTCCCATTCAAATGTTAAATCATTAAAGAGCACCAGCATTACGAATGAAAATTATTAATACTCCGACTCTGACAGAGTCTAGGTCCTCAATGGACACAGTGAAAAATCCTAAGAGAGTTAATGATTCTGCATAAATGAGATGGAACAACGCAACGAGAGGGTGGTATTATCCACACAAGCATATACCGACCTGAAACGCCAAGGGAGGTGAAATTAATATCCACCGAGAATGAAAGGGCTCATATCTTCTGACAATGGAATACGTATGGGTATACATTACCTGTGGAAAACACAGTCAGGGTAGGGAATCGGTCAATAGAGCAGTTGATAGCGAATCGTTCGAATAGAGAAATTTACCAATACAAGAAAGGGGTTACCTGTAAATGAAGACTCTCGTTCCTTACGAGCTCTCTGCACCAACGTTAAAAGAAGAATATGAACTAAATTGAAAACCTGAAGGATAATAGTAAATTAAAATAAAAATATATATACCTAAGGAGGAAAAATCAAACCTCACGAAGTCGGGATGGATGACTATCGCTCTCCTGCGACGAGGCTAGTCAAGCATTATCAACTCTGCATGGTATTAACAAGATTAGTTAAGTATCAGTTAACGAAATCAAGAAAGGGACAATGACGAAAATAAACCAGAGGGAATACACCGAAAATTGGTACAGGAGATATGGCGTAAATGGTTCCGAACGGAACTGAACCATAAACCAATCTCCAGAACGAAACCCCTTTGTATCATTAACGTTCGAGACTTTCACACAAAAGAAGTATGACAAGTTCTGAGAGTCGAATATGAGCTCCAATCCAAAGTGCAAGACGTGTGCATAAGATTCATACCTGGTATCGTCGCAGTGGCATAGATAAGCAGGCCAACGAGTGAGTTCCTCTGTGCGTCGAGGTTAACAAACTCAACGAAGGCCAAAGAAACTGCCTCCACACAAAAACAAAAACTTATATAACCGTATTTCATTCCAGAAAACCCTAACGTGGTGAGAAAATCGTAACTGTCCACATGGCATGATCTCAAGCATGAAGACACGGATCAAATGGTTGGAAGGGCAATTACGCCATTCAGTAGACATTCAATGTGACAAGTATTGCCATTAATTTTAATACAGTCTGGCTGTATAAATAGAAATTTCCATGTATGTAGAGTAGGCTGGCAGGGCGATTGCCATATCGACGTGCAAGTATAGCACGTGAATGGGAATGGGATGAAACCTATCCCAACCAATAGCATGAAACCGAGAATTCACATAGAACCTGATGTGGAGAAACAATATCACGACTCATTTACCTTATCACATAAAAACTATTTGATTTAGGATGCCATACGTGGAAGCAATGAATATGATCAATCTCCACATTAAACTCTGATACGACCCATATGTACAACAAAATGTGATAATATTAACACAAATCATTGAGAACTATGAATACTACATCATCGGATAGTCACAAGAACGATATAGTCACCAATATAAAATACGTAAATTAAATCCAACCACTGATCATAACCAAACTGTATAAAAGATGACGTTATGGGGAAAAATGATAACACAGGGTTTCAAAAAAAAAAAAGTCAAGGGTGCCCTCGTGGGAAAAATCTATTCAAATCCTTGAATATAAATACATGGAAATGTGTCGAATGCCCAAGGGCCAATGACATTAAAATAAAGGTTGGACATAGGTTGAAAAGTGCGACCCTTATAGGGAAGGGATTAATGGTAAATCACTCCACCATGATTTTTATACAAATACCCTTAGATTAAAATGAAGTTAAAATGGAAGTTAATAGATAGTGATTTTGGGGTATAGTTATTGTGTGGAATTAAATTGAAATTGAAACAAAATAAGAAATGCATTAACCACATCGAATTCAAAGTGTGATGGTATGACATTCTGTCGAAATTAATCTTGAACATTATGGAATGCTAAAAAAAAAAAAAAATTGGTATGGGAAAGCGAATGGGAGGTGTGACAAATGGTATCAGAGCCCATGTTATAAAACTGGGTTGGTGACATTATGCTCACTGTTGCTGTGTGTGTTCACTGTATAGATTGATTTCTGTGGATATTTTTATTTTCACTGATCTGTGTTGTGTAGTGTACAGTGGTGCTGGAATGGCAGAAGGTGACGAAATTTATGTTGATCTGTGTCATGAGGATAATGAACCAGATCTCAATGTGCCCATGATGGCTATGTTGCGGGAGTTGCAACAAGAGTTGGCTAAGATAAAAAGCCAGAATGACAGATTGTCATTAGCCAGTGAGGAACAGGAAAAGCTCATCAGAGAATTAACTTCGCAGAACAGCCAAGAAGGCGAAGGTTCCGGAAAGAGGAATACTGATGAGTCTGAGGATAAGGATGCTGTTAGGCATCAGTATAAACAGAAAAAGGAATTACAGGGGGAATTTTGAAAGATCAAACCTCCCTCCTATGATGGGGAGAAGGAGGAAGATGTTGAAGCCTGGTTGTTGAACATGATTAAGTACTTCCAGGTCTATGAATATGAAAGCAATCTGAAGGCCAGATTAGCTGTCTACCAGCTACAAGGTAAGGCTACCTTGTGGTGGGAGGAGACAAAAATGGTTCATGCCATTGATGAAAAGACAGTTACATGGGAAGATTTCCAGGTTAAGTTCAAAAACCGATATCTAAATGAACGTTACTATGATGATAAAGCCAAGGAATTCCATGAACTTAGACTGGGACAACTCACTATTGATGAGTTTGTTACTAAGTTTACAAATCTGCTGAGATATGTACCCTACATAAGGGAAGAAAAGGCAAAGGTACAAAGGTTTCTGAATTGTTTGCCTGCTGTATACAAAGAGAATATCGAGTTTGATAACCCAAAAAAAATGGACGAAGCTGTTAGAAAAGCTAGATTGTGCTACCAACAGTTCAAAAGCAAAACTGAACATGGAAAAAGTTGGGTGAATAAGAGTGAATTGAAAGGGAAGAAACAAAAACCAGCCTATTTGAAGAATTTTGGCAGAGATCATCAGCGGAAAAAGTTTAATAAACCCAAAGAAAGTCAAACTGCTCAGTCCCAAGTGGCCTCAAAACAAATAGATTGAGACAATAAGAAAGAGGGCACAGTGAAAATGAGAGAACCCCTGAAATGCTGGGGATGTGGAGAACCCCATTTGTTGAGATATTTTCCCCATAGAAACATTCGGATGATTATGAGAGATTGAGAAGCCACTATAGTAAATGACATAGCAAGAAATATACCCACCGTCAATGCAGCCTTGGAAAATCGGCAAGAAGAACATCAAGCTACCATGGTTGAAATGGAGGGTAAGATTTCTGACCAGTCTGTACAGTTTTCATTGATCCGGGTGCTTCTTTGAGTTACATTAGTCCAAAAATTGTAGAAAAATGTAATCTTAAACCTAAAAAATTTCAGCAGTCATGGTTGGTTCAGCTGGCCACTGGAACCAAGAGGAAGGTAACACATAAATTTCCCCGAACAACAATTAAACTAAATGATTTTCAAACAGAGGTAAATTTGAACATTCTGCCCTTAGGTTCATATGACTTGTTGATAGGAATCAACTGGCTGGAAAAGATGAATGTTATGATGAACTGTTGGGACAAGACCCTACATTATGTAGATGAAGAAGGGGAACCTTTTATTCTCAAGGGAAAACAAAAACCTATCTCTGTAAGACAAATATCAGCACTGCAATTAAAAATAAAAGCTAGAAAAGGATACCAATTTTATGCAGTACATGTTGAAGAAATAGAACAGAAAACTGAATAAAACCTACTGGATGTATTGCCAGTGATAAGGGAATTTAAAGAAGTCTTTCCAGATGAAATTCCTCATCTTCCCCCCAAAAGAGAGATTGACTTCTTAATCGATCTAGTGCCTGGAGCAACACTTGTCTCCCGAGCACCTTATCGAATGAGTCCCCCTGAACTTATGGAACTAAAAATGCAATTGCAAGAACTATTAGATAAAGGGTATATCAGACCGAGTGTGTCTCCTTGGGGAGCACCGATGTTGTTCGTGAAAAAGAAAGAAGGAAATTTTCGGATGTGTATTGATTATCGTCAATTGAATAAGTTGACCATTAAGAATAGATACCCTTTACCTAGAATTGATGATCTTTTTGATCAAGTGAGAGGAGCTTCAGTATTTTCGAAGATTGATCTAAGCACTGGTTATCACCAGCTTAGAATTAAAGAAGAAGACATCAGCAAAACATCCTTTCGAACTAGGTATGGTCACTACGAATTTGTAGTCCTACCTTTTGGTTTGACAAATGCCCCTGCCACATTTATGTGACTAATGAACAGTGTGTTAAATAAGTACTTGGATAAATTTTTCCTTGTGTTCATAGATGATATTTTAGTCTACTCAAAAAGTGAGGAGGAACATAAAGAACACTTGAGGATAGTATTGCAAACTCTGAAGGAAAACCAGCTATATGCCAAGTTCAGCAAATGTGAATTTTATAAATATAAGATCCAATACTTGAGTCATATTTGTTCTGAACAAGGCCTTGCTGTTGACCCTGAAAAGATAAAGGCTATAAAAGAATGCCCTGTACCAACTGATGTCTCAGCAGTGAGATCATTCATGGGGATTGTTGGTTATTATCGCAGATTTGTGGAGAGATTTTCTGCTATAGCACATCCCATAACATCATTACAAAGGAAGGGTGTCAAGTTTGAGTGAAGTGAAAAATACCAAAACAGTTTTGACCAATTAAAACTGAAACTTACTACAGCCCCTATACTGAAGATTGCAGATCCCGATAAAGAATTTGTGGTATGTACGGATGCCTGTAGAGAGGGGTTGGGAGGAGTTCTTTTGCAGGAAAATTCAATTATTGCCTATGAATCTAGGAAACTGAAGATACATGAACAGAACTATAGTGCCTATGATTTAGAATTAGCAGCTATTATCCATGCTTTGAAAATGTGGCAACACTATCTCCTTGGAAAAAAATTTACATTGATGACTGATCATATTAATCTCAAATATTTCTTTTCCCAAACTGATTTGAATGCGAGACAAGCCAGATGGTTGTCATTTATAAGCGAATTTGACATGGATATAAAACATATCAGGGGGAAAGAAAATAAAATTGCTGATGCTTTAAGTAGAAATGCTTTTCAAATTATAGGCAGCAGTGGAAGTAGTGCCCAGTTTGATTTGGAAGAGTTAGTGAAACATGCAGTAGACCAAGATCCCAATTATGAAACATTACTGGTGAAAACACTAAAGAAGGAGAAGACTGATTTCACTCAAAACCAAAAAGGGTTGATCTGCTACAAAAATAGATTGTATATCCCCAATGTAGAAAGATTGAAAAGGGAGATTCTAGATGAATATCACAAACAGCCATATGCAGGACATCCTGGATATCAGAAAATGTTAACAGCTTTGAAAAAGAAGTTGTTTTGGCCAGGAATGAAAAGAGATGTAGCAGAATATTTAGCTAGATGCATGGAGTGTCAACTAGTTAAAACTGAACATCAGCATCCTGATGGTCTTCTAAACCCTTTGCCAATTGCAGAATGGAAGTGGGACACAGTGTCCATGGATTTTATAACAGGATTACCCAAAACTAAATACCAACATGATAAAGTAATGGTAGTAGTAGACCCTTTCACAAAAGCTGCACATTTTATACCAGTGAAATCTACCTTTGGGACAGCTCAAGTAGCGAATGTGTTCCTGAAGGAGGTGGTGAGACTCCATGGAGTTCCAAAGGTGATTGTTTCTGACCGAGATGCTAAGTTTACAGAAGCCTTTTGGAAAGGTCTGTTTGGAGGTATGGGTACTAAATTGAATTTTAGTACTGCTTACCACCCTCAGATAGATGGTCAAATGGAAAGAACTAATCAAATTTTGGAGGACATGCTGAGAATGTATGTGATGGATAGGCCATCAAAGTGGGAAGATTACTTGCATTTAGCTTAATTTTCCTATAATAACAGCTACCAATCCTCCATCAAAATGAGTCCGTTTGAGGCACTGTATGGAAGAAAGTGTCGTACTCCTTTGAGCTGGAGCCAGCCAGAAGATAAACTAATGTTGGGACCAGATGCTTTACAAGAGATGGAAAGAATTGTTAAACAGATACAAAGAAACATCAAGACAGGACAAGATCACCAGAAGAACTATGCTGATAAGAAAAGAGTGCAACGAGAATTTAAAGTGGGGGAGCATGTGTACTTGCATATTAAACCCAAAAAGAGCACCCTTTATGCTGGAAGTTGTGAAAAACTGGCTCCTAGATACTGTGGTCCTTTTGAAATATTAGAAAGGGTGGGACCAGTGGCTTACAAGCTGGCCTTACCACCCCATGTTAGAGTTCATGATGTGTTTCATGTTTCGTTATTAAAAAAATATGTGCATGATGCTTCTCACATAGTTGATTGGAATGTTGTACAGGTGGAACCAGAAGGGGAGTTTCTGCCAGAACCGCTTCAAGTATTGGAGCGGGAAGAAATTGAATTAAGGAAACCGAACAGTAGCAAGAGTAAAGGTGAAGTGGAAGCACTTTACTGCTAAAGAAGCTACCTGGGAAAGAGAAGCTAAAATGATGGAAAGATATCCATTTTTGTTTGAAAAATGAACCCTAGTAGTTGAATAACAACACTGAGGATAGTGTTTTTTTTTAGAGGGGGAATATGTAACACCCCCAATTTATGTGTTTGAATTTCAAAGCTAGACATTTGAACTTTAATCCTAAGGGGAGTGGAACCCAAAGGACAAGTATTTTGTGAATGTAATTATTTAATTTGAGGAAATGAATAAAATGATTGTGTGCAGAATGACCAAAATGAGATTTATGAGATCACTTGCTAAATCCATGAGGATGGATAAGGCAAATACTTTCCCAAAATCTTTCAAAAATCCTTGAAAGAAATTATTTCTAATTTAGATTTCTGAGGAAGAATCTAAATTCCCCAATGATGAGGAAAATAGTTGGGAAGAGGTAAAAAGATGGAAAAGCTGGGAAAAGCATAAAAAAGCTTTAAAGAATCCCAAAAATGGGAAGCCTAGGAAAACAGGAAGAAAAGAATCCTAATATTCTGGACGCAGAATTGGAAACATGCTTTGGGGAACAATAGCTTAAATAAGCTGCTCCTAAACAGATTAGTGGTTGGTCCGTTCTAGGAGAGGATCTCAGCTCGGGGGTGAGTTCTGGGAGACAGAAGAACTCTAAGGTTGGGAGGTTGGTCAATTGCATAAGTGGTATGTCTCTAAATTTATTGATGTGTTTACTTCATATAGTATGAATTGACTACATATAATAGTTGATTTGTATATTAGATTTATTACTGTTACATTAAACATAATTAATCATAAGGAATTCACCTTTATAATTCTGTATAGTTGTAGAAAAAAATATGTTGAGTAGAATCCAATAGAAACTTTAAACCAAGGTTGGTTTAAATCTGAGGATACATAATTCTTCACAGATGAGCAAATTTTAAACTACTTCTGATCTATGAGTATACATTTATGAGCATGATTAGGTAAATTGAAGAGAAACTCTCCAAAATCTCTAAACCAATACTTAAGTTAAAATCTGGAGATTTCTAGTACCTCATAATTCACAAATTTGTAACTTTAATCTTTTTCTGTGGGAAATGGAGCAGTGAGAAAGTAAATGTATAGAGTGTAGAAGTAATTATTTAGTTAATTACTAAGTGAAGAGAAGATATTTATAATAATTTCCACCATTGTGCATTTTAACAGTTAAGATATTTACTATTTCCTTTAACAAGGATTAAATGGAAGAGTAGGAAAATTTAGTATTGTATAATTACTTTAGGTAGCAAGGGAATGAACCCCAAAACATGATCAGATCTGCAGAAATAACTATAATAGGAGATATATGTATGAAGGATATGGGAGTAGCCACAAGGGAATGAAAAGGAGACCCAACAAAATATATATATATATATATATATATATATATATATATATATATATAACATGGAAAACTAGAAATGCATGGGAACCTACAATAATATAGTACCTGTATCTTATACATATTTAAATGGATATATATATATATGAGAATGGGTACACCAACCTTATGCATGAAAATATATATATAGAGGCAGATATCAGTAAAGGAATTTAGTTTAAACATGGGTATGGTGAGACTGTTATCTCATGACAAATACATTGCACAAGCATTTAGAAATATCTAGCTATGTAAAACAATTTAAATGTGCATACAAAATTCAAAATGAAATATAACTCTCCAGAATTCTTGAGAGTCTCTTGTAAGAGTCATGCAAAATATAAATAGCTAAGAGGCTTGTACAATTGAAAAACATTAGCTATAAAGAGAATTATATAAGCTACAAGCAAAGTAAAAGAGGAAAAACTCATTAGTGTTAAATCGTATTAACTCATACTCAATGCATCATTCCATGCGAGGAAGCATGAAAAATTCCATAAATTAATAAGCTGTAGCTTCGTTGAAATTATGGAAAAACAAGAATATAAGTGACAAGAAATACAAATGTCCAGATACACGCCACAAAATCTAAGCCTTTTGGGCTAGGGTTGGTAACAGAGACCATATTCCCATTCAAATGTTAAATCATTAAAGAGCACCAGCATTACAAATGAAAATTATTAATACTCTGACTCTGACAGAGTCTAGGTCCTCAATGGATACTGTGAAAAACCCTAAGAGAGTTAATGATTCTGCATAAATGAGACGGAACAACTCAGCAAGAGGGTGGTATTATCCACACAGGCATATACCGACCTAAAACGCCAAGGGAGGCGAAATTAATATCCACCGAGAATGAAAGGGCTCATAGCTGCTGACAATGAAATACGTATGGGTATGCATTACCTGTGGAAAACACAGTCAGGGTAGGTAATCGGTCAATAGAGCAGTTGATAGCAAATCGTTCGAATAGAGAAATTTACCAATACAAGAAAGGGGTTACCTGTAAATGAAGACTCTCGTTCCTTACGAGCTCTCTGCACCAACGTTAAAAGCAGAATATAAACTAAATTAAAAGCCTAAAGGATAATAGTAAATTGAAATAAAAATATATATACATAAGGAGGAAAAATCAAACCTCACGAAGTCGGGATGGATGACTATCGCTCTCCTGCGATGAGGCTAGTCAAGCATTATCAAATCTGCATGGTATTAACAAGCTTAGTTAAGTATCAGTTAATGAAATTGACAAAGGGACAATGACGAAAATAAACCAGAGAGAATACACCGAAAATTGGTACAGGAGATATGGCGTAAATGGTTCCAAACGAAACTGAACCATAAATGCAATCTCCAGAACGAAACCCCTTCGTATCATTAACGTTCGAGACTTTCGCACAAAAGAAGTATGACAAGTTCTGAGAGTCGAATATGAGCTCCAATCCAAAGTGCAAGACGTGTGCATAAGATTCATACCTGGTATCGTCGCAGTGGCATAGATAAGCAGGCCAACAAGTGAGTTCCTCTGTGCGCCGAGGTTAACAAACTCAACGAAGGCCAAAGAAACTGCCTCCACACAAAAATGAAAACTTATATAACTGTATTTCATTCCGGCAAACCCTAACGTGGTGAGAAAATCATAACCATCCACATGGCATGATCCCAAGCGTGAAGACACGGATCAAATGGTTGGAAGGGCAATTACGCCATTAAGTAGACATTCAATGTGACAAGTATTGCCATTAATTTCAATATAGTTTGGTCATATAAATAGAAATTGCCGTGTATGCAGAGTAGGCTGGCAGGGCGATTTCCATATCGACGTGGAAGTATAGCACGTGAATGGGATTGGGATGAAACCTATCCCAACCAATACCATGAAACCGAGAATTCACATAGAACCTGACGTGGAGAAATAATATCACGACTCATTTACCTTATCACATAAAAATTATTTGATTTAGGACGCCATACGTGGAAGCAATGAATATGATCAATCTCCACATTAAACTCTGATATGACCCATATGTACAACAAAATGTGATAATATTAACACAGATCATTGAGAACTATGAATACTACATCATCGGATGGTCACAAGAACGATATAGTCACCAATATAAAATACGTAAATTAAATCCGACCACTGATCATAACCAAACTATATAAAAGATGACGTTATGGGGAAAAATGATAACACGGGGTTTAAAAAAAAAAAAATTCAAGGGTGCCCTTGTGGGAAAAATCTATTCAAATCCTTGAATATAAATACATGGAAATGTGTCGAATGCCCAAGGGCCAATGACATTAAAATAAAGGTTGGACATAGGTTGAAAAGTGCGACCCTTATAGGGAAGGGATTAATGGTAAATCACTCCACCATGATTTTTATACAAATACCCTTGGATTAAAATGAAGTTAATAGATAGCGATTTTGGGGTATAGTTATTGTGTGGAATTAAATTGAAATTGAAACAAAATAAGAAATGCATTAACCAGATCGAATTCAAAGTGTGATGGTATGACATTCTATCGAAATTAATCTTGAACATTATGGAATGCTAAAAAATTTTTTTTTTTTTGGTATGGGAAAGCGAATGGGAGGTGTGACAGGGGGAGGGGGAGGGGGAGAGAGAGAGAGAGGGTGGATATGCTAGGGGAAGAGAGTATCAGAGGGGGAGAGTGAAAGTGAGAGAGAGAGAGAGAGAGAGAGAGAGAGAGAGAGAGAGATAGAGAGATGGAGAGAGGGAGAGGGAGAGGGGAATAGGGAAAGAGAGAGGGTGGGATAGGGAGAGGGGGATCAGTAGAGGGAGGGAAATGGGGAGTGGGGAGAGCAGGAGAGAGATGGAGGGAGGACAGAGAGAGAGAGGATAAGACAGGGGGAGAGAGTGGGGATAGAGAGGGAGGGAGCGAGTGTGTGTATGGTTGTGTGTGTGTGTGTGAGAGAGAGAGAGAGAGAGGGAGGATAAGACAAGGGGAGAGAGTGGGGAGAGAGAGGGAGGTAGCAAGTGTGTGTATGGTTGTGTGTGTGTGTGCGTGAGAGGGAGAGAGAGAGAGAGAGAGAGAGAGAGAGAGAGAGAGTAGGTGGAGGGGGAGGAGGAGGAGATGGAGAGGCAGGAGGAGAGAGCGGGTAGGGGAGGGAGAGAATATAGAAGTGGGTGGGAATGGGAAATGGATTTGGAGAGAGAGAGAGAGAGAGAGAGAGAGAGAGAGAGGGAATGGAGGTGGAGAGAGAGAGAGAGGGGTTGTGGGAGACAGAGAGAGGAAGGGAGGGAAGGGTAGAGAGTGGGAGAAGGAGATAAAGAGGGGGAGAGATGGAGAGATGGAGGTGGGAGAGAGAGAGAGAGTTATACAAAAGCTTAGAGAGGAAGAGCGAGAGACAGGGAAGAGGGAGGGGAGGAAGAGAGGGTGGGAGAAAGAGGGGTAGAGAGAAGGGGATGTAACTTTTGTGGGTTGTTCATATCTCTTAAAGAGGTTATCAAAAGCTACCCCTAATGGACTCCAAAATTCCGCTTTTGGAGGTTGATAACGCTCCCGTAAAATTATTTTTCTAGTAGTGAAGTGATGTTGTTTATGTTTATGTGTATTCTATATTTCCCACATTTTATATATTGCATGCTAGAAAATTGAACTTAGAAAATCCAGAAGTCTAGATGCCTTGTCAATTTAGATTTCATATTTTATGTATAATTTTAAAAAATGTATTGTGATGAACTATCCAGTGCAATATGCAAGTTAGTGTAGGAATCATATTGGTATCAGAGTATGTAGCTTTGGGTATTTTGTTGTAGTTTTCAAGGGATCTAGATTGATTTAAGTAGAAACTTTTAAGACCCCACATATGGCCAAAAAAATATATTGAAAACCCTCAAGATGTGTCAAAGGAGATTTTCTCAAGGGTAGAGGAATAGGATTTAGAAATCAACCATAACATGAATCTCCTTATGGATGCTCTCGATAACATGTTGGATGTATGTTCAAACATAGAGGCCAAACCATAGGGGAAATTGGAGGATAGAGATGAACCAAAGGGGAAATATAAGAAAGAATGCAAAAAGGAACAACCTAGCTCATGAGTCATGAAGAATTCATAGCATCAATATGGAAACAAAGGTATAAATCAAACCATATAAGATGAGATTGATGCTTTCAATTTAAATCACTAATTACAATAGTTATAGATTTATTTTAGTGTTCTGAATATAGAGGAAGGACGAGAATTTTTATTTATCATATGAGATTAGAGGGCCATGCTTAGATATGATGGGAAAGCAACAAACAATCCCTAATAATAGAGGGATATCCTCTAGTGATTATGTGGGAGGATTTCAAAACTCTTATAATGTCAAATTTCTAGCCTATCAGGTATCTAGATGACTAATGGTTTTAGTTGAATTACTTCAAGCAAACACAAGCGTTGAGAGTATTAGAGTACATGAAATTTAGGAAGATGAAAATAATTTTTGGTATCTCTCCAAAGAACCAACAATTTCTCCTCAAGTATATGAGGGGTTTAAATAGTTGTCTGCAAAATTAAGAGATGTTTAAACCCATAACAATGATGAGGCTTGTCTATAGGAACAATACCAAGAGAACATGCACCAAATGAAAGGGATATAATGTGGGTCAAAGTAGAAGTATCACAATTAAGCTTTATAGGAGCAAGAGAGGAAGTATAAATGGGGGAAAGACAAAAATACAATATCCATAACACATTAGTGCAAAGATACAAACAACCTCTAAAATCATTGTAAAATTGAAGGTAATTGACATGAGAAGTGCTGGAAGCTACATCTATAGCTCAAGTCAAAGAACCAAAGCAATGATGCTAAGAATAAAAATATGATGGCCATATATTAAAAAAATTAGGTTGAAATAAGCTCATATGTGGATGAGAATATTATATATTCATTAATGCAGAAGGGGGTGAATCTAAGTAGCCTTAAAAAAGAAGAAGTGAAGGAACTTACCATACTCTTCCATATAAATCCACAAGTCAAGAAGACAAAAATTGATGCTCTATTTGACTCCTAATCATAGGAAAATCTCGTAGAAATAAATCTAGTTCCGAAATTGGGACTGAAGACTCATGACCATCCTAGCTAATAACCATTAAGATGCTTCAACATGGAGGAAAAGATAAAGGTAGAAAAACCTATGCATAGTAAAATTTACTATTATTTTTAGATCCTTCACCATCACATTGATCCACAGAGATATTGGTGGCCACCCTTCTATTCCACTTGGACCCCCACCATCGTTTCTTTCATTTTTTTTAGTTCCCTTAATTATAGAACAATTCACTATTTTTAGCAGTTTTTCGGGTCCTAAACTTATAGAGATGTTTGAGGGCCTAAACAATTTTTTTTGGGAAAATAGGGAGCGACATGGAAGTTCCTTAGATTTTTCTCAATCCAATGTTGTAGTCCTAGGATAGATATTTCTAATGTGGTATTGATCATGTCAAATAGAAATCATATGCCAAAGTTACGTCCCTGGGAAGTGGATGTACCAATTTCCCCAAACAGGGTCCATAGTTTTAGTGATTCATATGCTAGGGTTATTTATTTGAACGTTGAGGATTTTTCATTGTTCGTCAATAATAAATATCCATTTGAGTCTCATTTTAACACAGTTCAATGGCCTGTATCCATCACAATCTTCTCAGAGATATGTTACCAATGCCCTAGCTAGTTTATTTCCATTTTTTCTATAAGCATATTTCATTTATTTGTTATTAATGAAATGAAATTTTATTTCTGCTGCATCTCTACATTTATGTATATTTTTTTATTTCATTGTCCTAGTGCAGAAATTTGGATCAGTGGTATCAGAGAAGTCTGCTCTTTCTCAAGCCTTCTTTGCATGTCCCAAACGCGGTCGAGATATAAGGAGTTAGGGATCTATCTGGTTGAACCTTTGCAAGATCAACCTCGTAAACTCCGATGACCACACATAGGGGAAGAAAATAAATATGAGGGATCAGGAGATCCTATCAAAATACTGCTCGAGGAGGCCCTCAAGAAAAACAAGAACATGATGATGGAAAACATTTCCCATATCCTTCAACGGCTACCAATCGGTGACGCATCTACATCCAGCAACCACTCTGGAGGTGCAAATCCCTTTAAGGTAAAATTAAAATTTTACATTCCTATATTTTAGGGCCAAATAGATGTAGACACCGTGGATAGATGGTTGAATCTATTAGAAGTATATTTCTCAGTTCAATACTTTTTTGTCTGAGAAAGTGTTACTATTTCACTCCTCAAAGTCGCCCCCAATGTCAACGACTGGTGAGAAACCTACTGGGACAAAAATGGTGAGGAGGAACCCTCTTTGTTCTCATTTTCAATGAGTTGGAATGATTTTGGAGATGCCATGAAGAAAAAATATTATCCTGTGAGGAGCTATGAGGAAAAATATAGAAAATGGAATACATTGCGACAACAAACCGATCAAGATGTCCATGAGCTGACGAATTTATTCGATACCATGGGCACAATGGTGTTCCTCGACATCTCCTCGATTAGTGCAACATACTAGTATGCTACCAAGATTGAGAAAAATTTCAAACAGAAGAAGTGAGACTTTGGATCTGAAAATCAGAAGCAAGGGAAAGGTGCCCCCGAACCACAGAACAATGGACAAAGACAATGCAGGGCATCTTGAGACAACCCGCCAAAGACACAAACAAATAATAACACCATGAAGACAAAGAAGGACAGCGAGAAGTGGTATGAGTTCCATATTAGCTCTGCTCACAACACAAGTGAGTGTCATGCAAAGTAGTCACTGGTGGCAGAGTTGAAGGTTTCTGAATTAGATGCATGCTCCGACTCAGAATCAAAACTTGAAAAGGGGAATGACAAAGGGAAGCATATTATCGATGCAGAGCCCAAAGCCATCGTCACCACCACGAAGATCCAGAAGAAGGAACCATAAAATCCATAGCAGGAAGACTGCCTCTTCCATTCCCAGATGTGGGTAAAGGGTTCCCCGCTGCAGTTCATTGGTGACAGTGGGAGTAAAAATAACCTCATCTCAGAAGAGGTCGTGGGTGGCTAGGATTCCTGACCACAACACACCCACAACCGAAACCATCGAGTGGCTTCACCAAGGATGGGATCTCCACGTCAGCCAACAGTGCCACCTTCCCTACAACATCAAGCCCTTCACAGATAGGGTATTATGTGACATTGCTCCTCTTGATGTTCTCATATATTATTAGGCCAACCATAATTATGGAAGTGACATGAATCCTCCCACATAATCACTAGAGGATATCCCTCTAGTATTAGGGATTATTTGTGGGTTTCCCACCATATCTAAGCATGGCCCTCTAATCTCATATGATAAATAAAAATTAATTCCCTTCCTCTACATTTGGAACACTAAAATAAATCTATAACTATTGTAATCAGTGATTTAAATTGAAAGGGAGATGATGTGGGTCAAAGTAGAAGTATCACAATTAAGCTTTATAGGAGCAAGAGAGGAATTAGAAATGGGGTAAAGACAAATATAAAATATCCATAACACATTAGTGAAAAGATACAAACAACCGCTAAAATCATTGTAAAATTTAAGGTAATTCACATGAGAAGTGTTGGAAGCTACATCTAGAGCTCAAGTCAAAGAACCAAAGCAATGATGCTAAGAATAAAAATATAATGGCCATACATTCAAATAATTAGGTGGAAAGAAGCTCATATGTGGATGAGAAGATTGTATATTCATTAATGCAGAAGGGAGTGAATCTAAGTAGCCTTAAAAAATAAGAAGTGAAGGAACTGAAAATACTCTTCCATATAAAGCCACAAGTCAAGAAGACAAAAATTGATGCTTTATTCGACTCCTAATCATAGGAAAATCTCCTAGAAATAAATATAGTTCCGAAATTGGGACTGAAGACTCATGACCATCCTAGCTAATAACCATTAATATGCTTCAACATGGAGGAAAAGATAAAGGTACAAAAACCTATGAATAATAAAATTTACTATTATTGTTAGATCCTTCACCATCAAATTGATCCACATAGATATTGGTGGCCACCCTTCTATTCCACTTGGACCCCCACCATCGTTTCTTTCATTTTTTTTAGTAACCTTAATTATAGCACAATTCACTATTTTTAGCAGTTTTTCGGGTCCTAAACTTACGGAGATGTTTTGAGGGCCTTAACAAATTTTTTTGGGAAAATAGGGAGCAACACGGAATTTCCTTAGATTTTTCTCAACCCAATGTTGTAGTCCTAGGATAGATATTTCTAATGTGGTATTGATCATGTCAAATAGAAATCATATGCCAAAGTTACGTCCCCGGGAAGTGGATGTACCAATTTCCCCAAACAGGGTCCATAGTTTTAGTGATTCATATCCTAGGGTTAGTTATTTGAACGTTGAGGATTTTCCATGGTTCCTCAATAATAAATAGCCATTTGAGTCTCATTGTACCACAGTTTAGTGGCCTGTATCCATCACAATCTTCTCAGAGATATGTTACCAATGCCCTAGCTAGTTTATTTCCATTTTGTCTATAAGCATATTTCATTTATTTTTTATTAATGAAATGAAGTTTTATTTCTGATGCATCTCTAAATTTATGTATATTTTTTTATTTCATGGTCCTAGTGCACAAATTTGGATCAGTGGTATCAAATAAGTCTGCTCTTTCTCAAGCCTTCTTTGCATGTCCCCAACGCGGTCGAGATATAAGGAGTTAGGGATCTATCGGGTTGAACCTTTGCAAGATCAGCCTCGTAAACTCCGATGACCACACATGGGGAAAGAAAAGAAAGATGAGGGATCAGGAGATCCTGTCAAAATACTGCTCGAGGAGGCCCTCGAGAAAAACAAGAACATGATGATGGAAAACATTTCCCATATCCTTCAATGGCTACCAATCGGTGACACATCTACATCCAGCAACCACTCTGGAGGTGCAAATCCTTTTAAGGTAAAATTAAAATTTGACATTCCCATATTTTAGGGCCAAATATATGTAGACATCGTGGATAGATGGTTGAATCTATTAGAAGTATATTTTTCAGTTCAATACTTTTTTGTCTGAGAAAGTGTTACTTTTTCACTCCTCAAAGCCGCCCCCCATGTCAACGACTGGTGAGAAACCTACTAGGAGAAAAAGGGCGAGGATGAGCCCTCTCTATTCTCGTTTTAACTGAGTTGGAATTATTTTGGAGACGCCATGAAGAAAAAATATTATCCTGTGAGGAGCTATGAGGAAAAATACATAAAATGGAATACATTGCGGCAACAAACCGATCAAGATGTCCATGAGCTGACAAATTTATTCGATACCATGAGCACAATGGTGTTCCTCGACATCTCCTCAATTAGTGCAACATAATAGTATGCTGCCAAGATTGAGAAAAATGTCAAACAGAAGAAGTGAGACTTTGGATCTGAAAATCAGAAGCAAGGGAAAGGTGCCCCCGAACCACAGGACAATGGACAAAGACAATGCAGGGCATCTTCAGACAACCCGCCAAAGACACAAACAAATAATAACACCATGAAGCCAAATAAGGACAGTGAGAAGTGGTATGAGTTCCATATTAGCTCTGCTCACAACACAAGTGAGTGTTAGGCAAAGTAGTCACTGCTGGCAGAGTTGAAGGTTTCTAAATCAGATGCATGCTTCGACTCCAAATCAAAACTTGAAAAGGGGAATGACGAAGGGAAACGTATTATCGATGCAGAGCCCAAAGCCATCATCACCACCACGAAGATCCAGAAGAAGGAACCATAAAATCCAGAGCAGGCAGACTGCCTCTTCCATTCCCAGATGTGGGTAAAGGGTTCCCCACTGCAGTTCAATGCTGACAGTGGGAGTAACAATAACCTCATCTCATAAGAGGTCGTGAGTGGCTAGGATTCCTGACCACAACACACCCACAACCAAAACCATCGAGTGGCTTCAGCAAGGATGGGATCTCCACGTCAGCCAACAGTGCCACCTTCCCTACAACATCAAGCCCTTCACAGATAGGGTATTATGTGACATTTCTCCTCTTGATGTTTCTCATATATTATTAGGCCAACCATAATTGTGGAAGTGACATGAATCCTCCCACATAATCACTAGAGGATATCCCTCTAGTATTAGGGATTATTTGTGGGTTTCCCACCATATCTAAGCATGGCCCTCTAATCTCATATGATAAATAAAAATTAATTTCCTTCCTCTACATTTGGAACACTAAAATAAATCTATAACTATTGTAATCAGTGATTTAAATTGAAAGGGAGATAATGTGGGTCAAAGTAGAAGTATCACAATTAAGCTTTATAGGAGCAAGAGAGGAAGTATAAATGGGGGGAAGACAAAAATACAATATCCATAACACATTAGTGCAAAGATACAAACAACCGCTAAAATCATTGTAAAATTGAAGGTAATTCACATGAGAAGTGTTGCAAGCTACATGTAGAGCTCAAGTCAAAGAACCAAAGCAATGATGCTAAGAATAAAAATATAATGGCCATATATTCAAATGATTAGGTGGAAAGAAGCTCATATGTGGATGAGAAGATTGTATATTCATTAATGCAGAAGGGGATGAATCTAAGTAGCCATCAAAAATAAGAAGTGAAGGAACTGAAAATACTCTTCCATATAAAGCCACAAGTCAAGAAGACAAAAATTTATGCTCTGTTCCACTCCTAATCATAGGAAAATCTCCTAGAAATAAATCTAGTTACGAAATTGGGACTGAAGACTCATGACCATGCTAGCTAATAACCATTAAGATGCATCAACATGGAGAAAAAGATAATGGTAGAGAAACCTATGCATAATAAAATTTACTATTATTCTTAATTTTATTGATGAAGTAGAATTAGATGTAGTTCCACTTTATGTATGTAGAGTTATGTTTGGAAGTCCCTATACGTACATGTTCGATGCAATATTTGTGTGAAGATCCATCTACTATGAACCATCAAGGATGGAAACCTGTCACCATCACAATGATCCATGTAGATATTGGTGGGCACCCTTCTATTCCACATGGAGCCCCACCATCGTTTCTTTCATTTTTTTAGTTTCCTTAATTATAGCACAATGTACTATTTTTAGCAGTTTTTCAGGTCCTAAACTTCCGGAGATGGTTTGATGGCCTAAAAAAAGTTTTTTGGCAAAATAGGGAGCAACATGGAAGTTCCTTAGATTTTTC
>JAXQQM020084601.1:382500-430000 GCA_034641835.2 Pinus albicaulis | reverse complement strand
GAGATTGATGCTTTCAATTTAAATCACTAATTAAAATAGTTATATATTTATTTTAGTGTTCTGAACGTAGAGGAAGGACATGAATTTTTATTAATAATATGAGATTAGAGGGCCATGCTTAGATATGATGGGAAAGCCACAAATAAGCCCTAATACTAGAGGGATATCCTCTACTGATTATGTGGGAGGATTTCAAAACTCTTATAAAGTCAAATTTCTACCGTATCAGGTATCTAGATGACTAATGGTTTTAGTTGAATTACTTCAAGCAAGGACAAATGTTGAGAGTATTAGAGTACATGAAATTTAGGAAGATGAAAATAATTTTGGGTATCTCTCCAAAGAACCAAGAATTTCTCCTCAAGTATATGAGGGGTTTAAATAGTTGTCTGCAAAAGTAAGAGATGTTTAAACCCATAATAATGGTGAGGCTTGTCTACAGGAACAATACAAACAGAGCATGCACCCAATGAAAGGGAGATAATGTGGGTCAAAGTAGAAGTATCACAATTAAGCTTTATAGGAGCAAGACAGGAAGTAGAAATGGGGGAAAGACAAAAATACAATATCCATAACACATTAGTGCAAAGATACAAAAAACCAATAAAATCACCATAAAATTGAAGGTAATTCACATGAGAAGTGTTGGAAGCTGCATCTAGAGCTCAAGTCAAAGAACCAAAGCAATGATGCTAAGAATTAAAAAATAAAAGAGATATATTCAAATAATTAGGTGGAAAGAAGCTCATATGTGGATGAGAAGATTGTATATTCATTAATGTAGAAGGGGATGAATCTAAGTAGCCTTAAAAAATAAGAAGTGAAGGAAATGACCATACTCTTCCATATAAAGCCACAAGTCAAGAAGACAAAAATTGATGCTCCATTCAACTCCTAATCATAGGACAATCTCCTTGAAATAAATCTAGTTCCGAAATTGGGACTGAAAACTCATGACCATCCTAGCTAATAACCATTAAGATGCGTCAACATGGAGGAAAAGATAAAGGTAGAAAAACCTATGCATAATAAAATTTACTATTATTGCTAATTTTATTGATGAAGTAGAATTAGATGTAGTTCCACTTGATGTATGTAGAGTTATGTTTTCAAGTCCCTATATGTACATGTGGGATGCAATATTTGTGTGAAGAGCCATCTACTATGAACCATCAATGATGAAGATCATTAACCATCACATTGATCCACGTAGATATTGGTGGCAACCCTTCTATTCCACTTGGACCCCCACCATCGTTTCTTTCATTTTTTTCATTTTCCTTAATTATAGCACAATTCACTATTTCTAGCAGTTTTTTGGGTCCTAAACACATTTGAGACTCATTGTAAACACATTCTCGTTGGCCTGTAGCTACCACAATCTTCTCAGAGATAAGTTACCAGTGCCCTAGCCAGTTTATTTCCATTATGTTTGTAAGCATATTTCATTTATTTGTTATTAATGAAATAAAGTTTTATTTCTGCTGCATCTCTACATTTATATGGATTTTTGTATTTCATTGTCTTAGTGCATAAATCTGGATCAGTGGTATCAGAGAAGTCTGCTCTTTCTCAATCCTTCTTTGCATGTCCCCAATGTGGTCGAGATATAAGAAGTTAGGGATCTATCTGGTTGAACCTTTGCAAGATCAGCCTCGTAAACCCCGATGACCACACATGGGGGAGAAAAGAAAGATGAGGGATCAAGAGATCCTATCAAAATATTGCTTGAGGAGACCCTCGAGAAAAAAAGGAACATGATGATGGAAAAAGTTTCCCATATCCTTCAATGGCTACCCACCGGTGACGCATATACATCTAGTAGCGACTGTAGAGGTGAAAATCCTTTTAAGTTACAATTAAAATTTGACATTCCCATATTTGAGGGCCAAATAGATGTCGAATTCATAGATAGATGGTTGAATCTATTAGAAGGATATTTCTCAGTTCAATACTTTTTTGTCTAAGAAAGTATTACTTTGGCACTCCTCAAAGCCGCCCCCCATGTCAAGGACTGGTGAGAAACCTACTCGAAGAAAAAGGGTGAGGAGGAACCCTCTCTGTTCTCATCCGCACTTACTCAGAATTCTTTTCGAGACGCCATCAAGGAAAAATATTATCCCATGAGGAGCTATGAGGAAAAATACATACAATGGAATACATTGCGGTGACAAAGGGATCAATATCTCCATGAGCTGAAGAATTTATTCCATACCATGAGAACAATGTTGAGTATCAAATATTCATAGAATCATTTGGTACTAAAGTACCACAATTATCTGCATATATGTATTCAGGAGGAAATGGTGTTCCTCGACATCTCCTCGCTTAGTGCGGCATACTGGTATGCTGCCAATATTGAGAAAAATGTCAAATAGAAGAAGTGAGACTTTGGATTTGAAAATCAGAAGCAAGGGAAAGGTGTCCCTGAACCACAGAACAAATGACAAAGACAATGCAGGGCATCTTGAGACAACTCGCCAAAGATGAAAAGAAATAATAACACCATGAAGCAAAAGAAGGACAGTGAGAAGTGTTATGAGTTTCATAATAGCTCTTCTCACAACACAACTGAGTGTTAGGCCAGGTAGTCACTGGTGGCCGAGTTGAAGGTTTCTGAATCAGATGCATGTTCTGACTCTGAATCAGAACCTGAAAAGGGGAATGACAAAGGGTAGATTATTATCGATGCAGATCCCAACGCGAGCATCGCCACCACGAAGATCCAAAAGAAGGAACCATAAAATCCAGAGGAGGGAGAGCGCTTCTTCCATTCCCAAATGTCGGTAAAGGGTTCCCCACTGCAGTTAATTGCTAACAGTGGGAGTCAAAAGAACCTCATCTCAGTAGAGGTCGTGACTTGCTAGGATTCCTAACCACAACACACCCACAACTGAAACCATCGAGTGGCTTCACGAAGGACGGGATCTCCACGTTAGCCAACAATGCCACCTTCCCTACAACATCAAGCCCTTTAGGGATAAGGTATTATATGACATTTCTCCCCTTGATGTTTCTCATATATTATTATCCCAACCATAATTGTGGAAGTAACATGATGTGTATGAGTCACAACCTCGTGTTGTGATTATTAATTTTTGAAATAAGTTGTACATGGTAGCAGAGGTAGCACCACCTACCGCCATCTCTTTTGTTCCTGCAAAACAATGTATTATGCTCATTTCAAAAATCAAAAAATTTATTTTCTTGATGATATGCCCTTAGGGAAAGAAGAATATTGTGGTCACAACCTCCACACAATGTTTTTTCACTGGGCAAAAATAGATGGACAAGGTCATGGAGGAGCAGAGGAGCAGGGGTGCGTCTGCACTGTTGAGTCAAGCACTCCATCGATCTTACCAGAGGTTCACCGCTACCCAATGGACCAATCTACTGCCACTGTGTTGTGGAGAATGATGAAATCAAGAGGCAGATTTAGGAGTTTTTGTATAAAGGTCACATCCGATTGAGTTCATCGCGTTGTGGGAGCCCGATCATGTTGGTGTAGAAGAAGGATGGGAGTTTAAGACTCTTTATTTACTATCGAGTGTTGAACAAGATCACTGTCTCGAATAGGTACCCAATCCTAAATATTGATGACCTTCTGGACCAAATCAAGGGGGAGAAATATTTCAGTAAGCTCAACTTGAAGTTTAGGTATCACCAGGTACCAATCAAACTCTCTCATGTGTGGAAGACTACCTTAAAATCTAGGGAGAGCCTTTTCTAATGGTTATTGATGCCCTTTTGGTTGATGAGTTCCCTCGAAACCTTCATGAGGTTGGTGGCTAACATCATGCATCCATTCACCAACTCATTTGTAGTGTCGTACTTCGATGACATCCTGATCTTCATCTAGACTTGGGAAGAGCACCTCCACCACATCTGAAAAGTCCTCCAAATAGTAAAACAACACAATTTGTGTCCCAATTTAGAGAAGTGCACTTTTTGGATTACCCAGCTTCAATATCTTACATACATTATTGATGAGCCACGGGTGAATGTGGATCCAACCAAGATCCAATTCATTCAGGATCGCCCAACCCCAACCATTCTAATAGAGCTCCACAAATTTTTGGGGCTTGCGAATTTTTGCCACACGTTTGTGTTGGGATTCTCTCATATCTCTTGGCCCTTGAGTCAAGTCACCAAGGGAGGGGTGAAAGAAGAATTATTTTGGTAGAAATATCAATAGAAGGCATTTCTAGAATTGAAACATCACCTCTTCTGTGCACAAGTGCTCACATTACGAAACTTGCAACAACCATTTGAGGTCGAGAAAAATTCCTTTGACTACGCTATTGTGGTTGTTCTTACTCAACAGAGGCATCCAATGGAATGTCACAATGAGACACTTTCTGACACAGTCTGAAAGTATCCCACTTATGACAAAGAGATGTACTCCATTGTAAAAGCTTTCTGAAAATGGAATCATTACATTTTGTGAAAGGAAATAGTCATCCACACAAAGCACTAACCCTTGTAGTTCATACAGACACAGGGGAAGTTGCAGAATGATCACCATTAGAAGTGGTCCACATACTTGCAAAAATTTCATTTGAACATCAATTATAAGAAGGTCAGCACTAATAATGTTGAAAACTACGGTAGCCAACTATTGATTGTAGTGCTAACCACTGTGCTGAACACTTTTGGGCATGAGAGTTCCAATTGGCTGCTTCTCTAGCAAAGTAATCGAGAATTCAGCCATGCATACAATACACTCTTGAAGGGTAAGCAAGTTCCATATCTACAACTCTGGGATGCCCTGCTATGTGACATGGGACACCTTTTTTCTCCTTCAAGCAAGCGTGCCAAGATGATTTGGGAAGCATGCTACAGCCGGGTCGTTGGGAATTTTGGGGTCGAGAAAACAATGGAAGTACTGTAGAATTATTTTTATTGGCCAAATTTTTGACATGATGTCAGGAAGTAGATGAAGTCTTGCACTGCCTGTGTCATTGCCAGATAGGCCATCAAGAAGTAAGGACTGTATACTCCATGGTGTACCCCTAGTCGACCTTGGGAATCCATCTCCATGGATTACATGTCGGGACTTCCTTATACTAACCATGTAAATGACTGTGTTTTTGTGGTCGTTGACAGATTCTTGAAGATGGCCATTATGACAACCTAGAAGAAGAATATTACAACAGAAGCCACTACTAAACTCTTCTTTGAATGAGTGTGGGTACACTTTACGATCCCACAGTCTATCGTCTCACATTAGGACAATAGGTTCCCAAGTAAATTTTTGTCTAGCCTATGGTCGATGCTGGACACCAAGCTTACCAAGTCCATAACTTTCCATCTGCAAACTAATGGCTAGAAATATTTCATCAACCAGATGATCGTACACATTCCGCGTATGTACAACTCAAAGCATCCACTCGAATGGGATGAGAGCATCCCCTATGTACAACATAAATATAACTTGGCTCTCCATTGCTAAAAATACCATATCCCCTTTCAGGTGAGCTTAGGATTCGAACCACTGTGTCCAATTGGCATAGCCATGCCATTTGCGGCTGCTCAGGTAGATTGAGCTGGTGTCCAATGTAAGGCTGACAAGTCAAACAACTTCATTTAGTGCAGTAAGCACATCCGCAAACAAGTTCATGACATATTGTACAGAGCCA
The DNA here is from genome assembly GCA_034641835.2 of Pinus albicaulis. Taxonomy (NCBI): domain Eukaryota; kingdom Viridiplantae; phylum Streptophyta; class Pinopsida; order Pinales; family Pinaceae; genus Pinus; species Pinus albicaulis. The sequence continues at coordinate 424,361 of JAXQQM020084601.1, read as the reverse complement.
ATGCTAAGTACAAGCACTGACATGATCAACATTGGGTGACACATAAATTCCAGGTGGGCAACAAAATGTGTCTACATTCTCCAAAGGAGAGGCTCACAGGACCTCGCCGCAAGATTTGCCCACTCCGATAAGGGCCATACACCATCACCAAGTCTGTAAGGGACAATGCCATTTAGCTCACCATTCCAAAATTCCTTGGTGTGTACCGAGTATTCAATGTGTACCGCCTTCAACCCTAGTTTCTTTCTCTACTTGACATATCTGGCATGGAATAATAACTCACAACAAAAGAGTTAAACCCCTATTGCATGGAACAAGCCACAACTGATCATATCATGGATACAAATATCAAGCACGTCCAAAAACAAAGGATCTCGATATATCGAGTTGTCAAAGTAGGCCAACTCCTTCACCATGGCAAGTGGCTGACCAACGACAAAGTTCAGGAGAAGTTTCCTCATCTCACGGAGGAACTCAAGGCAATGGAGACCATTTCTTCCTAAGGGGGGGGGAACGATCTAGGTGGATATTGGTGGCCACCCAACTATTTCACTTTGACCCCAACCAATGTTTCTTTCACTTTTTTTAGTTTCCTTAATTATAGCACAATTTACTATTTTTAGCAATTTTTTGGGTCCTGAACTTCCGGAGCCATTTTGAGGCCGTAAACGAAGTTTTTCTGGAAAATATGGAGCAATATGGGAGTTCCATTGTTTTTTCACACCCAAAAGTTGTAGTCCTTGGATATATATTTGTAACAAGGTATTGAGCATGTCAAAGAGAGATCATATGCAAAAATTACGTCCCCGGGAAGTTGATGTACCAATTTACCCAAACAGGGTCCATAGTTTTGGCTTTTCATCTCGTAGGGTAAGGTATTTGTATGTTTATGGTTTTCAATTGTTCCTCAATAATAAATAGCCCTTTCAGCCTCATTGTAACATAGTTTATAGCCTTGTAGCCACGACATCTCTTCTTGGAAATAGGCTACCACCGCCCTAGCTAGTTAATTTCCATTATCTTTGTAAGCATATCTCAACTATTTGTTACACAGAGAGGTGCTATACAACCCAGTATAGAGTACACGTGTAGATTTAATGTGAGAAATGTACGGTAAGATATGTATTGTAAATAAACATTTGAAATGTCGCAGTATATTGACCAACAGTAAAAAAAGTGGTATGGTAAATAAATAAAAATATAAATAGACTGTGGTATGCTAAATAAAAAATAAAACCACTTTTTATACTTACTCCAAAGGTATGGTGAATAAATAAAAATATATATAAATTGGAGCTATATTCACCAACACTAAAAAATAGGTGTGGTCAGTAAATAAAAATATAAATAGACCGAGGTATGGTAAATACAAAATAAAACCTTTTTTATACTTACTCTAGAGCTATGGTGAAGAAATAAAAATATAAATAAATTGGAGGTATTGTAAATAAATAAAACCTCTTTTTATACTTACTCTAGAGGTATGGTATATAAATAAAAATATAAATAGACCAAAACTAAAAATGAGGTTTTACTTAGCTGTAGCCTTTGGGCCAAATACCATGGTATAAATTATTATTATTAATACCATGGGTTAAATACTATGGAAATATAAATAGACTAGAGGTGTGGTAAATAAATAAAACCTCTTTTTATATTTACTCCATAAAGAAAACTAAAAAATGAGGTTTTATTTAGGTGAATCCTATGGGCCAAATACCATATTTATAAAAGAGGTATGGTAAATAAATAAATATAAAAGAGGTATAGAGAGGTATGTTAAATACATCAAAGATATCAAATATGATTAGAAATCAATATATAAGTATATACCAAGCCTATGAATAAATACCATGGTAAATAAAAGAGGTATGGTAAAAATAAAACCTCTTTTTATATTTACTCCATACTCTTTATATTTACGAACACTCACAAAAGAGGTTTTATTTAGGTGATGCCTAAGGGCCAAATACCCTAATATTAATATTAAAAGATTAATAATATTATTATTATTAATTACAATATTCATATTAATATGTTATAATATTAATATTATTAAATTTAATAAATTTGGATCGTGGAGGCTTTTATTCAAGTACACTACATGCATGCATTGAATATCTCGCTTAAAAAAGTAAACATAAATGTAAATATAAAAGTAATGTTTAACATTTAAAATTTAAAATTTAATATAACTAATGTGATGTTGGCCCTAATGAAAAATCACTTCTCCCCCTAAATATATAAATTTAACACAAATAAAGTATCTAATTGTATTTGTGAGGAAGCATCTCTTCGTTTTCTCTTCATTTTTTTCTCTACTTTTTTGCTTTTACATTTTCATCTACTTCGACTCCATGGATGTTGTATGTGTAACCAATCACTCTTACCACCAAATTAGAATGATTTAATTTATGCATTGGGCGAAACACCACCAAATTAGAATGATTTAATTTATGTGTTGGGAGAAACACCACCAAATTAGAATGATTTATTTTTTTTCTAGCCCAAAACCTTGGCCAGCTCTAAAAAAAAGTGATTTCAAGAATCTATTTCTAAATTTATAAAAAAACAGCCTAGATCCATATTAATTCCGGATCTATCAAGCGCTAAGAGAGATCAAATATTTAGAGGTGTAAACTTTTCGTCAACTTTTGCACTCAAAAAGAAAGTTTTCACCTCTAGAGGTTTGATCCCTCTCGACGCTTAATAGATCGAGAGTTAAGATGGATCTTAGTTGATTATTAATTAAATGAAGTTTTATTTCCACTGCATCTTTGCCTTTATATGTATTTTTTCATTTCATTATATTCCTGCATAAATCTTGTTCAAACACACTTAAGGGAAACTCCAAAAATTTATTTTTAAGTGCTAACTAAGCTAAGAAACTAATTAGTTCTAGAAAAAAGTATGCTTTACTATTTTTAAGATAAAATTAGTTTGTAGAACAGTTCGTGAAAGAAAGGTCATCCTTAGGGGGTTCTATCAAGGAAAAAACACAACAATTGGAAGAGTATATACATGTATACAAGGTTCTGCTCTAGAATCCTAAAGGGCTACCACCCAAGAGGCAAGCGGAGCATGAGATCCAATTGTTTTGACACTCTCCATTACCAAAGGTTAATTGATTATAAAGGGAAATGAGGTGAAGAAGTAGTTGTAATACCAATTGGAATGTGGTGTTATTCGACCGTACCTCACATGTGGGTCACCCATTATAATTGTGCCTAAGAAGGATGTGACTTGGTGAATGTGCATTGGCTATAGGTTTTAAAAACAATTATTCTCAATAATGGGTTCCTCTTGCCTAGGATAGAGGATCTTTTATGCAACAAGATAAATACTTCACCAAGGTAGACTTACAATCACGGGGTCACTAGGTTTGAGTCAATGAAGAAGATACCTAGAAGACCACCTTCAAAGCTAGAGAAGGTTTGTATTAGTGGTTAGTTATGATATTTAGCCTATGAAATGCACCAAATAAATTGATGAAGTCAATTAATGATATATTATGCACATGTATAAGTTCAATTTTTATTCTTTATTTGGATTATTTACTAGTATACATTGCTACCTACAAGGAGAACATATAACATTTGATGTAGGTTTTAGAGACTTTAAAGAAGTAGTAATCATTTTCACATCTGAATAAGTGTGATTTATCACAATAGACTATGGTGTATTTGGGATATATGATAGGTGGCAGAGATTTGAAGATAGATCCTTCCAAGATGGAGGTCATCATGAAGTTGTCGGTAAGGATTACTAAATGTTTTTGAGGATAAGAGTTTTCTTGAGGCAACATAGTACTTGAAGAAATTCATAAACTTTTTCTTAGAAGTAGCAACACGACTCCACACCATAATTTCAAGTTACAAGAGTTTCAAGTGGGGAAAGGGTTGTTGAAGAACCTTTAAGGTGTTAAAGAAGAATATTAGTCAAACATTGGTTCTAGCATTAATAAAATTACAATATCACTTCAAAGTGGAGATATATACATGTGGGCATGTTATGGGAGAAATCTTGATGCTAATTAATTAAATTTTTAAAAAAATTACAAAATTCTTACAAATGTAAAATAAAATTAAAACAAGAACCTACCGTACTAATACTAAAAATCTCTAATAAAAGAATAAATCAATTTAGATCTATTTTAACCTAGATATTTTATACATTGATCAATTATGTTTTTACTTTCTTGTAATCCATATTAATTCTTATTAAACCTTCGATTAAAATAGATCTATGCTAATATGTATATCAATCCCATTAAAAAAGCACTAGAAGCCAACTAGGTAACAAAATAGCCCTACCACTACATTATGTCCTACCTAGAAACAAGCATTGTTAAATTTGAATTTTGAATGGGCACACAACTGATAAGTGGTGAAAGTTCCATGATAATAGCCTCAAAGATAGATTAAGTTATTTTATCATCATAGGAAACAACTAGATGATTTGGAGTTGTTAATTAAATACATAAAAACTCAATTTTATCACCATAAGCAACAAATAGAAGATTTAGATTCCTTAATGCACATGACAACTGAACTCAAATAGGAAAGCTACAAATATTAACAAATGAGTAAAAGAATGATCAATAATGAATAGTGATTAAGTATGTTTATTAAATCACAAAATTTGGGATGTCAACATTTTGTCTTCTTATTATTATCATCTATGCAAGTGATTGTGGTCATGAAAAAAAAATAATCAAAACAGATTTTAAGATACAATAACATTATTTTCTAGCTAAATTTTAAGAAGAAATCATATAGAAGTGTATTGCCTTTATATTCTATGTCTAGTGCCTAAAAATGCAATCTAAGATATTTCTATATATTTTGTAGCTAGAGATGCAAAAATTAGAATTGAGCACTTGTTCTTGTTGTTTAAATCATGTGTATAAATGACTATGGTGATATATGGAAATTATGTTACCTCAAACCAAATAAATTGCATTGTTTTTTATTTCATTATATCAAATATGATGAATTAACAATTAAATGAGTTATAGATGTTATGTCAAAAGTTATAAGGGCATGCCATACTACACATGAAAGGGTTGTTAATTACATTGAAGGTATTGAGGAGATGTTATATAGATTAGAATAGTTGAAAAGCATAGTTCTTACATATTATCCATTGACGGAGGAATATAATGTAGAGTGAGGTCATAAAGGAGAGAGGCCATGTTGTAAATGGCTTCATTGTCAAGTCTTATTTATAAGGAATATTTTGGTACAATGGTAAAAATTCTTATGATGAGGTGTGTACTCTTGTTGAGAGATTTATTTTTATATGGATGTGATGCAAAATACATCAAACCATGGGTAGAGACATTGTTTAGAGATTTCTTGTTATATGGATGTGATGTGTAATATATCAAACCATGGGTAGAGACAACGTAACCCTTGAGAGGTTTGAGAGGTTTAGTTGGCCATGATTGTTATGAAAATAATAATGAATCTTCTCTATAGTGGACATGTATAACATGCAAATATATTTTTTTGTATGTTTTGAAGGACATGATTTGTGGTATAAGTGAAAAGCAATCATATTCTCCATCACATAATGCTCTAGAAAAAATTATAGTTGTTTGGAAAATAAAAAGATAAATATTCTCTCTCAAACTCTAAGATAAATATTTTAATAAAATTTTAGTTATTACATATTGTACGGAAAACCAAATAAGCTTAGAGAAAATATATCTAAAATTAGAAGAAAAAAAGGTAAAAAAAACTTTAAAACCATACAAACTATTTTAATAAAAAAATACCTTTAATACAAAACAAAACAAAACAAATATATTAAAAAAAAATCAAAACAAAGCAAATATAATTTAACAAAAAATTAATAGGAGTAGAAAGAAAATTTAATACAATGAAATGTACATATAAAATAAAACTATATAAGGAGTGACTTTAGTTTATCTTAGATGTTATAAATGCATTTAAATGAGCAATACAAGAATTAAATGGAACATACTTTCAATGGAAATTTACAAATTAAGCTTGACTTCATTTTAATCTTGAGTAGGAAAACACATTATATTAGAGCATGATTTAATTTATAGATGAAATGCCATTTTCATTAGAATTTGGAGATTCAATTTTAAGAAAAATTATGATTTATTTTTAGTTAAAATATATTTTGGAATAAATAAATAAATTCAATACTTTAAAATACCATAAACCATGACTTACTAGAATTCTACATATTCAAAAACTTAAATTCAAGCGTTCAAGCATTTAAAAATCTTTGACTAATTTCAATAAAAATTAACTAGAAACAACGCCTAGAAAATCATTTTCATCTCTCACATTAAATTTAATTTGGTATTAAAAATACATAAAATATAACTTAAAAATAAACTTAGGCAATTATATTGAATGCGTTAAGATCGAAATAGGGAAATATAACGAGCTCTCTACGATAACTACTCTAAATAATATTACTCGCTGATGGCAGAAAAAAAAAGGAGAGGACCAGAAAAGGGCAAGATTACATGAAGTACTTAGTACCGAGTATCAAAGTTTCCACCAAACCTTCCAAATTGAAGAGAACCGAACTACTTCACATGGGACGTGGATTGATGACGTGGAGGTGAATAGAATTTCTTGAACCCTTTTTCTTGAAAAACATCTTCAGCTTTTTTCTTGGAAAGAGTTTGAAGCATTTTAAGTTTCTTTTTGTTATAGACGTTGTGGTCTGCTCCTTTTAACGGTCCATCAAGATTTGTTTTAATGAGAAGGATCATTTAAAGAATATCCGAAATATGTGCATATATTTTTTCTTGCAGATATTTTTTCGGCTTTTTTCATGGAAAGTTTTTGAAGCGTTCTTTTCGGTTATAGACGTTGTGGTCCGCTCTTTTAACGGTCGATCAAGATTTGTTTAACCGGAAGGATCCTTTTAAACGAATAGTCCGAAATGAAATATCTTCGTAAGTTGTCTTCAAAGATCTGGGGAGTTATTGGATCTCATTCTCCCCACATTGATTGAGTGCACACTCAATGTAAAGGAGACACAACCATCTGGGGAGTCAACTTAACTCATTCATCGGCTGGTACACAAGTAGAGTAGAAACAACGAGCAAAAATAGCAGGAGAGACAACATTGCAAAACAGGCTTCAGCGGCCATTTAGCAAAACAGGCTTCTATCAAAACAATTGTAATCGCTGAGTTTTAGGTTCGATTGCAGGTGGAACCTAACACCAATTTAGGCATTGTACGTAGATGATCAGTCACAATGCATTGTAAAGACAACTTACGAAGACAACTTACGAAGATTATTGAAGAGCCCATGTCTATCTCCGTGTGGCTGTGACTTTGTGTTGTGTCTACATTGTGTGTGTTCGTTTTTATGTGTTATTGAAGAGCCGAGTTGTTGTTTCATCGATAGAGAAGGGATTTGCATGAACGAGACAAATGAAAGACGTTGGGTCATATTTGTTGCAGGCATGACAGGTATGCTTCTGGTATTTATTTTGGTATGGTTATTTTATTACTTTATGATTCGTTTAGTTATTAATCACATATATCATCAGTGTAGTTTATATATCATTAGTCAGTTTAATTTATATATCATCAGTTTACTGTCTCATGTATCAAGATAGATTTTTCTAAATAATTATATTTAGCTTTTTCTGGAATCATTGTTCTTCTTCAGTTTGTCATTGATTTTAAAGCTATATGCCATTTCCCTTCACGTATGCCTGCAAGTGATTATCTCCCAACCACTCTGTTTTATTCACCGTTAATTTTGTGTATATATATTAATTTCATTTTTATATCATTATAGATTTTGAACATAAATTTTTGACCTCCAGTATCATTACTCATTTAAATTTGTGTATAAATTATTGTTTTACAATCCATAAATTTCATGTTTTATCTTTTCTTTTTTAAATATTTGATTTTGTTATTTTAAATATTTAATTTATTTAGTTTATTTTATATATCATCAGTCTAGTTTATATATCATCAGTTTACTATCTTATGTATCAAGATAAATCTCCCTAAATAATTATATTTAGCCCTTTCTGGAATCATTGTTCTTCTTCACTTTGTCATAAATGTTAAAGCTATACGCCACTTCTCTTCACAGATGTCTGCAAGCGATTATCTCTTCTTCACTTTGTCATACATGTTAAAGCTATATGTCATTTCTCTTCACAGATGCCTGCAAGCGATTATCTCCCATCCAGTAGCTCTGTTTTATTCACCATTATATATATATATTCATTTTTATATCATTATAGATCTTAAACATTAATTTTGAACTCCCGTATCATTACTCATTTAAATTTGTGTATAAATTATTGTTTACATTCCATAAATTTCATGTTTTATCTTATCTTTTTAAATATTTGATTATGTTATTTTAAATATTTAGGTTATTCAATAAATACTTATATAAAATTAAATTAATATCATATAATTAAATCTATTGTTCTCTATTATATAATATTGGATTTATATGATTTATATTTATATTGTTATTGTTATTAGTGCATGAATTTTTTAGTTAATTATTATATTTTAATTGTTTAGTTAGATTTGTATTTTTATAATTACTTATTAATTGAAATTATATAATAAAGAAAGGAATGTTTTTTTGAATTGAATTTTTTGATTTATATGTGATAGTTTATAATGTGAAGGGATATCTTTGTATTCTTTTATTATATGTAACTATTTATTATTTGACATTTGGATGACATAAAATAGTTTAAATTGTTTTATTTATATGTGATATGTGAAATATATGTATTTGTTTATTTAAATGTGAAAATATGCTTTAAAATTATTTTTTTAAATGTATCTATAAGTTGTAATTTTTAAAAATATATTATATTTTTTAGATGACACGACATTGATATTTATGTATAGAAGTTTTTTTTTGTTTATAATGATAGGTATATGTTTGTGTATTTTATGTGTTTTTTCAAATGAAAGCAATTTTTTTTTGTTTCTACGATATGATGGTTGTGTTTTTGCTAATTAGATGATATAATTGCATTGAAAGGTAATATTATGTTGACAATTTTTACAAGAGAGGGGGGGAGAGAGAGGGAGGGGGATGCAGGGTGAGAGAGAGAGAGATAGAAAGAGGAAAGGAGGAAAGAGGGAGAGAGAGGGAGAAATATATGGGGAGGGAGGGGGAGATAGAGAGAGAGAGAGATGGGAAGGGAGAGGGCAAGAGAGAAAGATGGGGAGGAAGGAGGAGAGAATGAGGGAGAATGGGAGAGAGAGGGAGAGGGAGAGAGATAGGGGGATTCAGGGGAGAAAGAGATGGGGGGGAGAGAGTGGTAGAGAGAGCGGGAGGGGGAGGTGGAGAGAGGGGGGGTGGATCAAGAGGGCAGGGAAAGAGGGGGGTGGGGAGGGAGACACAAAGAGAGAGAGAGAAAGGGGAAAAATGGAGGGAGAGAGGGAGAGAGGGGGATGGAAGGTTGAAGGGGATGGGGGAGAGAGAGAGGATGGGGGAGGTTATGGGAGTGTGTGTGTGAGAGGGAGAGATAGAGAGAGTGAGAGGGAGAGTGGAAGAGAGGGAAGGGGGATCGGGAGAGGGGGGGAGGGAGGGAGAGAGCGATAGAGATGGAGAGAAGAGGTTGGGAGGGAGAGAGAGAGAGAGAGAGAGAGAGAGAGAGGGAGGGAGGGGGGAGAGAGGGGGAGGGAGTGTGTGTGTGTGTGTGTGTGTGTGTGTGTGGGAGAGAGAGAGAGTATGGTGGAGGGGTAGTCGAGGGAGAGGTAGGAGGAGAGAGAGGGTGGGGAAAGGTGGAGGGGGAAAGTGGGAGGGGGGGAGAGAGAGAGGGGGGAGAGGGAGAGAGTGATGGGGGGAGAGAGAGAAAGGGAGAGGGAGGCAGGATGTGTGAGAGAGAGAGAGAGAGAGGGAGGGAGAGAGAGGGGGGGAGGGAGACAGAGAGAGAGAGTGAGAGTAGGGGGAGGGGAAGTGGATTGAGAGGTAGGAGGACAGAGTGAGAGGGGGAGAGAGAGAGGGGGAAGTGGGAGGAAAATGGAAAGGTAGGTAGAGAGAGAGAGAGAGAGAGAGAGAGAGAGAGAGAGAGATGAGGAGGGAGGGGGAGATAGAGAGAGAGAGATGGGGAGGGATGGTGGCAGAGAAAGAGAGAGGGGGGTAGATAGAGGGAGAAGGGGAGAGAGAGGGAGAGGAAGAGAGATAAGGGGAGGCAAGGGAGAAAGATGGGGGGGGAGAGAGTGGTAGAGATAGGGGAGGGGGATGGGTAGAGAGAGAGGGGGTGGAGTAGAGAGAGAGACAGAGAGAGACACAGACACAGAGAGAGAGAGCGATAGAGTAAGGGGGATGGGCGGTGGAGGGAGAGGTAGGAGGAGAGACAGGTAGGGGGAGTGAGAGAGGGGGGAAGTGGGAGGGAAAGGGAAAGGGAAGTGGAGAGAGAGAGAGAGAGAGATGGGGAGGGAGGGGCTGATAGAGAGAGATATATGGGGAGGGAGGGAGAGAGATATATAGAGAGGGGTGTAGATAGAAGAAGAGATAGAGGGAGAAGGGGAGAGAGATGTAGAGGGAGAGAGATAGGGGAAGGCAGGGGAGAAACATATGGGGGAGAGAGTGCTAGAGACAGGGGGAGGGGGAGGGGGAGAGAGAGATGGGGGTTGGAGCGAGAGAGGGGGAGAGAGGTGGGAAGAGAGAGGAGTGGGGTGAGAGAGAGATAGAGAGAGAGAGAGAGAGAGAGAATGGAGGTAGAGGTAGGGGGAGAGGGAGAGTCGAAGGGGGAGGTAGGGTGTTTAAAGTGGAGGGGAAGGGAGTGAGAGAGAGGAGGGATGGTGGAGAGAGAGAGAGAGAGGGTGAGCGGCATGGATATGGAAGGGGGAGAGTGAAATTTAGAGTGAGTGAGTGAGAGAGAGAAAGAGAGAGAGGGATAGAGGGAGAGGGAGAGGGGAATAGGGAAGGAGATAGGGTGATAGAGGGAGAGGGAGATTAGGAGAGGGAGATCGGGAGAGGGAGGGCGATGGGGAGGGGGTGTAGCAGGAGAGAGATCGAGAGAGGAGGGTGGGAATAGAGAGAGAGAGAGATAGAGAGAGATGGGGCGATGGTCAGGGGGGGTAGCGGGAGATAGATGGAGAGAGGACGGTGGGAAGAGAGAGAGAGAGAGAGAGAGAGAGAGAGAGAGAGATCAAGGAGGTAGAGGGAGGGGGAGAGGGAGAGGTGGAGGGGGAGATAGGGTGTTTTAAGTGGAGGGGAAGGGAGTGAGAGAGAGGAGGGATGGAGGGGGGAGAGAGAGAGGGGGAGAGAGAGAGAGGGAGAGAGAGAGAGAGATGGTGAGCGACATGGATATGGGAGGGGGCGAGTGAAAGTTAGAGTGTGTGTGTGAGAGAGCGAGAGAGAGAGATAGAGGGATAGAAGGAGAGGGAGAGGGGAATAGGGAAGGAGATAGGGTGAGAGAGGGAGAGGGAGATCAGGAGAGGGAGGGAGATGGGGAGGGGGGTAGTGGGAGAGAGGTGGAGAGAGGAGGGTGGGAAGAGAGAGAGAGAGAGAGAGAAAGAGAGAGGAGAAGAGAGGGGGGGGAGGGGCGAGAGAGAGGGAGAAAGCGAGTGTGTGAGATGTGTGTGTATATATATATATATATATATAGAGAGAGAGAGAGAGAGAGAGAGAGAGAGAGAGATTAGGGGGAGGGGGAGTGGAGGGAGAGGTAGGAGGAGAGAGAAGGAGGGGGAGGGGGAGACGAACAAGAGAGGGAAATGGAAATGGAGGTGGAGAGAGAGAGAGAGATGAAGAGAGGGAGAGAGAGAGAGAGGGAGTGAGGGACTAGAGCCAGCCAGAGGAAGCGAGGGAAAGGGAGAGTGAGAATGGGGAGAGAGACAGCACGGAGAGAAAGGGAGAGGCAAGGGGGAGAGAGAGAGAGAGAGAGAGAGATGGGGAGGGATAATAGGAGAGAGAGGGAGAGGGAGAGAGATAGGGGGATGTAGGGGAGATAGATAGAGGGCGGCGAGAGTATTAGAGAGAGGGGTAGGGGGAGGAGGAGAGGGAAAGAGAGAGGGAGGTTGAGTGAAAGATGGGAGAGGGGGGAAAGAAATAGGGGTGGCGAGAGAGAGAGATAGAGAGGGAGAAGGGGGGGCTAAGGCAGTTGAGAGAGAGAGAGAGAGAGAGAGATAGAGAGGGTGAGCGAATGAGGGGAGAGAGAGAGGGGGGTGGAGCGAGAGAGGGGGAAAGAGATATTACTGGGGAGAGAGAGAGAGAGAGAGAGAGAGAGAGAGAGAGAGAGAGAGAGAGAGAAGGGATAGAGTAAGAGAGAGAGAGAGGGAGAAAGGGATGGTAGGAATAGGGCAGTTGAAGGGGAGAGAGAAAGAGAGAGAGAGCAAACGAGAGTGACAAGGAGAGGGGAGGGGAAGAGAGAATGAGGGAGGGAGGGGGAGAGTGAAAGTGAGAGAGAGAGAGAGAGATAGAAGGAGAGAGGGACAGGGAGTTAGAAGGAGAGAGGGTGGGAGAGGGCGAGTGGGGATCAAGAGTGGGAGGGTGAGGGAAGGAGGGAGAGAGAAGGAGAGAGATGGAGAGAGGAGGGTGGGAGGAGAGAGAGAGAGACAGATAGAGAGATAGAGAGAGAGAGATATTGGAGGGAGAATAGAGAGGGAGGGAGCGGGGAGAGAGGGACGGAGATGGGGAGGGAGGGAGAGATATAGAGATAGATATGATTAGGGAGGGGGAGATGGAGAGAGAGATATGAAAGGAGAGAGAGGGAGAGAGAGAGGGAGAGAGATAGGGGAGGAATGGGAGAAAGTTGGGGTGGAGAGAGTGGTAGAGCTAGGGGGAGGTTGAGGGGGAGAGAGAGGGGGGGTTGGAGAAATAGAGGGAGATAGGTGGAGAGAGGTGGAAAGAGAGAGGAGTTGGGGGGGGGGGGGGGGAGAGATATAGGGAGAGCATAGGGAGAGGGGGAAGGGGGGAGAGAGAGAGAGAGAGAGGTTGAGATAGAGAGAGAGAGATGGGTAGGGAGGGTGAGATGTGGGGAGAGAGAGGGAGAAGGGGAGAGAGAGAGGGAGAGGGAGAGAGATAGAGGTAAGAATGGGAGAAATATGGGGGGGAGAGAGCAGTAGAGATAGTGGGAGGGGGAGTGGGAGAGAGAGTGGGGGGATGGAGCAAGGGAGGGGGAGAGGGGGAGACTGGGGTAATGAGAGAGAGAGAGAGAGAGAGAGAGGGTGGATATGTAAGGGGAAGAGAGTATGAGAGGGAGAGGGGGAGAGTGAAAGTGAGAGTGAGAGAGAGAGAGGGACAGAGTGAGAGGGAGAGGGGAATAGGGAAAGAGATAGGGTGGGAGAGGGAGAGGGGATCAAGAGAGGGAGGGCGATGGGGAGGGGGGAGATTGGGAGAGAGATGGAGAGAGGAGGGTGGGAGGGGAGAGAGAGAGAGGATAAGAGAGGGGGTGAGAGTGGGGAGAGAGAGGGAGGGACTAGGGGGAGGGGGAAGGAGAGGGGAGGGAGAGGCAAGGGGAGAGAGTGGGAGGGGGAGGGAGAGACGAGAGAAGTGGGAGGGAACGGGAAACGGATGTGGAGGGAGGGAGAGGGGGAGAGAGAGAGAGAGAGGTATGGAGGGAGAGAGAGGGAGAGGGGGGGAGAGAGAGAGGAAGGGAGGGAAGGGGAGAGAGAAGGAGAAGGAGATAGAGAGGGAGAGAGATGGAGAGAGGGAGGGTGGAGAGAGAGAGATATAGAGAAGATGAGAGAGGGAGAGGGAGAGATAGGGCAAAGGGAGGGGAGGAAGAGAGGGTGGGAGATAGAGGGGCAGAGAGAAGGGGATGTAATTTTTTGGGTGGTTCATATCTCTTAAAGAGGATATCAAAAGCTATGCCTAATGGCCTCCCTAATTCCTCTTTTGGAGGTTGATAACGCTCCCTTGAAATTATTTTTTCTACTAGTGAAGTGATCTTGTTTATGTTTATGTTTATTATATATTTCGCACATTTTATATATTACATGCTAGAAAATTTAACTTAGTAAATCTAGAATTCTAGATAGCCTTGTCAATTTAGATTTCATATTTTATGTATAATTTTATCAAATGTATTGTGATGAACTATCCAGTGCAATATGCAAGTTACTATAGGAATCATATTGGTATCAGAGTAGGTAGCTTTGGGTATTTTTTTGTACTTTTCAAGGGATATATATTGGTTTAAGTAGAAAGTTTTAAAACCAAACATATGGCCAAAAAAATATATTGAAAACCCTCGAGATGTGTTAAATGATATTTTCTCAAGGGTAGAAGAATGGGCTTTAGATATTGACCGTAACATGAATCTCCTTATGGATGCTCTCGAAACATAGAGGCCAAACCATAGGAGAAATTGGAGGATAGAGATGAACCAAAGAGGAAATATAAGAAAAAATGGAAAAAGGAAAATCCTAGCTCATGAGTCATGAAGCATTCATAGCTTCAATATGGAAACAAAGGTATACATCAAACCATATAAGGTGAGTCTATTGATGCTTTCAATTTAAATCACTGATTACAATAGTTATAGGTTTATTTTAGTGTTCCAAACGTAGAGGAAGGACATGAATTTTTATTTATCATATGAGATTAGAGGGCCATGCTTAGATATAGTGGGAAAGCCACAAATAAGCCCTAATACTAGAGGGATATCCTCTAGTGATTATTTGGGAGGATTTGAAAACTCTTATAAAGTCAAATTTCTACCCTATCAAGTATCTAGATGACTAATGGTTTTAGTTGAATTACTTCAAGAAAACATGAGCATTGAGTGTATTAGAGTACATGAAATTTAGGAAGATGAAAATAATTTTGGGTATCTCTCCAAAGAACCAAGAATTTCTCCTCAAGTATATGAGGGGTTTAAATAGTTGTCTGCAAAAATAAGAGATGTTTAAACCCATAACAATGATGAGGCTTTTCTACAGGAAAAATACCAAGAGAACATGCACCAAATGAAAGGGAGATAAAGTGGGTCAAAGTAGAAGTATCATAATTAAGCTTTATAGGAGCAAGAGAGGAAGTAGAAATCGGGGAAAGACAAAAATACAATATCCATAACACATTAGTTCAAAGCTAAAAACAACCGCTAAAATCGTTGTAAAATTGAAGGTAATTCACATCAGAAGTGTTGGAAGCTACATCTAGAGCTCAAGTCAAAGAACCAAAGCAATGATGGTAAGAATAAAAATATAATGGCCATATTTTCAAATAATTAGGTGGAAAGAAGTTCATATGTGGATAAGAAAATTGTATATTCATTAATGCAGAATGGGATGAATCTAAGTAGCCTTAAAAAATAAGAAGTGAAGGAACTAACCATACTCTTCCATATAAAGCCACAAGTCAAGAAGACAAAAATTGATGCTCTATTCAACTTCTAATCATAGGACAATCTCCTAGAAATAAATGTAGTTCCGAAATTGGGACTGAAGACTCATGATCATCCTAGCTAATAACCATTAAGATACGTCAACATGGAGGAAAATATAAAGGTAGAAAAACCTATGCATAATAAAATTTACTATTATTTTTAATTTTATTAATGAAGTAGAATTAGATGTAGTTCCACTTGATGTATGTAGAGTTATGTTTGGAAGTCCCTATACGTACATGTGGGATGCAATATTTGTGTGAAGAGCCATATAGTATGAACCATCGAGGATGGAGATCCTTCACCATAACATTGATCCACATAGATATTGGTGGCCACCCTTCTATTCCACTTGGACCTCCACCATCATTTCTTTCATTTTTTTCAGTTTCCTTAATTATAGCACAATTCACTATTTTTAGTAGTTTTTTGGGTCCTAAACTTCCGAAGATGCTTTGAGGGCCTAAACAAAGTTTTTTCGGAAATTAGAGAGGAACATGGAAGTTCCTTAGATTTTTCTCAATCCAATGTTGTAGTCCTAGGATAGATATTTCTCATGTGGTATTGATCACGTCAAATAGAGGTCATATGCCAAAGTTACGTCCTCGGGAAGTTAATGTACCAATTTACCCAAACAGGGTCTATAGTTTTAGTGATTCATATCCTAGGGTTAGTTATTTGAATGTTGAGGATTTTTCATTGTTCCTCAATAATAAATAGCCATTTGAACCTCATTGTAACACAGTTCAGTGGCCTGTAGCCACCACAATATTCTCAGAGATAAGTTACCAGTGCCCTAGCTAGTTTATTTCCATTCTACCTGTAAGCATATTTCATTTATTTGTTATTAATGAAATGAAGTTTTATTTCTACTGCATCTCTGCATTTATGTGTATTTTTGTATTTCATTGTCTTAGTGCATAAATTTGCATCAGTGGTATCAGAGTAGTCTTCTCTTTCTCAATCCTTCTTTGCATGTCCCCAACGTGGTTGAGATATAAGGAGTTAGGGATCTATCTAGTTGAACCTTTGCAAGATCAGCCTCGTAAACCCCGATGACCACACATGGGGGAAGAAAAGAAAGATGAGGGATCAGGAGATCCTATCAAAATATTTCTTGAGGAGGCCCTCGAGAAAAGAAGGAACATGATGATGGAAAAATTTTCCCATATCCTTCAACGGCTACCTGCCGGTGATGCATCTACATCCAGCAGCCACTCTAGAGGTGTGAATCTATTAGAAGGATATTTCTCAGTTCAATACGTTTTTTTTCTGAGAAAGTATTACTTTTTCAATCCTCAAAGTCGCCCCCCATGTCAAGGATTGGTGAGAAACCCACTGGGAGAAAAATGGCGAGGAGGAACCCTCTTTGTTCTCATCCGCACTCACTTGGAATTCTTTTCGGGATGCCATCAAGGAAAAATATTATCCCGTCAGGAGCTATGAGGAAAAATACATACAATGGAATACATTGTGGCAACAAAGGGATCAATATGTCCATGACCTGACGAATTTATTCCATACCATGAGCACAATGTTCAGTATCAAAGATTCATAAAAACATTTGTTACTGAAGTACCACAATTGTCTGCACATATGTATTCAGGAGGAAATGGTGTTTCTCGACATCTTCTCGATTAGTGCAGCATATTCGTATGCTGTCAAGATTGAGAAAAATGTCAAATATAAGAAGTGAGACTTTGGATTTGAAAATCAGAAGTAAGGGAAAGGTGCCCCCGAAGCATAAAACAAAGGACAAAGACAATGCAGGGCATCTCGAGACAACCCGCCAAAGACGCAAACAAATAATAACACCAAGAATCCAAAGAAGGACAACGAGAAGTGGTATGAGTTCCATAATAGCTCTGCTCACAACATAAGTGAGTGTCAGGAAAAGTAGTCACTGGTGGCCAAGTTGAAGGTTTCTGAATCAAATGCATGCTCCGACTCCGAATCAGAACCTGAAAAGGGGAATGAAAAAGGGTAGCGTATTATCGATGCACAGCCCAACGCCATTGTCTCCAACACGAAGATCCAGAAGAAGGAACCATAAAATCTAGAGGAGGGAGAGCGCCTATTTCATTCCAAAATGTGGGTAAAGGGTTCCCCGCTGCAGTTCATTGCTGACAGTGGGAGTCAAAAGAACCTCATCTAAGTAGAGGTCATGAATTGCTAGGATTCTTGACCACAACACACCCACAACCGAAACCATCAAGTGGCTTCACCAAGGAAGGGATATCCACATCAGCCAGTAGTGCCACCTTCCCTACAACATCAAGCCCTTCATGGATAAGGTATTATGTGACATTTCTCCTCTTGATGTTTCTCATATATTATTAGGCCATCCATAATTGTGGAAGTGACATGATTTGTATGAGTCACAACCTTGTGTTGTGATTATTAATTTTTGAAATAAGTTGTACATGGTAGCAGAGGTAGCACCAACTATCACCATCTCTTTGGTTCCTGCAAAACAATGTAGTATGCTCATTTCAAAAACCAGAAAAATCATTTTCTTGATGATCTGCCCTTAGGGAAAGAAGAATATTGTGGTCACGACCTCCACACAAGGCTCCTCCATTGGGAAAAAATAGATGGACAAGGTCATGGAGGAGTATGAGGATATCATCACCTCCTCGGCAAGGGTGTGTCTGCACTGTCGAGTCAAGCACTCCATTGATCTTACCCGAGGTTTGTCGCTGCCCAATGGAATAATCTACCAGCACTCTATTGTGGAGAATGATGAAATCAAGAGGCAGATTCAGGATTTGTTGCAGAAAGGTCACATTTGGTTGAGTTCATCGCATTATAGGAGCCCGATCGTGTTGGTGCAAAATAAGGATGGGAGTTTGAGACTCTTTATTGACTATCAAGTGATGAACAAGATCACTGTCTGGAATAGCTACCCAATCGCAAATATTGATGACCTTCTAGACCAACTCAAGTGGGAGAAATATTTTAGTAAGCTCGACTTCAAGTCTAGGTATCACAAGGTACCAATCGAACTCTCTGATGTGTGGAAGACTGCCTTCAAATCTAGGGAGAACCATTTTGAATGGTTATTCATGCCTTTCGGGTTGATGAATTCCCTTGCAACCTTCATGAGGTTGGTGGATGACATCTTGCATCCATTCACCGACTCATTTGTAGTGTCATACTTCTATGACATCCTGATATTCTTCAATGCTTGGGAAGAGCACCTCAATCACATCTGACAAGTCCTCCAAACACTACAACAACACAATTTGTGTCCCAATTCAGAGAAGTGAAATTTTGGGATGACCCAGCTTCAATAACTTACATACATTATTGATGATGCACAGGTGAATGTGGATCCAACCCAGATCCAAGTCATTCAGGATTAGCCAACCCCAACCACTCTAATAGAGCTCCACAACCTTTTGGGCCTTGCGAATTTCTGTCGTAGGCTCATGTTGGGATTCTTTCATATCACTTGGCACTTGAGTCAAGCCTCAAAGGGAGGGGTGAAAGAAAAATCATTTTGGTAGAAATATCAATAGAAGGAATATGTAGAGTTAAAACATCACCTCTTCTTTGCACAAGTGCTCACATTACCAAACTTGTAATAACCATTTGAGGTAAAAAAAAATGCCTCTAACTATGCTATTGTGGTTGTTCTTACTCAACAGAGGCATCCAATGGCATGTCACAATGAAACACTTTCTGACACAGTTTAAAACTATCCCACTTATGACAAAGATATGTACTCCATTGGGAAAGCTTTCTAACAGTGGAATCATTACATTTTGGGAAAGGAAATAGTCATCCGCACAAACCACTGTCCCCTGCAATTCATACAGACATAGGGGAAGTTGCAGAATGATCACCATCAGAAGTGGTCCACATACTTGCAAAAATTTCATTTGAACATCAATTATAAGAAGGGAAACACTAATAATGTTGAAAACTGCCTTAGCCAACCATTTATTGTAGTGCTAACCACTGTTCTCAACTCTTCTGGGCATGATAGTTCCAATTGGATGCTTCTCTAGCAAAGCGATTGAGAATTTAGCCATGCATACAATACACACTTGAAGGGTAAGCCAGTTCCAGATTTACAACTCTCGGATGCCCTGCTATGTTACTTGGGACACCTTTTTTCTCCTTCAAGCAAGCGTGCCAAGATCATTTGGGAAGCGTGCTACAGCCGAGTCGTTGGGAATTTTGGGGTTAAGAAAAAAATGGAAGTACTGTAGAATTATTTCTATTGGCGAAACCTTTGACATGATGTCGGGAAGTATATCAAGTCTTGCATTGCCTGTGTCATTGCCAAACCAGCCATCAAGAAGCAAGGCCTCTATACTCCACGGTGTACCCCTAGTCAAACTTGGGAATCCATCTCTATGGATTACATGTCGGGACTTCCTTATACTAAGCATGGAAATGACTATTTTTTTTGTGGTCGTTGACACATTCTCGAAGATGGCCATTATGACAGCCTACAAGAAGAATATTACAATAGAAGCCACTACTAAAATCTTCTTTGAATGAGTGTGGGTACACTTTGGAATCCCACAGTCTATCATATCACATCAGGACAATAGGTTCCTGAGTAAATTTTGGTCCAGCCTCTGGTTGATGGTCGAAACCAAGCTTACCAAGTCTATAACTTTCCATCTGCAAACTAATGGCCAAACAGATGTCATCAACCAGATGATCGTACACTTTCTGTGCATGTACAACTCAAAGCATCCACTCACATGGGATGAGAGCATCCCCTATGTTCAACATAAATATAACTGGGCTCTCGATTGCTAAAACAACCACATCCCCTTTCAGGTGAGATTAGGATTCAAACCACTGTGTGCCATTGGCATAGCTATGTGATTTGCAGCTACACAGGTAGATTCATCTAGTGTCCAATGTAAGGATGCCAATTCAAACAACTTCATTTAGCGCATTAAGCACATCCTCCAATAAGTTCATGACATATTGTACAGAGCTAGTGCTAACTAAAAGCACTGACATGATCAACATCGGGTGACACATAAATTCCAGGTGGGAAACAAAGTGTGTCTACAATTGCAAAGGAGAGGCTTGTTGGACCTCGCCGCAAGATTCGCCCACTCCGATATGGGCCATACACCATCACCAAGGTTGTAAGGGAAATTCCATTTAGCTCACCATTACAAAATTCCTTGGTGTGCACCGAGTATTCAATGTGTACCGCCTTCAACCCTACTTTCTTCTTATACTAGAAATATCCGGCATGGAAGAACAACTCACAACAAAAGAGTTAAACCCCTACTACATGGAACAAGCCACAACTGATCATATCAAGGATAAAAATATCAAGCACACTCGAAAACAAAGGATCCTGATATATCAAGTTGTCAAAGTAGGCGAACTCCTTCACCATGGCAAGTGGCTCACCAGCGAAGTAGTGCAACAGAAGTTTCCTCATCTCGGGGAGGAACTCAAGGCAATGGGGACCATTGCTTCGTAAGGGGGGAGGAATGATCTAGGTGGATATTGGTGGCCACCCAAATATTCCACTTGGACCCCCACCATTGTTTCTTTCACTCTTTTCATTTTTCTTAATTATAGCACAATTTACTATTTCTAGTAGTTTTTCGGGTCCTGAACTTCTGGAGAAACATGGGAGTTCCATTGATTTTTCACACCCAAAATTTTTAGTCCTTGGTTAGATATTTCTAACAAGTTATTGAGCGTATCAAAGAGAGATCATATGCAAAAGCTACATCCCCGGGAAGTTGATGTACCAATTTACCCAAGCAGGGTCCATAGTTTTGGCTTTTCATCTCCTAGGGTAAGGTATTTGTATGATTTGGGTTTTCAATTGTTCCTCAATAATAAATAGGCCTTTGAGCCTCATTGTAACATAGTTCATAGCCTTGTAGCCACCACATCTCTTCTTGGAAATAGGCTACCACCGCCCTAGCTAGTTAATTTCCATTCTTTTTGTAAGCATATTTCAGCTATTTGTTACACCGAGAAGTGCTCTACAACCCAGTATATGGTACACGTGTAGATTTAATGTGAGAAACGTAATGTAGACCTTTGACATGTCGGAGTATAAGGCCCGTGTTTAAATGTAATGTGAGAAATGTACGGTAAGATATGTATTTTAAATAAACATTTGAAATGTAGAGTATATTCACCAACACTTAAAAAAGAGGTATGGTAAATAAATAAAAATATAAATAGACGGAGGTATGGTAAATACAAAATAAAACCTCTTTTTATACTTACTCTAGAGGTATGGTGAATAAATAAAAATATAAATAAATTGGAGGTATGGTAAATAAATAAAACCTCTTTTTATAATTACTCTAGAGGTATGGTATATAAATAAAAATATTAATAGACTAGAGGTATGGTAAATAAATAAAACCCCTTTTTATATTTACTCCATAAACATCACTATATTAACAAAAACTAAAAATGTAATCCTATGGGCGAAATACCATGGGCTAAATATTATGGGTCAAATACCATATTTATAAAAGAGGTATACAAAGGTATGGTAAATACATAAAAAATATCGAATATGATTAGAAATAAAGATATAAGTATATACCAAGCCTATGGGACAAATACCATGGTAAATAAAAGAGGTATGGTAAATAAATGTAAATATAAATCAACCATAGGAATGGTAAAAATAAAACCTCTTTTTATATTTACTCCATACTCTTTATATTTACAAACACTCACAAAAGAGGTTTTATTAAAAGATTCATATTAATAAATATTAATACTAATATTATTATTAATTATAATATTCATATTAATATGTTATAATATTAATGTTATTAAATTTAATAAATTTGGATCGCGGAGGTTTGTATTTAAGTACACTACATGCATGCATTGAATATCACACTTACAAATGTAAACGTAAATGTAATTATAAAAGTAATGTTTAAGATTTAAAATTTAATACAATTAATATAATGTTGGCCTTAGTGAAAAATCACTTCTCCCCATAAATATACAAATTTAACATGTCTAATTGTATTTTCTCTTTCATTTTTTTTTCTACTTTTTTGTTTTTACCTTTTCATCTACTTCCACTCCATGGATGCGGTTATGTAACCAATCACTCTTACCACCAAATTATAATGATTTAGTGTATGTGTTGGGAGAAACACCACCAAATTATAATGATTTAGTGTATGTGTTGGGAGAAACACCACCAAAATAGAGTCATTTAATTTCGGTCTTGCCTGAAACCTTGCCCGGCTGTGAAACAAAGTGATTTCAAGAATCTATTTCTAAATTTATAAAAAAAAAGCCTAGATCCATATTAATTCCGGATCTGTCAAGGGCTGAGAGGGATCAAATATTTAGAGGTGCAAAATTTTCGTCAACTTTTGCACTCAAAAAAGAAGTTTTCAGCTCTAGAGGTTTGATCCCTCTCGACGCTTAATAGATCGAGAGTTAAGATGAATCTTGGTTGGTTATTAATTAAATGAAGTTTTATTTCCACTGCATCTCTACATTTATGTGTATTTTTTCATTTCATTATATTCCTGCATAAATCTGGTTCAAACACGCTTAAGGGAAACTCCAAAAAATTGTTTTTAAGCGCTGACTAAGCAATGAAACTAATTAGTTCTAGAAAAAACTATGCCTTACTACTTTTAAGATAAAATTAGTTTGAAGAATATTTGGTGAAATAAAGGTCGTCTTTAGGGGGGTCTATCAAGGAAAAAACAACACAATTGGAAGAATATATACATGTATACAAGGTTCTGCTCTAGAATCCTAAAGGGCTACCACCCAAGAGGCAAGTGGAGCATGAGATCCAATTATTTTGACACTCTCCATTACCAAATGTTAATTTTTTATAAAGGAAAATGAGGCGAAGAAGTATTTGTAATAGCAATTGGAATATGGTGTTATTCGACCATACCTAACATGTGGGTCACCCATTATAATTGTGCCTAAGAAGGATGTGACTTGGTGGATGTGCATTGGCTATAGGTTTAAAAAAAAATTATTCTCAATAATGGGTACCTCTTGCCTAGGATAGAGGATCTTTTATGTAACAACATAAATACCTCACCAAGATAGACTTACAATCACGGGGTCACTAGATTTGAGTCAAAGAAGAAGATACCTAGAAGACCACCTTCAATGCTAGAGAAGGTTTGTATTAGTGGTTAGTTATGATATTTAGCCTATGAAATGCACCAAATAATTTCATAAAGTTAATTAATGATATATTGTGCACTTGTATAAGCTCATTTTTAATTTTTTATTTGGATTAATGACTAGTATACATTGCTACCTACAAGGAGAACATATCACATTTGATGTAGGTGTTAGAGACTCTAAAGAAGCATTAATCATTGTCACATCTCAAGAGATGTGATTTATCACAATAGACTATGGTTTATTTGGGATATATGATAGGTGGAAGAGATTTGAAGATAGATCCTTCCAAGATGGAGGTCATCATGAAGTTGTCGGTAAGGGTTACGAACTGTTTTTGAGGATAAGAGTTTTGTTGAGGCAACATAGTACTTGAAGAAATTCATAAACTTGTTGTTAGTAGTAGCAACACCACTCCACACCATAATTTCAAGTTGAAAGAGTTTCGAGTGGGGAAAGGGTCGTCGAAGAGCCTTTAAAGTGTTAAATAAGAATATTAGTCAAACATTGGTCTAGCATTAATAAAATTACAATATCACTTTTAAGTGGAAACATATGCATGTGGGCATGTTATGGGAGAAATCTTGATGCTAATTAATTAAATTAAAAAAAAAATTACAAAATTCATACAAATGTAAAATAAAATTAAAACAAGAACCTACCGTACTAATACTAAAAATCTCTAATAAAAGAATAAATCAATTTAGATCTATTTTAACCTAGATATTTTATACATTGATCCATTATGTTTTTATTTTCTTATAGTCCATCTTAATGCTTATTAAACCTTTGACTAAAATAGATCTACTCTAATATGTATATCAATCCCATTAACAAAGCACTAGAAGCCAACTAGGTAACAAAATAGGCCTACCACTACATTATGTCCTACCTAGAAACAAGCATTGTTAAATTTGAATTTTGAATGGGCACATAGTTGATAAGTGGTGGAAGTTCCAAGATAATAGCCTCAAAGATAGATTAAGGTATTTTATCATCATAAGAAACAACTAGATGATTTAGAGTCGTTAATGAAATACATGAAAACTCAATTTTATCACCATAAGGAACAAATAAAAGATTTAGATTCCTTAATGAATTTTTCCTTAATGCACATGAAAATTGAACTCCAACAGGAGAGACACAAATATTAGCAAATGCGTAAAAGAATGATCAAGAATGAATAGTGATTAAGTGTGTTTATGAAATTACAATATTTGGGATGTCAACATTTTTTCTTCTTATTATTATCATCTGTGCAAGTGATTGTGGTCATGAAAAAAAAAAAAAAAAAAATTTTTTAAGATACAATAACATTATTTTTTGGCTAAATTTTAAGAAGAAATTGTATAGAAGTGTATTGCCTTTATATTCTGTGTCTAGTGCCTAAAAATGCAATCTAAGATATTTCCATATATTTTGTAGCTAGAAATGCAAAAATTAGAATTGAGCACGTGTTCTTGTTGTTTAAATCATGTGTATAAATGAATATGGTCATATATGGAAATTATGTTACGTCAAACCAAATAAATTGCATTGTTTTTTATTGCATTATATAAAATATGCTGAATTAAAATTAAATGAGTTATAGATGTTATGTCAAAAGTTATAAGGGCATACCATACTACACATGTAAGGGTTGTCAATTACATTGAAAGTATTCAGGAGATTCTCTATAGATTAGAATAGTTGAAAAGCATAGTTCTTACATATTTTCCATAGAGGGAGGAATCAAATGTAGAGTGAGGTCGTAAAGGAGAGAGGCCATGCTCTAAATGGCTTCATTTTCAATTCTTCTTTATATGGAATATTTTGGTACAATGGTAAAAATTCTAATGATGAGGTCTGTAATATTGTTGAGAGATTTCATTTTATATGGATGTGATGTGAAATGCATCAAACCATGGGTAGAGACATTGTTGAGAGATTTCTTGTTGTAAGGATGTGATGTGCAATATATCAAACTATGGGTAGAGACAACGTAACCCTTGAGAGGTTTGAGAGGTTTAGTTGACAATGATTGTTCTCAAACTAATAATGAATCTTCTCTATAGTAGACATGTATAACATGAAAATATATTTTTTTGTATGTTTTGAAAGACATGATTTGTTTGGAAAATAAAAAGGAATCATATTCTAAATCACATAATACTCTAGAAAAAATTATAGTTGTTTGGAAAATAAAAATATAAATATTCTCTCTCAAACTCTAGGATAAATATTTTAATAAAATTTTAGTTATTACATATTGTAAAAGAAAACCGAATAATATTAGAGAGAGAGAGAGAGAGAGAGAGAGAGAGAGAGAGAGGGAGGGGGAGTGGGGGGGAAATGTCGGTTGAGAGAGAGAGAGAGAGAGAGAGAGAGAGAGAGAGAGAGAGACAGAGAGAGAGTGAATGAGGGGAGAGAGAGAGGGTGGTGGAGCGATAGAGAGAGAGAGAGAGAGAGAGAGAGAGGAGGAGGAGGAGGGGCAGAGGAAGAGAGAGAGAGAGAGTGAGAGTGAGAGAGAGAGATAGAGAGAGGAGGGGCCGAGGTTGAGATAGAGGGAGAAGGGGATGGTGGGAATAGGGCGTTTGAAGGGGAGAGCAAGAGAGAGAGAGAGAGAGGGAGCGAGCGAGAGTGACAGGGAGAGGGGAGGGGAAGAGAAAATGAGGGAGGGAGGGGGAGAGTGAAAGTGAGAGTGAGAGAGAGAGAGAGAGAGAGAGAGAGGGATAGAGGGAGAGGGAGAGGGAAGGAAAGAGGGTTGGAGAGGGTGAGTGGGGATCAGGAGTGGGAGGGAAAGGGGGAGGGGGAGAGAGAAGGAGAGACGATGGTGGGAGGGGAGAGAGAGAAAGAGAGAGAGATATTGGAGGGAGAATAGAGAGGGAGGTAGGGGGAGAGAGGGACGGAGATGGGGAGGGAGGGAGAGATATAGAGAGAGAGATGAGTAGGGAGGGGGAGTTGGAGAGAGAGATAGGCGGGGAGAGAGAGGGATATAGAGAGGGAGAAGGGGAGAGAGGGTGAGAAGGGGAGAGAGAGGGAGAGGGAGAGAGATAAGGGAGGAATGGGAGAAATATGGGGGGGAGCGAGTGGTAGAGATAGGGGGAGGGGGAGGGGGAGCGAGAGAGGGGGGGTGGAGCAAGAGAGGGGGAGATGTGGAGAGGGGTGGAAAGAGAGAGGAGGGGGGGGGGTGAGATAGAGGGAGGGCAGACTGAGAGGGATAGGGAGAGGGGGAGGGTGGGGAGAAGGCGGTTTAAGGGGAAGGGGAGAGAGAGAGAGAGAGAGTGAGAGAGAGAGAGAGGGAGAGAGAGCGGGAGAAGGGGAGACAGAGAGAGAGAAAGATGGAGAGAGACAGGGGTAGGAATGGGAGAAATATAGTGGGGGAGAGAGCGGTAGAGATAGAGGGAGGGGGAAGGGGAGAGAGAAGGGGGGTGGAGTGAGCGAGGGGGAGAGGGGGAAAGTGGGGTAATGAGAGAGGAGTGGGGCAAGAGAGAGAGAGAGAGAGAGAGAGAGAGAGAGAGAGAGAGAAAGAGAGGGAGGGTGGATATGGTAGTGGAAGAGAGTATGAGAGGGGGAGGGGGAGAGTGAAAGTGAGAGTGAGAGAGAGAAAGGGAGAGAGGGAGAGGGAGAGGGGAATAGGAAAAGAGAGAGGGTGGGAGAGGGAGAGAGGGATTAGGAGAGGGAGGGCGATGGGGAGGGGGGAGAGCAGGAAAGAGATGGAGAGAGGAGGGTGGGAGGAGAGAGAAAGAGAGAGAGAGAGAGAAAGAGAGAGCGAGTGTCTATATGGTTGTGTGTCAGAGATAGAGAGAGAGAGAGATTAGGGAGAGGGGGAGGGAGAGGGGAGGGAGAGGTAGGAGGAGAGAGCGGGAGGCTGAGGGAGTGAGGAGAGAAGTGGGAGGGAACGGGAAATGGATGTGGAGGGTGGGAGAGAGAGAGAGAGAGAGAGAGAGAGAGAGAGAGAGAGACAAAGGGGCGCTGTGGGAGAGAGAGAGAGAGGAAGGTAGGGAAGGGGAGAGAGTGGGAGAAGGAGATAGACAGGGGTAGAGATGGAGAGAGGGAGGTGGGAAAAAGAGAGATATAGAAAAGATGAGAGAGGGACAGGGAGAGATAGGTAAGAGGGAGGGGAGGAAGATAGGGTGGGAGATAGAGGGGTAGAGAGAAGGGGACGTAAGTTTTGTGGGTGGTTCATATCTCTTAAAGAGGATATCAAAAGTTACCCCTAATGGCCTCCCTAATTCCACTTTTGGAGGGTGGTAATGCTGCCCTAAAATTATTTTTTCTAGTAGTGAAGTGATGTTGTTTATGTTTATGTTTATTCTATATCTCCCACATTTAATATATTGCATGCTAGAAAATTTAACTTAGTAAATCTAGAAGTCTAGATAGCCTTGTCAATTTAGATTTCATATTTTATGTATAATTTTATGAAAAGTATTGTGATGAACTATCCAGTGCAATATGCAAGTTAGTGTAGGAATCATATTGGTATCAGAGTAGGTAGCTTTGGGTATTTTTTTGTAGTTTTGAAGGGATCTAGATTGGTTTAAGTAGAAAGTTTTAAAACCCCACATATGGCCAAAAAAATATATTGAAAACCCTCGAGATGTGTCAAGGGAGATTTTCTCGAGGGTAGAAGAATAGGCTTTAGATATCAACTATAACATCAATCTCCTTATGGATTCTCTCGATAACATGTTGGATGTATGTTCAAACATAGAGGGAAAAACATAGGGAAAATTGGACGATAGAGACGAACCAAAGAGGAAATATAAGAAAGAATGAAAAAATAAACAACCTAGATCATGAGTCATGAAGCATTCATAGCTTCAATATGGAAACAAAGGTATACATCAAACCATATAAGGTGAGATTGATTCTTTCAATTTAAATCACTGATTACAATAGTTATAGATTTATTTTAGTGTTCCGAACGTAGAGGAAGGACATGAATTTTTATTTATCATATGATATTAGAGGGTCATGCTTATATATGGTGGGAAAGCCACAAATAATCACTAATACTAGAGGGATATCGTCTAGTGATTATGTGGGACGATTTCAAAACTCCTATAAAGTCAAATTTCTACCCTATCAGGTATCTAGAGGACTAATGGTTTTAGTTGAATTACTTCAAGCAAAGACGAGCGTTGAGTGTATTAGAGTACATGAAATTTAGGAAGATGAAAATAATTTTTGGTATCTCTCCAAAGAACCAAGAATTTCTCCTCAAGTATATGAGGGGTTTAAATAGTTTTCTGCAAAAGTAAGAGATGTTTAAACCCATAACAATGCTGAGGCTTGTCTACTGGAACAATACCAATAGAACATGCACCAAATGAAAGGGAGATAATGTGGGTCAAAGTAGAAGTATCACAATTTAGCTTTATAGGAGCAAGAGATGAAGTAGAAATGGGGGAAAGACAAAAATACAATATCCATAACACATTAGTGCAAAGATACAAAAAACCACTAAAATCATTGTAAAATTTAAGGTAATTGACATGAGAAGTGTTGGAAGCTACATCTAGAGCTCAAGTCAAAGAACCAAAGCAGTGATGCTAAGAATAAAAATATAATGACCATATATTCAAATGATTAGGTGGAAAGAATCTCATATGTGGATGAGAAGATTGTATATTTATTAATGCAGAAGGGGATGAATCTAAATAGCCATAAGAAATAAGAAGTGAAGGAACTGACCATACTATTCCATATAAAGCTGCAAGTCAAGAAGACAAAAATTTATGCTCTATTCGATTCCTAATCATAGGACAATCTCCTAGAAATAAATCTAGTTCCGAAATTGGGACTAAGGACTCATGACCATGCTAGCCAATAACCATTAAGATGCATCAACATTGAGGAAAAGATAAAGGTAGAGAAACCTATGCATAATAAAATTTACTATTATTGTTAGTTTTATTGATGAAGTAGAATTAGATGTAGTTCCACTTGATGTATGTAGAGTTATGTTTGGAAGTCCCTAGACGTACATGTTCGATGCAATATTTGTGTGATGATCAAACTAGTATGAACCATCAAGGATGGAAATCCTTCACCATCACATTGATCCATGTAGATATTGGTGGCCACCCTTATATTCCACTTGGAGCCCCACCATCGTTTCTTTCATTTTTTTTATTTTCCTTAATTATAGCATAATGAACTATTTTTAGCAGTTTTTCGGGTCCTAAACTTCCGGAGATGTTTTGATGGCCTAGACAAAGTTTTTTAGGAAAATAGGGAGAAACATGGAAGTTCCTTAGATTTTTCTCAATCCAATGTTGTATTCCTAGGATAGATATTTCTAATGTGGTATTGATCACGTCAAATAGAGATCATATGCCAAAGTTACGTCCCCAGAAAGTTGATGTACCAATTTACCCAAACACCGTCCATAGTTTTAGTGATTCATATCCTAGGGTTATTTATTTAAATGTTGAGGATTTTTCATTGTTCCTCAGTAACAAATAGCCATTTGAGCCTCATTATAACACATTTCAATGGCCTGTAGCCACCACAATCTTCTCAGAGATAAGTTACCAGTGCCCTAGCTAGTTTATTTCCATTCTGTCTGTAAGAATGTTTCATTTATTTGTTATTAATGAAATGAAGTTTTTTTTCTGATACATCTTTGCATTATGTGTATTTTTGTATTTCATTGTCTTAGTGCATAAATTCGGATCAGTGGTATCAGAGAAGTCTGCTCTTTCTCAATCCTTCTTTGCATGTCCCCAATGCGGTCGAGATATAAGGAGTTAGGGATCTATCTGGTTCAACCTTTGCAAGATCAGCCTCATAAACCCCGACGACCACACATGTGGGAAGAAAGGAAAGATCAGGGATAAAGATATCCTATCAAAATATTGCTCGAGGAGGCCCTCGAGAAAAAAAGGAACATGATGATGGAAAAAGTTTCCCATATCCTTCAACGGCTACCCACCAGTGACGCATCTACATCTAGCAGCCACTCTGGAGGTGCAAATCCTTTTAAGGTACAATTAAAATTTTACATTCCCATATTTTAAGGCCAAATATATGTAGATGTCGTAGATAGATGGTTGAATCTATTAGAAGGATATTTCTCGGTTGAATACTTTTTTGTCTAATAAAGTATTAATTTTTCACTCCTCAAAGCTGCCCCCCATGTCAAGGACTGGTAGGAAACCTATTGGGAGAAAAAGGGAGAGAAGGAACACTCTTTGTTCTTATATGCACTCACTTGGAATTCTTTTCGAGATGCCATCAAGGAAAAATATTATCTTGTGAGGAGCTATGAGGAAAAATACATATAATGGAATACACTATAGCAACAAAGGGATCAAGATGTCCATGAGATGACAAGGGGAATGAAAAAGGGTAGCGTATCATCGATGCGGAGCCCAATGCCATCGTAACCACCACGAAGATCCAAAAGAAGGAACCATAAAATCTAGAGGAGGGAGAGTGCCTCTTCCATTCCCAGATGTGGGTAAAGGGTTCCATGGTGCAGTTCATTGCTGACAGTGGAAGTCAAGAGAACCTCATCTTAGCAGGGGTTGTGAGTGGCTAGGATTCCTGACCACAACACACCCACAACCGAAACCATCGAGTGGCTTCACCAAGGATGGGATATCCACGTCAGCCAGTAGTGCCACCTTTCCTACAACATCAAGCCCTTCATGGATAAGGTATTATGTGACATTACTTCTCCTGATGTTTCTCATATATTATTAGGCCAACCATAATTGTGGAAGTGACATGATGTATATGAGTCACAACCTCGTGTTGTGATTATTACTTTTGGAAATAATTTGTACATGGTAGCATAGGTAGCACCACTTACCGCCATCTCTTTTGTTCCTGCAAAACAACGTAGTATTCTCATTTAAAAAACCATAAAAATTGTTTTCTCGATGATATGCCCTTAGGGAAAGAAGAATATTGTGGTCACGACCTCCACACAAGGCTCCTACACTGAGAAAAAATAGATAGACAAGGTCATGGAGGAGTATGAGGACATCATCACCTCCTCGGCAAGGGTGTGTCCACACTATCGAGTCAAGCACTCCATCGATATTACCCGAGGTTCACCGCTACCCAATGGACCAATCTACCAGCATTCTGTTTTGGAGAATGATGAAATAAAGAGGCAGATTCAAGAGTTGTTGGAGAAAGGTCACATCCGGTTGATTTCATCACGTTGTTGGAGCCCGATCGTGTTGGTACAGAAGAAGGATGGGAGTTTGAGACTCTTTATTGACTATCGAGTGCTGAACAAGATCACTTTTTGGAATAGGTACCCAATCCCAAATATTGATGACCTTCTAGACCAACTCAAGGGGGAGAAATATTTCAGTAAGCTCGACTTGAAGTCTAGGTATCACCAGGTACCAATCAAACTCTTTGAAGTGTGGAAGACTGCCTTCAAATCTAGGGAGAGCCTTTTTTAATGGTTATTCATGCCTTTCAGGTTAATGAATCCCCTGGAAACCTTCATGAGGTTGGTGGATGACATCTTGCATCCATTCACCAACTCATTTGTGTTATCGTACTTCGAAGACATCCTAATCTTCATCTAGACTTGGGAAGAGCACCTCCACCACATCTGAAAAGTCCTCCAAACACTACAACAACACAATTTGTGTCCCAATTCAGAGAATTTCACTTTTGGGATGACCCAGATTCAATATCTTACATACATTATTGATGAGCTGTGGGTGAATGTGGATCCAACCAAGATCCAAGTTATTTGGGATCGGCCAACCCCAACCACTCTAACAGAGCTCCACAAATTTTTAGGCCTTGCGAATTTCTGCTGTAGGTTCGTGTTCGGATTCTCTCATATCACTTGGCGCTTGAGTCAAGTCACCAAGGGTGGGGTGAAAGAAGAGTTATTTTGGTAGAAATCTCAACAGAGGGCATTTGTAGAGTTCAAACATCACCTCTTCTTTGCACAAGTGCTCACATTACCAAACTTGCAAAAACCATTTCTGGTCGAGAAAAATGCTTCTGACTATGCTATTGTGGTTGTTCTTACTCAACAAAGGCATCCAATGGCATGTCACAATGAGACACTTTTTGAAAAAGTTTGAAAGTATCCCACTTATGAAAAAGAGATGTACTCCATTGTGAAAGATTTCTAACAATGGAATCATTACATTTTCGGAAAGGAAACAGTCATCCACTCAAACCACTGACCCCTACAGTTCATACAGACACAGGGGAAGTTGGAGAATGATCACCATCAGAAGTGGTCCACATACTTGCAAAAATTTCATTTGAAAATCAATTATAGTAAGGGCAGCACAAATAATGATGAAAAATGCCTTAGCTGACCACTAATTTTAGTGCTAACCACTATGCTCAACTCTTCTGGGCACAAGAGTTCCAATTGGACGTTTCTCTAGCAAAGCGATCAAGAATTCAGCCATCATACAATACAGTCTTGAAGGGTAAGTAAGTTCTAGATTTACAACTGTGGGAGGCCCTGCTATGTGACTTGGGACACCTTTTTTCTCCTTCAAGCAAGTGTGCCAAGATGATTCTGGAAGTGTGCTACAGTCGGGTCGTTGGGAATTTCGAGATCGAGAAAACAATGGAAGTATTGTAAAATTATTTCTATTGGCGAAACCTTTGACATGATGTCGAGAAGTACATCAAGTCTTGCACTGCCTATGTCATTTCCAAATCGGCCATCAAGAAGCAAGGCCTCTATACTCCATGGTGTACCCCTAGTGGACCTTGGGAATCCATCTCCATGGATTACATATCGGGACTTCCTTATACTAAGCATGGAAATGACTATGTTTTTGTGGTCATTGACAGATTCTCAAAGATGGCCATTATGACAGCCTACAAGAAGAATATTACAATAGAATCCATTACTAAACTCTTCTTTGAATGAGTGTGGGTACACTTTGGGATCCCACAGACTATCATCTCACATCAGGAGAATAGGTTCCTGAGTAAATTTTGGTTCAGCCTTCGGTCGATGGTGGAAACCAAGCTTAAAAAGTCCATAAATTTCCATCTGAAAACTAATGGCCAAACATAGATCATCAACCGGATGATCGTACACATTCTACGCATGTAAAACTTAAAGCATCCACTCGCATGGGATGAGAGCATCCCCTATGTACAACATAAATATAACTCGACTCTCCATTGCGAAAAAAACCACATCCCTTTTTAGGTGAGCTTAGGATTTAGACCACTGTGTCCCATTAGCATAGCCATACCATTTGCAGCTACTTAGGTAGATTTAGCTGGCGTCCAATGTAAGGCTAACAAGTCAAACAAATTCATTCAGCGCATTAAGCACATCTACAAACAAGTTCATGACATATTGTATAGAGCCAGTGCTAAGTACAAGCACTGACATGATCAACATCAGGTTAAACATAAATTCCAGGTGGGCGACAAAGTGTGTCTACATTTTCTGAAGGAGAGGCTTGCTGGAACTCGCCACAAGATTCACCCACTCTAAAATGGGCCATACACCATCACCAAGGCTGTAAAGGACAATGCCATTTAGCTCACCATTTCAAAATTCCATGGTTTGCACCGAGTATTCAATGTGTATCACCTTCAACACTACTTTCTGCCTCTACTAGACATATACGGCATGGAATAATAACTCACAATGAAAGAGTTAAACCCCTACTACATGGAACAAGCCACAACTGATCATATCATGGATAAAAATATCAAGCACACCTGAAAACAAAGGATCCTAATATATGGAGTTGTCAAAGTTGGCCAACTCCTTCACCATGGCAAGTGGCTCACCAACGACGAAGTTCAGCAAAAGCTTCCTCATCTCAGGGAGGAACTCAAGGCAATGGGGACCATTGCTTCCTAAGGGGGGAGGATCGATCTAGGTGGATATTGGTGGCCACCCAACTATTCCACTTGGACCCCCACCATTTTTTCTTTCTCTTTTTTTAGTTTCCTTAATTATAGCACAATTTACTATTTTTATCATTTTTTTGGGTCCTGAACTTCTAGAGCCATTTTGAGGCCCTAAACGAAGTTTTTGTGGAAAATCTGAAGCAACATGGGATTTCCATTGATTTTTCACACCCAAAAGTTGTATTCCTTGGATAGATATTTGTAACAAGGTATTGAGCGTGTCAAAGAGAGATCATATGCACATGGTATGTCCCCGGGAAGTTGATGTACCAATTTACCCAAACAGGGTCCATAGTTTTGGCTTCTCATTTCCTAAGGTAAGTTATTTGTATTTTTAGGGTTTTCAATTGTTCCTCAATAATAAATAGGCCTTTCAGCCTCATTGTAACATAGTTCATAGCCTTGTAGCCACCACATTTCTTCTTGGAAATAGGCTACCAAAACCCTAGCTAGTTAATTTCCATTCTGTTTGTAAACATATTTCAGCTATTTGTTACACCAAGAGGTGCTCTGCAACACGTGTAGATTTAATGTGAGAAATGTAATGTAAACATTTGACATGTCGGAGTATAAGGCACATGTTTAGATGTAGTGTGAGAAATTTACAATAAGATATGTATTGTAAATAAACATTTGAAATGTCAGAGTATATTCACCAACACTCAAAAAAGTGGTATGATAAATAAATAGGAATATAAATAGACCGAGTTATGCTAAATAAAAAATAAAACCTATTTTTATACTCACTCGAAAGGTATGGTGAATAAATAAAAATATATATAAATTGGAGGTATATTCACCAACACTAAAAAAAGAGGTATGGTAAATAAATAAAAATATAAATAGACTGAGGTATGGTAAATAGAAAATAAAACCTCTTTTTATACTTACTCTAGAGGTATGGTGAATAAATAAAAATATAAATAAATTGGAGGTATGGTAAGTAAATAAAACCTCTTTTTATATTTACTCCATAAACATCTTTATATTTACCAAAACTAAAAATGAGGTTTTACTTAGTGAAGCCTATGGGCCAAATACCATGGTACAAATTATTATTAACACCATGGGCTAAATACTATGGAAATATAAATAGTCTAGAGGTATGGTAAATAAATAAAACCTATTTTTATATTTACTCCATAGATAAAACTAAAAAA
The DNA here is from genome assembly GCA_034641835.2 of Pinus albicaulis. Taxonomy (NCBI): domain Eukaryota; kingdom Viridiplantae; phylum Streptophyta; class Pinopsida; order Pinales; family Pinaceae; genus Pinus; species Pinus albicaulis. The sequence continues at coordinate 388,852 of JAXQQM020084601.1, read as the reverse complement.
TGAGGTTTTATCAAGGTGAATCCTATGGGCCAAATACCATGGGCTAAATATTATGGGTCAAAAACCATATTTATAAAAGAGGTATGGTAAATAATTAAATATAAAAGAGGTATACAGAGCTATGCTAAATACATAAAAAAAATATCAAATACGATTAGAAATCAACATATAAGTATATACCAAGCCTATGGTACAAATACCATGGTAAATAAAAGAGGTACGGTAAATAAATATAAATATAAATAAACCATAGGTATGGTAAAAATAAAACCTCTTTTTATATTTACTCCATACTCTTTATATTTACGAACACTCACAAAAGATATTTTATTTAGGTGATGCCTAAGGGCCAAATACCCTAATATTGATATTAAAATATTAATACTAATATTATTATTAATTATAATATTCATATTAATATGTTATAATATTAATATTATTAAATTTAATAAATTTGGATGGCGAAGGTTTGTATTTAAGTACACTACATGCATGCATTGAATATCTCACTTAAAAATGTAAACATAAATGTAAATATAAAAGTAATGTTTAACATTTAACATTTAAAATTTAATATAATTAATCTAATGTTGCCCCTGATGAAAAATCACTTCTCCCCCTAAATATATAAATTTAACACAAATAAAGTGTCTAATTGTATTTGTGAGGAAGCATCTCTTTGTTTTCTCTTGCATTTTTTTTGCTACAATTTTGTTTTTACCTTTTCATCTACTTCAACTCCATGGATGCGGTCATGTGTAACCAATCACTCTTACCAAAAAATTAGAATAATTTAATTTATGCATTGGGCAAAACACCACCAAATTAGAATGATTTATTTTTTCTGTCTTGTCCGAAACCTTGCCTTGCCCGAAACCTTGCTCGGCTCTAAAAAAAAGTGATTTCAAGAATCTATTTCTAAATTTATTATAAACCAGCCTAGATCCATATTAATTCCAAATCGATCAAGCGCTGAGAGGGATCAAATATTTAGAGGTGCAAGCTTTACATCAAATTTTGCGCTCAAAAAGGAAGTTTTCACCTCTAGAGGTTTGATCCCTGTCGACGCTTAATAGATCGAGATTTAAGATGGATCTTGGTTGGTTATTAATTAAATGAAGTTTTATTTCCACTGCATCTCTGCGTTTATGTGTATTTTTTCATTTCATTGTATTCCTGCATAAATTTGGTTCAAACACACTTAACAGAAACTCCAAAAATTTGTTTGTAAGAGCTGACTAAGCTAAGAAACTAACTATTTCTAGAAAAAAATATGCTTTACTATTTTTAAGATAAAATTAGTTTGTAGAATAGTTAGCGAAAGAAAGGTCGTCCTTAGGGGGGTCTATCAAGGAAAAAAAACAACAATTGGAAGAGTATATACATGTATACAAGGTTCTGCACTAGAATCCTAAAGGGCTACGACCCAAGAGGCAAGTGGAGCATGAGATCCAATTGTTTTGACACTCTCCATTACCAAAGGTTAATTGTTTATAAAGGGAAATGAGGTGAAGAAGTAGTTGTAATAGCAATTGGAATATGGTGTTATTCGACAGTACCTCACATGTGGGTCACCCATTATAATTGTGCCTAAGAAGGAAGTGACTTGGTGGATGTGCATTGGCTATATGTTTTAAAAACAATTATTTTCAATAATGGGTACCTCTTGCCTACGATAGAGGATCTTTTATGCAACAAGATAAATACTTCACCAAGATATACTTACAATCACGGGGTCACTAGGTTTGAGTCAAAGAATAAGATACTTAGAAGACCACGTTGAAAGCTAGAGAAGGTTTGTATTAGTGGTTAGTTATGATATTTACCCTATGAAATGCACCAAATAAATTCATGAAGTTAATTAATGATATATTGTGCACTTGTATAAGTTCATTTTTTATTGTTTATGTGGATTATTGACTAGTATACATTGCTACCTACAAGGAGAACATATCACATTTGATGTAGGTGCTAGAGACTTTAAAGAAGCAGTAATCATTGTCACATCTCAAGAAGTGTGATTTATTACAATAGAATATGGTGTATTTGGGATATATGATAGGTGGAGGAGATTTGAAGATAGATCCTTCCAAGATGGAGGTCATCATGAAGTTGTCGGTAAGGGTTACTAAATGTTTTTGAGGATAGGAGTTTTGTTGAGGAAACATAGTACTTGAAGAAATTCATAAAAAAAAATTTAGTAGTAGCAACACCACTCCACACCATAATTTCAAGTTGCAAGAGTTTCGAGTGGGGAAAGGGTCGTGGAAGAGCCTTTAAGGTGTTAAAGAAGAATATTATTCAAACATTGGTTCTAGCATTAATAAAATTACAATATCGATTCGAAGTGGAGACATATGCATGTGGGAATGTTATGGGAGCAATCTTGATGCTAATTAATTAAATTTAAAAAAAAAAGAAAATTACAAAATTCATTCAAATGTAAAATAAAATTAAAACAAGAACCTACCGTACTAATACTAAAAATATCTAATAAAAGAATAAATCAATTTAGATCTATTTTAACCTAGATATTTTATACATTGATCAATTATGTTTTTATTTTCTTGTAATCCATCTTAATTCTTATTAAACCTTCGATTAAAATAGATCTATGTTAATATGTATATCAATCCCATTAACAAAGCACTAGAAGCCAACTAGGTAACAAAATAGCCCTACCACTACATTATGTCCTACCTAGAAACAAGCATTGTTAAATTTGAATTTTGAATGGGAACACACTTGATAAGTGGTGGAAGTTCCATGATAATAGAATCAAATATAGATTAAGGTATTTTATCATCATAAGAAACAACTAGATGATTTAGAGTCGTTACTGAAATACATGAAAACTCAATTTTATCACCATAAGCAACAAATAGAAGATTTAGATTCCTTAATGAGTTTTTCCTTAATGCACATGACAACTGAACTCAAACAGGAGAGCTACAAATATTAGCAAATGCGTAAAAGAATGATCAAGAATGAATAGTGATTAAGTATGTTTATGAAATCACAAAATTTGGGATGTGAAAATTTGGTCTTCTTATTATTATCATCGTGCAAGTGATTGTGGTCATGAAAAAAGAATAATCAAAACATATTTTAAGATACAATAACATTATTTTCTGGCTAAATTTTAGGAATAAATCATATGGAAGTGTATTGCCTTTATTTTCTCTGTCTAGTGCCGAAAAATGAAATCTAAGATATTTCTATATATTTTGTAGGTAGAGATGCAAAAATTAGAATTGAGCACTTGTTCTGGTTATTTAAATCATGTGTATAAATGACTATGGTCATATATGGAAATTATGTTACCTCAAACCAAATAAATTGCATTGTTTTTTATTGCATTATATCAAATATGATGAATTAAAAATTAAATGAGTTATAGATGTTATGTCAAAAGTTATAAGGGCATACCGTACTACACATGTAAGGGTTGTCAATTACATTGAAAGTATTGAGGAGATTCTCTATAGATTAGAATAGTTGAAAATCATAGTTCTTACATATTTTCCATAAAGGGAGGAATCAAATGTAGAGTGAGGTCAAGGAGAGAAGCCATGCTCTAAATGGCTTCATTGTCAATTCTTCTTTATAAGGAATATTTTGGTACAATGGTAAAAATTCTTATGATGAGGTGTGTAATCTTGTTGAGAGATTTCTTTTTATATGGATGTGATGTGAAATGCATCAAACCATGGGTAGAGACATTGTTGAGATATTTCTTGTTATATGGATCTGTGATGTGTAATATATCAAACCATGGGTAGAGACAACATAACCCTTGAGAGGTTTGAGAGGTTTAGTTGACCATGATTGTTCTCAAAATAATAATGAATCTTCTCTATAGTGGACATGTATAACATGCATATATATTTTTTTGTATGTTTTGACAGACATGATTTGTGGTATAAGTGAAAAGGAATCATATTCTAAATTACATAATGCTCTAGAAAAAATGATAGTTGTTTGGAAAATAAAAAGATGAATATTCTCTCTCAAACTCTATGATAAATATTTTAATAAAATTTTAGTTATTACATATTGTAACAGAAAATGAAATAAGCTTAGAGAAAATATATCTAAAATTAGAAGAAAAAGAAGTAAAAAAAACTTTAAAACCATACAAACTATTTTAACAAAAAAGTAATAGGAGTAGAAAGAAAATTTAATACAATGAAATGTACATATAAAATAAAACTATATAAGGAGTGATTTTAGTTTATTTTAGATGTTATAAATGCATTTAAATGAGCAATACAAGAATTAAAAGGAACATATTTCCAATGGAAATTTACAAATTAAGCTTGACTTCATTTTAATCCTGAGTTGGAAAACACATTATATTAGGGCAGGGTTTAATAGATGAAATGCCATTTTTCACTAGAATTTAGAAATTCAATTTTAAGAAAAATAATGATTAATTTTAATTTAAGATATATTTTGGAATGAATAAATAGATTCAGTAATTTAGAAAACCATAAACCATAACTTACTAGAATTCTACATATTCAAAAACTTAAATTCAAGCATTTAAAAATCTTTAACTAATTTCAATAAAAATTAACTAGAAACCACGCCTAAAAAATCATTTTCATCTCTGACATTAAATTTAATTTAGTATTAAAAATACATAAAATATAACTTAAAAATAAACTTAGGCAATTATATTGAATGCGGTTAAGATCGAAATAGGGAAATATAACGAGCTCTCTACGATCACTACTTCTCTAAATAATATTAATCGCTGATGGCAGAAAAAAAAACAGAGGACCAGAAAAGGGCAAGATTACATGAAGTACCTAGTACAGAGTATCAAAGATTCCACCAAACCTTCCAAATTGAAGAGAACCGAACTACTTCACATGGGACGTGGATAGATGACTTGGAGATGAAGAGAATTTCTTGAACCCCTTTTCTTGAAAAACATCTTCAGCTTTTTTCTTGGAAAGAGTTTGAAGCATTCTAAGTGTTTTTTTTTTTTGGTTATAGACATTGTGGTCCGCTCCTTTTAACAGTCCATCAAGATTTGTTTTAATAAGGATCATTTAAAGAATATCCGAAATATGTGCAGATATGTTTTCTTGTTTCTTGAAAAATCATTTTCATCTTTTTTTCATGGAAAGCTTTTGAAGCATTCTTTTTGGTTATAGACGTTGTGGTCCGCTCATTTTAACGGTCGAACAAGATTTTTTTAACGGGAAGGATCCTTTTAAACGAATAGTACTAAATGAAATATCTTCGTAAGTTGTTTTCAAACATCTGGGGAGATATTGGATCTCATTCTCCCCACATTGATTGAGTGCACAATCAATGTAAAGGAGACACAACCATCTGGGGAGTTATGGGATCTCATTCATCGGCTGGTACACAAGTAGCGGAGACACAACCAGCAAAATTAGTAGGAGAGACAACATCGCAAAATAGGCTTCAACGGCCAATTAGCAAAACAGGCTTCTAATCGCTGAGTTTTAGGTTCGACTGCAGGTGGAACCTAACACGAATTTAGGCATTGTACGTATATGATCAGTCACAATGCATTGTAAAGACAACTTCCGAAGATAGTCCGCTCCCAGTTGTTTCATCGATAGAGAAGGGATTATTGAAGAGCCCATGTCTATCTCCGTGTGGCTGTGACTTTGTGTTGTGTCTACATTGTGTGTGTTCGTTTCTATGTGTTATTGAAGAGCCGAGTTGTTGTTTCATCGATCGAGAAGGGATTTGCATGAACGAGACGAATGAAAGACGTTGTGTCATATTTGTTGCAGCCATGACAGGCATCCTTCTCGTATTTATTTTGGTATGGTTATTTTATTACTTTATGATTATTTTAGTTATTAATCACATATATCATCAGTTTAGTTTATATATCATTAGTCAGTTTAATTTATAAATCATCAGTTTACTGTGTCATGTATCAAGATAGATTTCTCTAAATATTTATATTTAGCCCTTTCTGGAATCATTGTTCTTCTTCACTTTGTCATAGATGCTAAAGCTATATGCCATTTCCCTTCACGAATGCTTGCAAGCGATTATCTCCCATCCACTCTGTTTTCTTCACCGTTACTTTTGTATATATATATTATTTTCATTTTTATATCATTATATATTTTAAACATTCATTTTTGAACTCCAGTATCACTACTCATTTAAATTTGTGTATAAATTATTGTTTTACAATCCATAAATTTCATGTTTTGTCTTTTCTTTTTTTAAATATTTGATTTTGTTATTTTAAATATTTAATTTATTCAATTTAGTTTATATATCATTAGTTTATTGTGTCATGTATCAAGATAAATTTCTCTAAATAATTATATTTAGCCCTTTCTCGAAT
>JAXQQM020084601.1:165000-377500 GCA_034641835.2 Pinus albicaulis | reverse complement strand
TTAAAATAATTATAGATTTATTTTAGTGTTCTGAATGTAGAGGAAGGACATGAATTTTTATCTATCATATGAGATTATAGGGCCATGATTAGATATGACGGGAAAGCCACAAATAAGCCCTAATACTAGAGGGATATCCTCTAGTGATTATGTGGGAGGATTTCAAAACTCTTATAAAGTCAAATTTCTACCCTATCAAGTATCTAGATGACTAATGGTTTTAGTTGAATTACTTCAAGCAAGGAAGAATGTTGAGAGTATTAGAGTACATGAAATTTAGGAAGATGAAAATAATTTTGGGTATCTCTCCAAAGGAAAAATAATTTCTCCTCATGTATATGAGGGGTTTAAATAGTTGTCTCCAAAAGTAAGACATGTTTAAACCCATAAGAATGATGAGGCTTGTCTACAGGAACAATACCAAGAGAACATGCACCTAATGAAAGGGAGATAATGTGGGTCAAAGTAGAAGTATCACAATTAAGCTTTATAGGAGCAAGAGAGGAAGTAGAAATGGGGGAAAGACAAAAATAAAATATCCATAACACATTAGTGCAAAGATACAAACAACCACTAAAATCACTGTAAATTGAAGGTAATTCACATGAGAAGTGTTGGAAGCTACATCTAGAGCTCAAGTCAAAGAACCAAAGCAATAACGCTAAGAATAAAAATATGATAGCGATATATTCAAATAATTAGGTGGAAAGAAGCTCATATGTGGATGAGAAGATTGTATATTCATTAATATAGAAGGGGATGAATATAAGTAGCCTTAAAACATAAGAAGTGAAGGAAATGACCATACTCTTCCATATAAAGCCACAAGTCAAGAAGACAAAAAATGATGCTCCATTCGACTCCTAATCATAGGACAATCTCCTAGAAATAAATCTAGTTCCAAAATTGGGACTGAAGACTCATGGCCATCCTAGCTAATAACCATTAAGATGTGTCAACATGGAGGAAAAAATAAAGGTAGAAAAACCTATGCATAATAAAATTTACTATTATTGTTAATTTTATTGATGAAGTATAATTAGATGTAGTTCCACTTGATGTATGTAGAGTTATGTTTTGAAGTCCCTATACGTACATGTGGGATGCAATATTTGTGTGAAGAGCCATCTACTGTGAACCATCAATGATGGAGATCCTTCACCATCACATTGATCCACGTAGATATTGGTGGCCACCCTTCTATTCCACTTGGACCCACACCATCATTTCTTTCATTTTTTTCAGTATCCTTAATTATAGAACAATTCACTATTTTTAGCAGTTTTTCGGGTCCTAAACTTCCGAAGATGTTTTGAGGGCCTAAACAAAGTTTTTTGGGAAAATAGGGAGCAACATGGAAGTTCCTTATATTTTTCTTAATCCAATGTTGTAGTCCTAGGATAGATATTTCTAATGTGGTATTGATCACGTCAAATAGATATCATATGCCAAAGTTATGTCCCCGGGAAGTTGATGTACCAATTTACCCGAACAGGGTCCATAGTTTTAGTGATTCATATCCTAGGGTTAGTTATTTGAATGTTGAGGATTTTTCATTGTTCCTCAATAGTAAATAACAATTTGAGCCTCATTGTTACACATTTCAGTGGCCTGTAGCTGCCACAATCTTCTCAGAGATAAGTTACCAGTGCCCTAGCTAGTTTATTTCCATTATGTTTGTAAGCATATTTCATTTATTTGTTATTAATGAAATAAAGTTTTATTTCTGTTGCATCTTTGCATCTATATGTATTTTTGTATTTCATTGTCTTAGTGCATAAATCTGGATCGATGATATTAGAGAAGTCTGCTCTTTCTCAATCCTTCTTTGCATGTCCCTAACGCGGTCGAGATATAAGGATTTAGGGATCTATCTGGTTGAACCTTTGCAAGATCAGCCTCGTAAACCCCGACGACCACACATGGGGGAGAAAAGAAAGATGAGGGATCAAGAGATCCTATCAAAATATTGCTTTAGGAGGCCCTCAAGAAAAACAGGAACATGATGATGGAAAAATTTTCCCGTATCCTTCAATGGCTACCCACCGGTGACGCATCTACATCTAGTAGCCACTATGGAGGTGAAAATCCTTTTAAGTTACAATTAAAATTTGACATTCCCATATTTTAGGGCCAAATAGATGTAGACTTCGTAGATATATGGTTGAATCTATTAGAAGGATATTTCTTAGTTCAATACTTTTTTGTCTAAGAAAGTATTACTTTTGCACTCCTCAAAGCCGCCCCCCATGTCAAGGACTGGTGAGAAACCTACTCGAAGAAAAAGGGCGAGGAGGAACCCTCTCTGTTCTTGTCTGCACTGACTCGGAATTCTTTTCGAGATGCCATCAAGGAAAAATATTATCCCATGAGGAGCTATGAGGAAAAATACATACAATGGAATACATTGCGGCAACGAAGGGATCAAGATTTCCATGAGCTGACGAATTTATTCCATACCATGAGCACAATGTTGAGTATCAAATATTCATAGAAACATTTGGTACTGAAGTACCACAATTGTCTGCACATATGTATTCAGGAGGAAATGGTGTTCCTCGACATCTCCTCGCTTAGTGCGGTATACTGGTATGCTGCCAAGATTGAGAAAAATGTCAAAGAGAAGAAGTGAGATTTTGGATTTGAAAATCAGAAGCAAGGGAAAGGTGCCCCTGAACCATAGAACAAAGGACAAAGACAATGCAGGGCATCTTGAGACAATCCGCCAAAGACAAAAATAAATAATAACACCATGAAGCCAAAGAAGGACAGCGAGAAGTGGTATGAGTTCCATAATAGCTCTGCTCACAACAAAAGTGAGTGTCAGGCCAAGTAGTCACTATTGGCCGAGTTGAAGGTTTCTGAATCAGATGCATGCTCCAACTCCGAATCAAAACCTGAAAAGGGGAATGAAAAAGGGAAGTGTATTATCTATGCGGATCCCAACGCCATCGCCACCAACACAGAGATATAGAAGAAGGAACCATAAAATCCAGAGGAGGGAGAGCACCTCTTCCATTCCCAGATGTGGGTAAAGGGTTCCCCACTGCATTTCATTGTTGAAAGTGGGAGTCAAAATAACCTCATCTCAGTAGAGGTTGTGAGTCGCTAGGATTCCTGACCACAACACACCCACAACCGAAACCATCGAGTGGCTTCACGAAGGACAGGATCTCCACGTCAGCCAGCAGTGCCACCTTCCCTACAACATAAAGCCCTTTACAAATAAGGTATTATGTGAAATTGTTCCTCTTGATGTTTCTCATATATTATTAGCCCAACCATAACTGTGGAAGTGACATGATGTGTATGAGTCACAACCTCGTGTTTTTGTTATTACTTTTGGAAATAACTTGTACATGGTAGCAGAGGTAGCACCACCTACCTCCATCTCTTTTGTTCCTACAAAACAATGTATTATGCTCATTTCAAAAACTAGAAAAATTATTTTCTTGATGATCTGCCCTTAGGGAAAGAAGAATATTGTGGTCACAACCTCCACACAAGGCTCCTCCACTAGGAAAAAATAGATGGACAAGGTCATGGAGGAGTATGATGATATCATCACCTCCTTGGTAGGGGTGCGTCCGCACTGTCGAGTCAAGCACTCCATTGATCTTACCCGAGGTAAATAAAAGTGTTGAAGAGAACACAACTTTCCAAGACTCAAACATTGAAAAATCAATACAAAAAGAACCAATAATTTCAACTCCTATATTAGAGCAGCCATCAACATCCTCTTCTACACCTCCCTTTCCAGAAAGACTACAAATTCATAGGGGTATAGAAAAACAAATTATGGTGCCTAATTATGATTTCCTAGATGAGCTGAGAAATGTTTATATTAAGATCCCATTATTACAACCCATCAAGGAAATTCCAATCTTAGCAAAGACAATAAAGGATTTGAGCATGAAGAAAACAAGAAAAAGAATAAGAGAGATAAAGAAAATTGAACTGGCAGGAAAAATAGCAGATTTCATGATGGGTAAGATGGTTATTCCAAACTATCTAGACCCAGGAAATCCATTTGTTAAAATTCACATCAATGAAATTGAGATCCAAAACACACTTACTGATTTAGGAGCAACAATCGATATCATGAGTAGACAAATCATGGATAAACTGGAACTTCCTAATATTCTTTTTACACCCACATTATTACAATTAGTAGAGAGATCTGTGATCAAACCTGATGGGGTAATAGAAGACATTCCAGTGTCCCTAGATTCTTGGGAATATCCTGTGGATTTTATGATCCTAACTCCTAAGAATAATCTAGGGGGGTATCCTGTTATATTAGGAAGACCTTGGTTAGCTACAGTTGATGCTTTCATTAGTTGTATATCCGGTGATATGTACATCTCTGATGGTAGTTCAACCAAGAAATTTATCTTGTATCCTCCATCAAAAACAATTACAGAATTAGATGATACTCAATGGATAGAGGATGAAGAAGACTAACAACCTCTCTTCACAATTTCAGAAATTAGTGAAGATAGCCAGATTCTAAATACCTTAAAAAACTTTGAATCCTCTTCGGAATATAAGAATGAACAATTTCAAGAAGAATCCAAAATTGAGTTTTTATCATCAAGATAGATGTCTCTTTACTCCATGGATAAATTTGGCAGCTCTACAATTGAGATATTTCTAGGAAAAATTTTAAACATAAACAAGAACCTAAAGAAATCTCAACAAGAAGATCTAGTCAAGACATTACAGAGACATTCTTCTGCATATGCATGGGAGTACACTGATATGAAAGGGATAAGCCCAAAGACTTGCACTCATCACATCTATATAGAGGAAAATTGTAAACCAATTAGACAACCTCAAAGACGGATGAATCCAAATCTTAGGGAGATTGTTAAGGAAGAATTGCAGAAATTGTTAAATGTTAACTTTATCTATCCCATTTCAGATAGTCAGTGGGTTTCTCCTTTGGTAATTGTGCCAAATAAAAATGGTAAATGGAGGGTATGTATTGACTACAGGGAATTAAACAAAGCTACTCTTAAAGATCATTTTCCCTTGCCTTTCATAGATCAGGTGTTAGATACATTAGCTGGAAAAAAGTACTGTTCATTTCTAGATGGGTTTAGTGGTTATAACCAAATTCAAGTAGCACTTGAAGATCAAGACAAAACCACATTTACCTGTCCTTGGGGTACCTATGCTTACCGAGTATTGCCATTTGGATTATGCAATGCACCTGCAACATTTCAAAGGGCAGTACTAGGAATTTTTTTAGATCTAATACATGATTGTGTAGAGGTATATATGGATGATTTCACAGTTTATGGAAACACATTTGAAGAAGCCTTAACAAACTTGGAAAAAGTTTTAAAGAGATGTAAAGAAGAAAATCTTTCACTTAGTCATGAGAAGTGTTTTATGATGTTTACTGAAGGAATTGTTTTAGGACATCACATTTCAGGGGATGGGATTAGAGTTGATAAGTCAAAATTTGAAGTCATCTCTAACTTATCTATTCCAAGTTGTCAAAAATATGTTAGGAGTTTTCTAGGATTCACAGGATATTATCGAAGGTTTATAGAAAACTTCACCAAGATAGCATCTCCACTTTTCAAATTACTTACCAAAGACTGTGAATTCAAGTGGAATCATGATTGCCAGTTAGCCTTTGAGACCCTGAAAACAAAAATCTCTGAAGCACCTATTTTAAGGGGACCTAACTGGAAGTTACCTTTTCATATTTCAACAGATGCCTCGGATACAGCTCTAGGAGAAGTATTGGGACAAAAAGACCTGATTCCTTATGCCATCTACTATACCAGTAAAAATTTGACTTCTTCAGAGTTAAACTATAATGTAACTGAAAAACATTTTTTAGTTGTTGTTCATGCCATAAAAAAATTCAGACACTATATAAAAGGATATGAAACTTTTTTTCACACAAATCACTCTGCAATTAGATATCTAATGAACAAATCAATTACTAATGGTAGAGTCATAAGATGGTTATTTCTTTTATAAGAATTAAACATTACCATTCTAGATAGGCCTGGAAAACAAAACACAGTAGCTGATTTCCTATCTAGACTCCAAAACATCAAAGACAATACTCCAGTTGAAGATCAATTCCCTTATGAATATCTCTTTGCAATTTCTACGCAGACTCCTTGGTTTGCTGACATTGCTAATTATTTAGTTTCAGGGAAATTTCCTTCAATAATGAATGCAAGAAACAAAAGAAAGATCATTTATGACAGTGAAAAATATTCATGGATTGCCAATGAGTTATACAAAACAGGTCCAGATTTTATCATCAGGAGATGTGTTCGGGAAGATGAGATGCCTAAGATCCTCAAAGCATGTCATGATGAACCTTGTGGCAGACACTTTGCTGATAAGAGGAGAGCTTATAAGATCCTTCATTTAGGATATTATTGGCCATCCCTTTTTAAAGATGATAAAGAGTATGTCAAAAGGTGTGACAGTTGCCAAAGGGTAGGGAAACCTTGTCCTTCAGGTGAGATGCCATTACATCCTAAGGTAGATATTGAACCTTTTGAAAAAAGGGCTTTAGATTTTGTAGGACCCATTAGTCCTCCATCAAGGAAAAATAAATATATATTAGTTTGCACTAATTATGTTACCAAATGGGTAGAGGCCAAGCCATTACTTTCTGCTACTGAAGCATCTGTAGTTAATTTTCTTTTTGAGGATATTTTTACTCGTTTTGGTGTCCCAAGGGAAATTTTTACAGATCAAGGAGCTCAATTTACATCAAAGCTAGTGGAACAAATGATGGAGAGGTACAAAATTAGACACAGAAAATCTACTCCCTATCATCCACAAGCAAATGGTCAAGTGGAATCTACTAATAAGGTCATTGAAGGGATCCTAACGAAGACTGTTCATTTGCATAGAAGAGATTGGGTAGATAGGCTTCCTGAAGCCTTGTGGGCCTATAGAACTACATGGAGGAGCACAACATGCCATACTCCTTATGAACTTGTTTATGGAAAGCAAGTTTTGTTTCCCATAGAGTTCTAGATTCAAACTTTCAAAATGGCAGTTCAGCTAGGACTTGATCTAACAGAGGCACAAAAGCACAGATTGGAGCAGATTAATGAATTGGATGAAATCAGACAAGATGCAGTTCAGAAAACAAGTATAGTCCAACAGCAAAGGACTAGATGGCATGACAAGTACATCAAGGAAAAGAAGTTCAAAGAAGGTGACTGGGCTCTCTTGTTTGATTCAAAGTTCAAGGATTTTCAAGGTAAATTCCAAACACATTGGCTTGGGCCATATGAAATTATAAGAATTTTTTACAATGGAGCAATAAAAATCAGGACAATAGATGAAGAGAAGGTCACTTTTCTTGTAAATGGTCATAGATTGAAGCTGTATCACAAGCCACTTTCAAGAGAAGAATTTGTCAAGAGATTTCAGGAAAACAATGATGTGAAGTTAATGAAGAATAATTTTTCTTCTTCATCAACTTAGTTGAATTTTCTGAATTCAAAAGCATAAAAATAAATAAATAAATAAATAAAAAAGTATAAACATGAAAACTAATCATTGATTAGCATGTTTATACAGAAAAGATAGAGAGAAAATCAGAATCTTTCTGACACTTTAGCTTTTCAAATTTGTTCTTTTTCTGCAAGCAGCTATTACAAAATCATAAGTGAAAACCCATATTTCACTTATGATTCATTTCATTCCATTCATCCATACTTCATTTCATTCCATTCATCCATACTCCACTTCATTCCATACTTCATTCATTTCATTCCATGGTCCACCTCATTTCCATCTCAGAGTTTTAAGATTGATTTCTTTCTGCAATTGAATAATACAGATCATAAGTTGCAAGTCATTTTCCATACTTCACTCCACTTCATAATTGTGATTCATTTCATTCCATTATTCACTTCACTCATACTCCATTACACCATACTTCATTATCCATTTTTAACTCATTTCATACAAACATTCCATTCATGCTTCAAACCTTTCCATTCCATGTTTTAAGACTTCTACAGGTACATTCTGCAATCAGTCAGACATTTTGTAGCCAGGCAGACATCCTGCAGCCAGTCAGACATTCTGCAGTGAGAGATCCTGAAGGTACTATCCAATAATCACTTGATTAAGTAACAAATTGATCCTGCATATCCAAGACAACAAGAATAATCAAAGGAGTTATGAGGACTAAAGATCGATGATTTTCCAAAGGAGGAAAAAGCATATCAAAAAGAAAAAATAAAATCAAAGGAAAGGAAAAGGTAAAAGTTATGAAATTATTATAATTCCAGATTATGAAATTTTAGCATAGTTAAGTCATGTATGATTCAAAAAGGTTATTTTAATTAGTCGTGTTGATCATGCCTATCAACCATATCATAAAAACTTTGGAAAAAATCCCCTCCATCTTTCCATATCCGATCATCATTTAAAACTTAATGGTTAAAATACTGAAGTGATTTAATCAGTCACGTCACTAGGCCAAAGTATTTAATGATGATTTTGAATTTCTCACGAAATATCTCCGCGGTATTTTCTTCCGTGATAAATTTCAACTCATATCAATCATCCTCACCACATTATACTCATTTCATAACCACTCCATATCATTTCTTTCCGTAGCCAATTCTTAGCCATTCCGGTCTGTAAAACAGAGGAAACATCTTTGGAGCAAAAACATCTCTTTCACAGCCATTTTCACCGTGAGTAGAGGAGCAGTAATTTGAAGGTTGAGAAGGGTAACTATGGGTCTCATAGTAAGATCTGAACCCGTTGGAACTAAGTACTTGGAAGGTTATCCACAAATCATAGAAATGCTACATCAGGCTTGGTGGTTCCAATTTTTAGAAAAATTCAATGGTTTTCACAAAGAGGTGACTAAAACATTTGCACGGTCCTTCAATGGAGCAGAGGTCGAAATAGGAGATATTAAATTCACCATTACAGACGCTTTCATTGCAAAATTAATGGAATTACCCAGACAAGGAGAACGCTGGTTCAAAAATAGAGAATTTCATAACCAGGCATGGAGGCAAATACTCAAAACACCATGTATGGATGTTTCCATTTTCAAGAAAGGTATTCCTAGCTCGGCACTGAAGAATAAATGGAGGAACATGTTGCTCATTTTGCAAAAAATTATAACTTGTGAAGGAAGATTTGGTACCCTCTATGTTTATCATATTTGGTTAATGATGCATTTCTTAGAAGAAGAAATCAATTTTCCCTTTTCCTTACTTCGTAGGTTAAAGAGAATGGCCTCAAATGTACAAAAGAGGGTTCAATTTCTGGAAACAACATTGTATCACCATAGTTTAGTCAAAATATTAATTTAACATCATTTGGGAAAAATGGGAGATAATTGGGATGAGTTTCTAGTGAGGAATCACTTTGAGGAACCCAAGGAATCTCTACCTAAAGGCAAACCCATAAAAAGAAGCAGGAGAAAGGAAATTTACAAAGCTGTTGAAACTAAAACTGGTAAATCAATACAAGAGGACAGTGAAGAGATGATTTCTAAGAAAATGTCTCAAATTAAGAAACAACTTAAGAAGGAGAGAATAATAAGAAAATATGCCAAAGACAGAGGAGAAGCCATCTCAACCGAGACAAAGCCACAGGCTTAGAGGTATACTAAATAAAATAGAGGTTAGACAAACTGGAATCATAAAAATTGAGGATGAAGAAACACCTACTGCTAGATCACTTGAGTATCAGTATGAGGAGGATTTTGATGAAGGAGCTCCTGAAATAGACCGAGCACAACAAGAAATTTATAATTATGTTGAGACACTAGAGAAGAGAGCTTCAAAAAGTAGAGACAGAACTCCTAGTCCACCAAAATCTGCAATTGATATGCCAAGAAGAGATAAATATGAGTTATAAGTACTCAATAGGCATATCAAGAATGAGAATAAAATTTTAAGGGAGAGGGTTAAGCTCTAAGGTGATATGAATACCACTCTGTCTCTACAAATGAAAAAGTTGCACAAGGCCAGTGAAAGATTGAAGAAGAAAAACAAAAGGTTAAGCAGGGCACTTCCAAATTTGAGATTCAAGTTAGTCATAAGGAATCCCATAAGGCCATTAACTGTCAGGAAAAGCAGAAGAAGAGGCTTAGATGTCCTAGCAGAGGTCTCAGAGTAGATGGAATAGTTGCATGAGGACATGCAAAATCCTTGCAGTGGGGGTATGTTGAGCCCCAAATATGTCCTTCTTTTCCACCACATTTCAGTTCATTTTCTTTGTTCCTCATCAATTACAGGCTTAAATGATAAATAGGATTGATTAGGATTACTTTAAGAATGTATATAATGACTAACTTGCTATGTTTTCATGATTTTGTTATTGTAGCAATTTTTGACTAGACTCAGCTACAGAACGTAGTCATTCTGTAGCCAGTCGCCTATTCTGCAGCTATCTTCATGTTTACGCAGGTTCAAGGTGTCACCCCAATGAAAAATTCATATGTTCATATTCCACATCACTCCCCCATCATTTATTTCTCTCCACGAAGTCTGAGCTCGAGTCTACAGGTGGTTATGCACGTGGGAAACCAAAACTAGGAGATAGACTTCTAATAGGACAAGGACTGTACAGATGTCCTTAATCATAGTACGAGGCCACCACCAGAGTCCTAGTTTGATTTTAGTTGGGAAAGAAAATTATTCCTATTTTATCTCAAAGACAGTTATGTAATTTTGTTATAAGTATGGCTCGGGAGACCGAGAAACAACTAGCTAGATTTATGTTTTATTGCTAGATCTCAGAAGACCGTAAATACTCTGTTTTGAAGAATTTCTCCTTTAATGAAAGAAGCATCACTTTATTGCAAGATCTGAGTCAATATTGAGTAGATTTGCATGCTCATCCAGTGGTAGAGGGCCCCTGCTACCTGAGAAGCTTTGTTCATAGGGTTTAGATAAGCAACTTAGCCTTGTTTCATTCCTAGTTTAATCAATTTTCCGAACTTTGTGTTTTTATGCTTACTTGCAGCGGATGCCACAGTTAGTCTTATCCTTAAAAAATCTTCCAAAATACCACTAACATTCTGTAGTATTTAGGATTTAGTTTCATTTCTCTGAACTTTATGATGTTGTGCTCAATTACATCAGTTGTTACAACTAGTCTTGTTCTTATAAACTCTTCCAAAATATCGCTAACCCTGGGTGAGACATAGTTGTGGTGTTTTAAAGCTTTGTTGTGTTTTCTTGAATTTTATGCTTTCATGCTCATTTACATAACATTTTGCAGCCAGTCCTGTTCTATAAATTATTCCAAAAAACCACTAACTCCGAATAAGACAGAGCTGAAACATTTCATAGAATTAGTTACATTTTAGTTCATTTCAAATACTCTGGAGGTAGATGTCACTCTAGTTTAATTTTGTCACTGTGTTTCAAATTTAATAATGGCACTCTAGTTTAGCTCTGTTCACTATACTTTAAGTTAGATTAGTGACATCCTATTTCAGTTCCAGTTCACTGTATTTCAAAGTTAGGCTAACAACATTCTAATTTAGTTGTGATCACTCTGTTTCAAGTTTGATCAATTTCTTTCTAGTTCAATGTTATCCATTGTTCTCTAAGTTGTATTAACTGTGAAAATTAGACTTCACAGCCTTCATTGTTTACAAACTAATCTTGTTCTGACTTTCTATTAATGCATCATCATATGGACAGGAATGAGTTAGTGATATCAGTTTAAGGCCTTGATTGTTCTGCAATCTTTTGCAAATTCACAAATAAGCCCTTTTTCCCAAAAACTACTTTAGAAAATATCTAAATTTCGAATAAGGCTTAGTAGTGACAAACTTTGCATTTTCTTGGTATAAGTCATTATCAAACTTTGCATTCTCTGTTCATTAGTATAGGTTTTTCTCTATTTTTAGTGTGACGAAAAACTGTTCTTTTTCAACAATTAGTTCTTTTCCTTCTTAACATAAAACCACAAAACCAAAAACATCATAAAAACACTAAACACAACATAGTGAGAAACATGTACCTAGGCACATATAGTGCACCTCACTTCAGTATTTTACTAACCCTGGTTGATAATTTATGACCTCAATTTAGGAACACTAAGTTGATCACAACAAAAAACTACCCCTAATGGCATCCCTAATTCCACTTTTGGAGGTTGATAATGCTCCCCTAAAATTATTTTTCTAGCAGTGAAGTGATTTTGTTCATGTTTATGTTTATTCTATACTTCCCACATTTTATATATTGCATGCTAGAAAATTTAACTTAGAAAATCTAGAAGTCTAGATGCCTTGTCAATTTAGATTTCATATTTTATGTATAATTTTAACAAATGTATTGTGATGAACTATCCAGTGCAATATGAAAGTTAGTGTAGGAATCATATTGGTATCAAAGTAGGTAGCTTTGGGTATTTTGTTGTAGTTTTCAAGGGATATATATTGGTTTAAGTAGAAACTTTTAAGACCCCACATATGGCCAAAAATATATATTGAAAACCCTTAAGATGTGTCAAAGGATTTTTTCTCAAGGGTAGAGGAATAGGATTTAGATATCAACCATAACATGAATCTCTTTGTGGATGCTCTCGATAACATGTTGGATGTATGTTCAAACATAGAGGCCAAACCATAGGGGAAATTGGAGGGTAGAGATGAACCAAAGAGGAAATATAAGAAAGAATGCAAAAAGGAACAACCTAGCTCATGAGTCATGAAGCATTCAAAGCTTCAATATGGAAACAAAGGTATACATCAAACCATATAAGGTGAGATTGATGCTTTCAATTTGAATCATTGATTACAATAATTATAGATTTATTTTAGTGTTCCGAACATAGAGGAAGGACGAGAAATTTTATTTATCATATGAGATTAGAGGGCCATGCTTAGATATGATGGGAAAGCAACAAATAATCCCTAATAATAGAGGGATATCCTCTAGTGATTATGTGGGAGGATTTCGAAACTCTTATAATGTCAAATTTCTACCCTATCAGGTATCTAGATGACTAATGGTTTTAGTTGAATTACTTCAAGCAAAGACGAGCGTTGAGAATATTAGAGTACATGAAATTTAGGAAGATGAAAAGAATTTTGGGTATCTCTCCAAAGAACCAAGAATTTCTCCTTAAATATATGAGGTGTTTAAATAGTTGTCTGCAAAAGTAAGAGATGTTTAAACCCATAACAATGATGAGGCTTGTCTATAGGAACAATACCAAGAGAACATGCACCAAATGAAAGGGATATAATGTCGGTCAAAGTAGAGGTATCACAATTAAGCTTTATAGGAGTAAGAGAGGAAGTATAAATGGGGGAACGACAAAAATACAATATCCAGAACACATTAGTGCAAAGATACAAACAACCGCTAAAATCATTGTAAAATTGAAGGTAATTCACACGAGAAGTGCTGGAAGCTACATCTAGAGCTCAAGTCAAAGAACCAAAGCAATGATGCTAAGAGTAAAAATATGATGGCCATATATTCAAATAATTATGTGGAAAGAAGCTCCTATGTGAATGAGAATATTGTATATTCATTAATGCAAAAGGGGATGAATCTAAGTAGCCTTAAAAAATAAGAAGTGAAGGAACTTACCATACTCTTCCATATAAATCCACAAGTCAAGAAGACAAAAATTGATGCTCTATTCAACTCCTAATCATAGGAAAATCTCTTAGAAATAAATCTAGTTCCAAAATTGGGACTGAAGACTCATGACCATCCTAGCTAATAACCATAAGATGCATCAACATGGAGGAAAAGATAAAGGTAGAAAAACCTATGCATAGTAAAATTTACTATTATTGTTAATTTACTATTATTTTTAGATCCTTCACCATCACATTAATCCACGTAGATATTGGTGGCCACCCTTCTATTCCACTTGGACCCCCACCATAGTTTCTTTCATTTTTTTCAGTTCCCTTAATTATAGCACAAATCACTATTTTTAGCAGTTTTTCGGGTCCTAAACTTCGAGAGATGTTTTGAGGGCCTAAACAAAGTTTTTTGGGAAAATAGGGAGCAACATGGAAGTTACTTAGATTTTTCTTAATCCAATGTTGTATTCCTAGGATAGATATTTCTAATTTGGTATTGATCATGTCAAATAGAAATCATATGCCAAATTTACGTCCCCAGGAAGTGGATGTACCAATTTACCCAAACAGGGTCCATAGTTTTAGTGTTTCATATCCTAGGGTTAGTTATTTGAACGTTGAGGATATTTCCTTGTTCCTCAATGATAAATTGCAATTTGAGCCTCATTGTAACACAGTTCAGTGGCCTATAGCCATCACAAGCTTCTTAGAGATAATTTATCGGTGCCCTAGCTAGTTTGTTTCCATTCTGTCTATAAGAATATTTCATTTATTTGTTATTAATGAAATGAAGTTTTATTTCTGCTGCATATCTAAATTTATGTATATTTTTGTATTTCATTGTCCTAGTGCACAAATTTGGATCAGTGGTATTAGAGAAGTTTGCTCTTTCTCAAGCCTTCTTTGCATGTCCCCAACGCGGTCGAGATTAAGGAGTTAGGGATCTATCTGGTTGAACCTTTGCAAGATCAGCCTCGTAAACCCCAATTACCACACATTGCGGAAGAAAAGAAAGATGAGGGATTAGGAGATCCTATAAAAATATTGCTCGAGGAGGCCCTCAAGACAAACATGAACATGATGATGCAAAAAGTTTCCCATATCCTTCAACGACTACCAATCGGTGACGCATCTACATCCAATAGCCACTCTGGAGGTGCAAATCCTTTTAAGGTAAAATTAAAATTTGACATTCCCATATTTGAGGGCCAAATAGATGTAGACATCATAGATAGATGGTTGAATCTATTAGAATTATATTTCTCAGTTCAATACTTTTTTGTCTGAGAAAGTGTTACTTTTTCACTCCTCAAAGCCGCCCCCCATGTCAAGGACTGGTGAGAAACCTATTGGGAGAAAAAGGGTGAGGAGGAACCCTCTCTGTTCTCATTTGCACTGAGTTGGAATTATTTTCGAGATGCCATGAAGCCAAAATATTGTCCCGTGAGGAGCTATGATGAAAAATACAGAAAATGGAATACATTGCGGCAACAAAGGGATCAAGATGTCCATGAGTTGAAAAATTTATTCCATACCATGAGCACAATGATGTTCCTCGACATCTCCTCGATTAGTGCAGCATACTGGTATGCTGCCAAGATTGATAAAAATGTCAAACAGAAGAAGTGAGACTTTGAATCTGAAAATCAGAAGTAAGGGAAAGGTGCCCCCGAACCACAGAACAATGGAAAAAGACAATTCAAGGCATCTTGAGACAACTCGCCAAAGACACAAACAAATAATAACACCATGAAGCCAAATAGGGTCAGCGAGAAGTGGTATGAGTTCCATATTAGCTCTGCTCACAACACAAGTGAGTATCAGGCCAAGTAGTCACTGGTGGAAGAGTTGAAGGTTTCTGAATCAGATGCATGCTCTGACTCCAAATGAGGACTTGAAAATGGGAATGACAAAGGGAATCATATTATCGATGTGGAGCCCAATGCCATCGTCGCCACCACGAAGATCCAGAATAAGGAACCATAAAATCCAGAGAAGGGAGAGTGCCTCTTTCATTCCCAGATGTCGGTAAAGGGTTCCCCGCTACAGTTCATTGCTAACAGTGGGAGTCAAAAGAACCTCATCTCAGAAGAGGTCGTGAGTGGCTAGGATTCCTGACCACAACACACCCACAACTGAAACCATCGAGTGGCTTCACCAAGGACGGGATCTCCACATCAGCCAACAGTGCCACCTTCCCTACAACATCAAGCCCTTCATAGATAGGGTATTATGTGACATTGCTGCTCTTGATGTTTCTCATATATTATTAGGCCAACCATAATTGTGGAAGTTACATGAATCCTCCCACATAATCACTAGAGTATATCCCTCTAGTATTAGGGATTATTTGTGGCTTTCCCACCATATCTAAGCATGGCCCTCTAATCTCATATGATAAATAAAAATTCATTTCCTTCCTCTACGTTCGGAACACTAAAATAAATCTATAACTATTGTAATCAGTGATTTAAATTGAAAGGGAGATAATGTGGGTCAAAGTAGAAGTATCACAATTAAGCTTTATAGGAGCAAGAGAGGAAGTAGAAATGGGGTAAAGACAAAAATACAATATCCATAACAAATTAGTGCAAAGATACAAACAACCGCTAAAAATCATTGTAAAATTTAAGATAATTCACATGAGAAGTGTTGGAAGCTACATCTAGAGCTCAAGTCAAAGAACAAAAGCAATGATGCTAATAATAAAAATATAATGGCCATATATTCAAATGATTAGGTGGAAAGAAGCTCATATGTGGATGAGAATATTGTATATTCATTAATGCAGAAGGGGATGAATCTAAGTAGCCATAAAAAATAATAAGTGAAGGAACTGACCATACTCTTCCATATAAAGCCACAAGTCAAGAAGACAAAAATTTATGCTCTATTTGACTCCTAATCATAGGAAAATCTCCTAGAAATAAATCTAGTTCTGAAATTGGGACTGAAGACTCATGGCCATGCTAGCTAATAACCATTAAGATGCATCAACATGGAGGAAAAGATAAAGGAAGAGAAAACTATGCATAATAAAATTTACTATTATTGTTAATTTTATTGATGAAGTAGAATTAGATGTAGTTCCACTTGATGTATGTAGAGTTATGTTTGGAAGTCCCTATATGTACATGTTTGATGCAATATTTGTGTGAAGATCAATCTAGTATGAACCATCAAGGATGGAAATCCTTCACCATCACATTGATCCATGTAGATATTGGTGGCCACCCTTCTATTCCACTTGGAGCCCCACCATCATCTCTTTCATTTTTTTTATTTTCCTTAATTATATCACAATGAACTATTTTTAGCATTTTTTCGGGTCCTAAACTTCCGAAGATGTTTTGATGGCCTAAACAAAGTTTTTTGGGAAAATAGGGAGGAACATGGAGTTTCCTTAGATTTTTCTCAATCTAATGTTGTATTCCTAGGAGAGATATTTCTAATGTGGTATTGATCATGTCAAATAGAGATCATATGCCAAAGTTAGGTCCCCAGGAAGTTGATGTACCAATTTACCCAAACACGGTCCATAGTTTTAGTGATTCATATCCTAGGGTTAGTTATTTGAATGTTGAGGATTTTTCATTGTTCCTCAATAATAAATAGCCATTTGAGCCTCATTATAACACATTTCAGTGGCCTGTAGCCGCCACAATCTTCTCAGAGATAAGTTACCAGTGCCCTAGCTAGTTTATTTCCATTCTGTCTGTAAGAATATTTCATTTATTTGTTATTAATGAAATGAAGTTTTGTTTCTGCTACATCTCTGCATTATGTGTATTTTTGTATTTCATTTTCTTAGTGCATAAATTTGGATTAGTGGTATCAGAAAATTCTGCTCTTTCTCAATCCTTCTTTGCATGTGCCCAATGCAGTCGAGATATAAGGAGTTAGGGATCTATCTGGTTCAACCTTTGCAATATCAGCCTCGTAAACCCCGACGACCACACATGTGGGAAGAAAAGAAATATGAGGGATAAGGAGATCCTATCAAAATATTGCTCGAGGAGGCCCTCCAAAAAAACAGGAACATGATGATGGAAAAAGTTTCCCATATCCTTCAACGGCTACCCACCAGTGACGCATCTACATCCAGCAGCCACTCTGGAGGTGCAAATCCTTTTAAGGTATAATTAAGGTATATTCATAGATAGATACATTGAATCTAAACCCACAAGTATGTTCACTTAGTTCAATACGCACGCATCTAAGAAAGTATTAATTTTCACTCCTCAAAGCCGCCCCCCATGTCAAGGACTGGTGAGAAACCTATTGGGAGAAAAAGGGTGAGGAGGAACCCTCTCTGTTCTCATTTGCACTGAGTTGGAATTATTTTCGAGATGCCATGAAGCCAAAATATTGTCCCGTGAGGAGCTATGATGAAAAATACAGAAAATGGAATACATTGCGGCAACAAAGGGATCAAGATGTCCATGAGTTGAAAAATTTATTCCATACCATGAGCACAATGTTGAGTACAAGGTCGTAGAGACATTTGGTACTGAAGTACCACAATTGTACGCACATATGCATTAAGGAGAAATGGTGCTCCATGACATCTCCACCGATGAAAAATGCGACATCTTGTTATCTTTGTAGAATTAAAAAAAATTTCAGAAAAAGTGAGACTTAGCGAGACTTTGGATGCGAAAATTAGAAGCAAGGGAAAGGTGCCCCCGAACCACGGAACAAGACAAATACAATGCAAGGCATCTCGACAAAACCTAGCCAAAGACACAAAAAAATAATAACACCATAAAGTCAAAGAGGACACCGGTGATAGCAAAATCTCTGCCATCTCTTTAGTTCTGCCAAAACAACGTAGTATTCTCATTTCAAAAACCATAAAATTAATTTCTTGATGATATGCCCATGGAAAAGAATATTGTGGTCATGACACTCCACACAAGGCTCCTACTTTGGGAAAAAATAGATGGACAAGGTCATGGAAAGTATGAGGACATCATCACCTCCTCGACGGGGGTGTGTCCGCCTTTGTCCCGAGTCAAAGAACTCCATCAATCTGGGGTTATACGCTACCCAATGGACCAATCTACCAGCATTTATTTGTGGAGAATGATGAAATAAAGAGGCAGATTCAAGAGTTTTTGGAGATAGGTCACATCCGGTTGAGTTCATCACGTTGTTGGAGCCCGACCGTGTTGGTGCAGAAGAAGGATGGGAGTTTGAGACTCTTTATTGACTATCGAGTGCTGAACAAGATCAATTTATGGAATAGGTATCCAATCCAAAATATTGATGACCTTCTAGACCAAATCAAGGGGGAGAAATATTTCAGTAAGCTCGACTTGAAGTCTAGGTATCACCAGGTACCAATCGAACTCTCTGAAGTGTGGAAGACTTCCTTCAAATCTAGGGAGAGCATTTTTGAATGGTTATTCATGCCTTTCAGGTTAATGAATCCCCTGGCAACCTTCATGAGGTTGGTGGATGACATCTTGCATCCATTCACCAACTCATTTGTGTTATCGTACTTCGACGACATCCTAATCTTCATCTAGACTTGGGAAGAGCACCTCCACGACATCTGACAAGTCCTCCAAACACTACAACAACACAATTTGTGTCCCAATTCAGAGAATTGCACTTTTGGGATGACCCAGCTTCAATATCTTACATACATTATTGATGAGTCGCGAGTGAATGTGGATCCAACCAAGATCCAAGTCCGTCGGGATCGGCCAACCCCAACCACTCTAACAGCGCTCCACAACTTTTTGGACCTTGCGAATTTCTGCCGCAGGTTCGTTTTGGGATTCTCTCATATCACTTGGCCCTTGAGTCAAGTCACCAAGGGTGGGGTGAAAGACGAGTTATTTTGGTAGAAATCTCAACAAAGGGCATTTGTAGAGTTCAAACATCACCTCTTCTTTGCACAAGTGCTCACATTACCAAACTTGCAACAACCATTTCAGGTCGAGAGAAATGCCTCTGACTATGCTATTGTGGTTGTTCTTACTCAACAAAGGCACCCAATGGCATGTCACAATGAGACACTTTCTGACACAGTCTGAAAGTATCCCACTTATGACAAAGAGATGTACTCAATTGTGAAAGCTTTCTAACAATGGAATCATTACATTTTGGGAAAGGAAACAGTCATGCACACAAACCACTGACCCCTACAGTTCATACAGACACGGGGGAAGTTGGAGAATGATCACCATTAGAATTGGTCCACATACTTGCAAAAATTTCATTTGAAACTGAATTATAGTAAGGGCAACACTAATAATGTTGAAAAATGCCGTAGCCGACCACTGATTGTAGTGCTAACAACTGTGCTCAACTCTTCTGGGCACAAGAGTTCCAATTGGATGCTTCTCTAGCAAAGCGATCAAGAATTCAGCCATGCATACAATACACTCTTGAAGGGTAAGCAAGTTCCAGATTTACAACTCTGGGATGCCCTACTATGTGACTTGGGACACCTTTTTTCTCCTTCAAGCAAGTGTGCCAAGATTATTTTGGAAGTGTGCTACAGTCGGGTCATTGGGAATTTCGAGATCGAGAAAATAATGGAAGTACTGTAAAATTATTTCTATTGGCCAAACCTTTGACATGATTTCGGGAAGTACATCAAGTCTTACACTGCCTATGTCATTTCCAAATCAGCCATCAAGAAGCAAGGCCTCTATACTCCACGGTGTACCCCTAGTGTACCTTGGGAATGCATCTCCATGGATTACATATCGGGACTTCCTTATACTAAGCATGGAAATGACTATGTTTTTGTGGTCATTGACAAATTCTCAAAGATGGCCATTATGACAGCCTACAAGAAGAATATTACAACAGAAGCCACTACTAAACTCTTCTTTAAACGAGTGTGGGAACACTTTGTGATCCCACAGTCTATCATCTCACATTAGGAAAATAGGTTCCCGAGTAAATTTTGGTCCAGCCTCTGGTCAATGGCAGACACCAAGCTTAACAAGTCCATAAATTTCCATCTCCAAACTAATGGCCAAACATAGATCATCAACCAGATGATCGTACACATTCTGCGCATGTACAACTCAAAGCATCCACTCGCATGGGATGAGAGCATCCCCTATGTACAACATAAATATAATAGGCTCTCCATTGCTAAAACAACCATGTCCCCTTTCAAGTGAGCTTAGGATTCGAACCACTGTGTCCCATTAGTGTAGCCATACCATTTGCGACTACTTAGGTAGATTCATTTGGTGTCTAATGTAAGGCTAACAAGTCAAGCAAATTCATTCAACGCATTAAGCACATACACCAACAAGTTCATGACATATTTTATAGAGCCAGTGCTAAGTACAAGCACTGACATGATCAACATCGGGTTACACATAAATTCTAGGTGGGCGACAAAGTGTGTCTACATTTGCCGAAGGAGAGGCTCGCTGGAACTCGCCGCAAGATTCGCCCACTCCGAAATGGGCCATACACCATCACCAAGCTATAAAGGACAATGCCATTTAGCTCACCATTCCAAAATTCCATGGTTTGCACCGAGTATTCAATGTGCATCGCCTTCAACCCTACTTTCTTCCTCTACTAGACATATCCGGCATGGAATAATAACTCACAACAAAAGAGTTAAACCCCTACTGCATGGAACAAGCCACAACTGATCATATCATGGATACAAATATCAAGCACACCCTAAAACAAAGGATCCTGATATATGAAGTTGTCAAAGTAGGCCAACTCCTTCACCATGGCAAGTGGCTCACCAACGACGAAGTTCAACAGAAGTTTCCTCATCTCAGGGAGGAACTCAAGGCAATGGGGACCATTGCTTCCTAAGGGGGGAGGATCGATCTAGGTGGATATTGGTGGCCACCCAACTATTCCACTTGGACCCCCACCGTTTTTTCTTTCACTTTTTTTAGTTTCCTTAATTATAGCATAGTTTACTATTTTTATCAGTTTTTCGGGTCCTGAACTTTCGGGGCCATTTTGAGGCCCTAAACGAAGTTTTTGTGGAAAATCTGAAGCAACATGGGATTTCCATTGATTTTTCACACCCAAAAGTTGTAGTCCTTGGATAGATATTTGTAACAAGGTATTGATGCACCAATTTACCCAAAAATGGTCCATAGTTTTGGGTTTAGATCTCCTAAGGTAAGTTATTTTTATGTTTAGGGTTTTCAATTGTTCCTCAATAATAAATAGGCCTTTCAGCCTCATTGTAACATAGTTCATAGCCTTGTAGCCACCACATTTCTTCTTGGAAATAGGCTACCAAAACCCTAGCTAGTTAATTTCCATTCTGTTTGTAAACATATTTCAACTATTTGTTACACCAAGAGGTGCTCTACAACACGTGTAGATTTAATGTGAGAAATGTAATGTAAACATTTGACATGTCGGAGTATAAGGCACATATTTAGATGTAGTGTGAGAAATGTACGATAAGATATGTATTGTAAATAAACATTTGAAATGTCGGAGTATATTCACCAACACTCAAAAAAGTGGTATGGTAAATAAATAGGAATATAAATAGACCGAGTTATGCTAAATAAAAAATAAAACCTATTTTTATACTTACTCCGGAGGTATGGTGAATAAAATATATATATATATATATATATAAATTGGAGGTATATTCACCAACACTAAAAAAAGAGGTATGGTAAATAAATGTAACATCTCCGGTTAAAGAATTTTTTTTTCCTCTCCACATATATACTAGGGTTTCATTTTTGTTTACCTGGTTGTCTGAATATTAAGTTCAGAAATTGGATTTTATTTCCATCTTTTTAAATTTTCCTCTACCCCTCTAGTATCTCATTTAAATTTTAAGATCTCTTTCCCACTATCTCTTCCTAATAACATTGAATATTCCCCATGTGTACATTAAAACCATGTATATGAAATTCTATACCCCCTCTATATCAACATGGGATACTCCCCCTAGATATAATATAAGTATAGACCCTATGTACATACATATCTTCGATAACATCATATAACCCATATATATATAACACCCCTTGTTAATATCATTGAATCTGCTTATATATATATACCACTTATATATATAACACATATATATATATATATACCCTTTGA
This sequence comes from Pinus albicaulis, assembly GCA_034641835.2. Classification (NCBI taxonomy): domain Eukaryota; kingdom Viridiplantae; phylum Streptophyta; class Pinopsida; order Pinales; family Pinaceae; genus Pinus; species Pinus albicaulis. The sequence continues at coordinate 354,822 of JAXQQM020084601.1, read as the reverse complement.
TAATATTATTTGAATGCGTATCTATATATATATATATAACACACATATACATAATATACCTATACCTTGCCAACACATTGAAATAACACTTGTGTATATAATACAGCATGCACATACTAATAATTTCGTACGTCGATGAGTCTATGTCCATATCAGTTATCGTCGCGGAGCTTAAGGCATCCGGACTATTGATATATATAACAGTGATTCAACTATTAATTATGAAACGTCGAGACCTACCAATCCCGATATATACCTAACCCTAATCATAAAACTTGGCGTTGTTTTACTTTTCAACCCTTTTTTCTAATTCGTCGCGACAGGGTATATTATTATTAGTTTATACTTATATGAATATTACCGCCTGCAATGATGTTAACAGTCATGCGTATTGGCATCTATGCATAATACAAATCCGAGCGCCTTGCCTCTTGCGTCGAATTATCATTGTTTTTGTTTGAACCGGTGCATATACGATTTGGTTTTTATACGCATAGTACGCACCATGCGTACTGATTATGGATGGAAATAGCAGTATAGCTTAGTGATCTGACTGGTCTGGTTTAACGTGTGGGTTTCATTGTGATGTTTTGATGGTTTTGTACGTGGGGACGACGTCTCGCTCAGGAGATTGAAGTACCAGATGCCGGAGTTCACAGACTCATGCCCAGCAAGTATTTTGCGTGTAACGCTTCCATTTGTTATTCCATTCTGGCCCAGTACTGTGTGAGCCAACTTCTGCATCTTAGTACCTCGTCTGCAACTCATTTACATCACCGAGTACCACTATGTCGACGCAGCTGGGTTTTTTTCAAATCGACTTTGGGATTTTCTGACTTTCTGGGGCAGTGTGATTAGGGTTTCTCCTACCCTTCTGATTTATCTCTGCGGCATCAACTCGATGCCACTCACCTCTCCCTCCGCCGGTTATTATCTATATAGCTGGCTCAGTTTATAGTTGAATCTTGTTCTGGTTGTTGTGTTTGTCTTTATTCACAATTCTTTCACCGAAGGCGCGGATCTTTCCCTTTGGATTTGGTACAGGAATACCAAGTCAGCTTGAAGGTATCGGCTCCTGCTCCGTGGAGAGTTCGAGCGTAATATTTCTATAGTTCTTTACGTTCTGCAATTCGTTTTGATCTCGTCAGGTAATGCCGTATCTAAATCATCTACTGATTGTTTTGTGCAGAGGGTGCAGACGGTGGGGTTTTTTGGCCGCGCTCTTCGTGATTCATAAATATCGTTGTTTTTCTTATTATAGGTTTTGGTAGTCCGAATTGATGTGAATACGGATCGTTTTACTCAGAAGGGTTTTCTTTTGCAGATCTCTTACTGCTGCGCTCAGTACGCATTGCATGGATAGAAACCATTAATAGGCTTTCCTCCTGGCTATACGCCGAACCCTTCGTTAGCATATTTTTCTACGTCCTGACGCGGGATCTCAGGTTTCCTTGCGTCCAGGTTTGATAGCCTTCCTATGGCTGTCGTGCTAATATGTTCTTTTTTGATGGCGTATTGACTTCTGGTTTTTTTTTTTTTTTTTTTCTTTTTAAATCAATGCAATCCCAGGGTAGAATGCAAACCCTACGCATAGGTCAATCTCAATTTTCTGTCATACAATTGCAGGGATTTATTCCTCTGATTTATTTTCTTACGTTTCAGAACTCCAGTATTGTTGAGATCCAGTACTAACTGTCAGGACCTATATTATGGATAGGTTTTATGCTTTCGTCGCCCTATCTAAATCGTACTATGGTCAGCGGCGTATTGGCCAGTCGAATCCAACTATTTCGATTGGCTTCGTTGTAGATGGCAAAGATGACTAACGAACTACGCCAGGGGAAAAGCCGAGCTCCCACGTCGGTAACTGCCTTCCTTAACGCGATTGTGCCCTCTGTATTTCTTTTGTTTTTAATACTAGTAACGCTCTTCACGAAAATAGACAAGGCTACACTGCCTTTGCAAATTCAATATAATATCTTCTGGCATATAAAAACTTTCCACCCGCAACATATGGACATCGATACCCTGCGTAAAGGTTGGGTACTCAGCCCTTTCTATCTTCGCGTCATTTCGTAGTTTTATTGTTGCGTCTGTTATCTATCGTCGTTTAAAATATGAATATTCATATGATAGATAATATTCATATGATAGATAATATGAATATGATATGAATATAGATAATATGTATTCACATGCATGTTTAAAAACTACATGTTTAAAATATATCATCGTTTTATTTTTACATCTGTTCATTACATCTCATGTTTAAAAAGGACCTAAAATGCCGTGGAACATTAATGTCTGTACAATCGGAGGTATTGAATTGAAATAGGCCCAATGCATAGTAAATTAAATAACCACCATGATTTAATATAGTTTGACCATACATTAATCCAAATAGTTATATGGTTCGTATATATATTTCTTCCGCCCAACTACTCATTTATAATCGTTGTTAAAATGATCTATTGTTTTAGCTCTCGGTATTTTTTTTTTTTTGAATTCATATACATGTATTCAGTTGTTAATTTGGTAGTGTACCTTAAATATAGGTTAAGTCTATTTCTATGATATTTATTTCAAGGGTTAGAGGTAGATTAAAGAATACAATATGCACTATAAATTCTATAAATGCTATAACACTTCTATAGAGTAGAATTTCTTCTTGATCTAGAAAAAATTCGAAATACATATTCTAATGTCTTTGCTTCTCTTTTATTGTACCATGTAGATTTCAGTTCTGCTACAATATTTTTCTAGCATACATATGAGCATATAATTTCACCTTTGTATATATATGAAACAAGTTAATATTTAATTATCTGTGGAGACTAAGTACCTTCAGATCTAAACCGACCTTGGTTTAAAGTTTCTGTGGGTTTCTACTCTATAGATTACTGGTCTATAACTAAATAGAATCTGGAAGGTGAATGCCTTAAGATGGATTCTGTTAAATGTAGTACTAACATCAATCATACCATTCAAATTAATTTTATATGTAGCCAATTCATACCATAATAAATCAAAATAACAAGAATTTCAGAAACATACCACTATTGCAAATGACCAACCTCCCAACCTTAGAGTCCTCTTTGTCTCCCAGAACTCACCCCCCAAGCTGAGATCACCTCCATCATAGATCAACCTCTGATCTTCTTAGGAGCAGCTTATTTAAGCTCATGTTTCCCTAAAGCATGTTTCTAATTCTGCGTCCAGAATAGCAGGATGCTTTTCTTCCTGTTTAGCCTAGGCTTCCCATTTCGGGACTCTTTAAAGTTGTTTTATGCTTTTCCTCAGCTTTTCCAGCTTTTATTACCTCTTCCCAACTACTTTCTTCATCATTGGGGAAATTTAGATTCCTCCTCAAAATCTAAATTAATTTCTTTCAAGGATTTTTGAAAGATGGTGGGGATTTATTTCCTTATCCATCGTCGTGGATTTTGGCAAGTGATCTCTAATTCTCATCTTGGTCAATATGCACAATAATTTTATTTATTTCATCAATTTAAATATTAAATTACATTCACACCATACTTATCCTTTGGGGTCCACTCCCCTTAGGATTAAAGTTCAAATGTCTAACTTTAAAAGTTCAACACACAAATTGGGGGTGTTACATATTCCCCCTCTGAAAATAAACACCGTCCTCGGTGTTGTTATTCAACTACTAGAGTTCACTTAAACAAAAATGGATATTTTTCCATCATTTCAGCTTCCCTTTCCCAGGTAGCTTCTTCAGCAGTAAAGTGCTTCCACTGCACTTTTACTTTGGCCATTGTTCTGTTTCTCAATTCAATTTCTTCCCGTTCCAATATTTGAAGCGGTTCTGGCAGAAACTCCCCTTATGGTTCCACCTGTACAACATTCCAATCAACTATGTGAGAAGCATCATGCACATATCTTTTTAATAATGAAATATGAAACACATCATGCACTCTAACATGGGGTGGTAAGGCTAGCTTGTAAGCCACTGGTCCCACCCTTTCTAAAACTTCAAAAGGCCCACAATATCTAGGAGCAAGTTTTGCACAACTTCCAGCATAAAGTGTGCTCTTTTTGGGTTTGATGCGCAAATACACATGATCCCCTTCTTTGAATTCTCGGTGTACTCTTTTCTTATCGGCATAGCTTTTCTGGCGATCTTGTGCTGTTTTGATATTTCTTTGTATCTGTTTAACAATTCTCTCCATCTCTTGTAAGGCATCAGGTCCCAACATTAATTTATCTTCTGGTTGGCTCCAGCTCAAAGGAGTACGACACTTTCTTCCATATAGTGCCTCAAACGGACTCATTTTAATAGAAGATTGGTAGCTGTTATTATAGGCAAATTCAGCTAAATGCAGATATTCCTCCCACTTTGATGGTCTATCCATCACATACATTCTCAACATATCCTCTAAAATTTGATTCGTTCTTTCTGTTTTCCCGTCAGTTTGAGGGTGATAGGCAGTACTAAAATTCAGTTTAGTGCCCATCCCTCCAAACAATCCCTTCCAAAATGCTGTTGTAAACTTAGCATCTCGATCTGAAACAATTACTTTGGGAACTCCATGAAGCCTTACTATCTCCTTCAGGAAAACATTTGCTACTTGAGCTGTTCCGAAAGTAGATTTCACTGGTATAAAGTGGGCAGCTTTGGTTAAAGTGTCTACTACCACCATTACAGAATAATGTTGGTATTTGGTTTTGGGTAGTCCTGTTATAAAATCCATGGAAACTGTGTCCCATTTCCATTCTGCAATTGGCAAGGGATTTAGAAGACCCGCTGGATGTTGATGCTCAACTTTGACTAGTTGACATTCCATGCACCTACTTAAATATTCTGCCACATCTCTCTTCATTCCTGGCCAGAACAGCTTCTTTTTCAAGGCTGTTAACATCTTCTGGTATCCTGGATGCCCTGCATAAGGCTGTTTGTGATATTCATCCAACATTTCTCTTTTCAATGACTCTACATTAGGAATATACAACCTGTTTTTGTAATATAGTAGCCCTTTTTGGTTTTGAGTGAAATCAGTTTTATCCCTTTTCTGTAGTTTCACCAAGAGTGTTTCATAGTTTGGATCTTGGCTTGCTGCTTTTCTCACCAACTCTTCTACCTCAATCTGGCCACTACTCCCAATGCTATTTAAATTTTGACAAGCATTTCTACTTAATGCATCAGCAGCTTTATTTTATTTTCCCTTGATATGTTTTATGTCCATATCAAATTCACTTAAAAAGGACAGCCATCCGGCTTGCCTTGCATTCAGGTCAGTTTGGGAAAAGAAATATTTGAGGCTAATATGATCAGTCATCAATGTGAACTTTTTCCCAAGAAGATAGTGCCGCCACATTTTTAAAGCATGGATAACAGCTGCAAATTCTAAATCATATGCACTATAATTCTGTTCATGTATTTTCAGTTTTCTAGATTCATATGCAATAACTGAATTTTCCTGCAATAGTACTCCTCCTAGCCCCTCTCTGCAAGCATCTGTACATACAACAAACTCTTTATCAGGATCAGCAATTTTTAGTATAGGGGCTGAAATAAGTTTTTCTTTTAATTGTTCGAAACTGATTTGACATTTCTCGGTCCACACAAACTTGACACCCTTTCTTTGCAATGAAGTGATGGGATGTGCTATGGCAGAAAATCTCTCCACAAATCTACGATAGTAGCCTGCCATCCCCATGAATGACCTTACCGCTGAAACATCAGTTGGGACTGGCCATTCCTTAATTGCTTTTATCTTTTCAGGGTCAACTGCAAGCCCTTTTTCAGAAATAATATGACCCAAATATTGAATCTTATCCTTGTAAAATTCACATTTACTGAACTTGGCATATAGCTGATTTTCTTTCAGAGTTTGTAACACTATCCGCAAATGTTCCTTGTGTTCCTCTTTGTTTTTGGAGTAGACTAAAATATCATCTATGAACACCAGAACAAATTTATCCAAATAATTATTTAACACACTGTTCATCAGGCACATAAAGGTGGCAGGGGCATTTGTCAATCCAAAAGGTAGGACTACAAATTCGTAGTGTCCATACCGAGTTTGAAAAGCTGTTTTGCTAATGTCTTCTTCCTTGATTCTGAGCTGGTGATACCTAGTTCTTAAGTCAATCTTGGAAAACACTGAGGCCCCTCTCACTTGATCAAAAAGATCATCAATTATAGGGAGTGGATATCTATTCTTAATGGTCAACTTATTCAGTTGACGATAATCAATGCACATCCTAAAAGTTCCATCTTTCTTTTTCACAAATAAAAACGGTGCTCCCCACGGAGACACACTTGGTCTAATGTACCCTTTATCTACTAATTCTTGCAGCTGCATCTTCAGCTCCATAAGTTCAGGCGGACTCATTCGATAGGGGGCTCGGGAAATAGGTGTGGCTCCCGGCACCAGATCTATGGAAAAGTCAATTTCTCTTTTGGGGGGAAGATGAGGGATCTCATCTGGGAAAACTTCTTTAAATTCCCTTACCACTGGTAATTCATTCAGCAGATTTTCTTCAGTTCTCTGTTCTACTTCTTCCACATGTACCGCATAAACTTGGTATCCTTTTATAGCTGTTCTTTTCAATTGTAAGGCTGATATTTGTCTCACTTAAATGGATTTTGGTTTTCCTTTTAGTGTAAAAGGTTTCCCTTCTTCATCCACACAATGCAGGGTTTTATCCCAGCAGTTCATCAGAGCTTTCTTCTTTTCCAGCCAATCCATTCCTATCAGCAAGTCATAGGATCCTAATGGAAATATGTTCAAATTTACTTCTGTTGGAAATCCATTTAATTGTATTGCTGTTTTGGGAAATTTATGTGTAACTTTTCTCTTAGTTCCAGTGGCCAGCTGTACCAACCATGACTGCTGAAACTTTTCAGGTTTAATTTTACATTTTTCTACAATTCCAGGACTAATGTAACTCAAAGAAGCACCTGGATCAATCAAAACAGTAACATGTAGGTCAGAAATCTTACCCTCCATTTCCACCATGGTTGCTTGATGTTCTGCTTGCCGATTTTCCAATGCTGCACTGATAGTTGGTATATTTCTGGCTATGTCATTTACTGTTGTTGCCTCTCGCTCTCTGCTGATCATATGAATATTTCGATGGGGGCAGTCCCTCATCATATGGGGTTCTCCATAGCCCCAACATTTCAAAGGTTCCTTCATTCTGACTGTCCCTTCCTTTTTATTGTTCCCTTCTACTTGTTTTGAAGCCACTTGGGACTGAGCAGTTTGGCTTTCTTTTGGTTTATTGAATTTTTTTCGCTGATGATCTCTGCCAAAATTCCTTAGATATGCTGGTTTTTGTCTTTTCCCCTTGAACTCACCCTTGTTCAACCAGCTCTTCCCTTGTTCAGCCTTTCCTTTAAACTGCTGATAGCATAATCTTGCTTTTCTAACCGCTTCGTCCATTGTCTTTGGGTTGTCAAACTCAATTTTCTCTTTGTACACAGTAGGCAAACAATTCAAAAACCTTTGGACCTTTTCCTTTTCTTCCCTAATGTAAGGGACATATCTCAATAAATTGGTAAACTTAGTGACAAACTCATCGATAGTGAGCTGTCCTAGTCTAAGTTCATGGAATTCTTTTGCTTTATCATCATAATAACGCTCGTTCAAATAACGATTTTTGAACTTAGCCTGAAAATCTTCCCAAGTAACTGTCTTTTCATCAATGACATGCACCATCTTTGTCTCTTCCTACCACAGTGTAGCTTTTCCTTGTAGCTGGTACACAGCTAATCTGGCCTTCAGATTGCTCTCATATTCATAAACTTGGAAATACTTAATCATGTTCAGTAACCAAGCTTCAGCATCTTCTTCCTTCTCCCCATCATAGGAGGGAGGTTTGATCTTTCGGAATTCCCCCTGCAATTCTCTTTTCTGTTTATATTGATGTCTAGCAGCCTCATCCTCATCAGACTCATCCATCTTCCTCTTTCCGGAACCTTCGCCTTCTTGGCTGTTCCAGGAAGTGAGTTCTTTGATGAGCTTTTCCTGCTCCTTACTGGCTTATGACAATATGTCATTCTGGCTTCTTAGTTCAGCCAATTCTCGTTGCAACCGGTGCAACATAGCCATTGGGATCTGGTGTAGCAAACTCATCACGCAGATCTATATAAATTTCTCCACCTTCAGCCATTTTAGCACCACTATACACACTCATAATATTGGTCAGTGAAATTGAAAGAAGTAACAACAATTTCTACAATATTCATTTATAAGACTAGCATTCAGAATTCAGTGAGCACAGTAACAACAACCCAGTTTTGTAACTTGGGCTCTGATACCATTTGTAACACCTCCAGTTTAAGGAAATTTTTTTTTTTTTCTCTCCACATATATACTGGGGTTTCATTTTTATTTACCTGGTTGTCTGAATATTAAGTGCAGAAATTGGATTTTATTTCCATCTTTTTAAATTTTCCTCTACCCCTCTAGTATCTCATTTAAATTTTAGGATCTCTTTCCCACTAACCCTTCCTAATAACATTGAATATTTCCCATGTGTACATTAAAACCATGTATATAAAATTCTATACCCCCTCTATATCAACATGGGATACTCCCCCTAGATATAATATAAGTATAGACCCTATGTACATACATATCTTTCGATAACGTCATATAACCCATATATATATAACACCCCTTGTTAATATTATTGAATCCGCTTATATATATATAACACATATATATATATATATATATATATTCCCTTTGATAATATTATTTGAATGCGTATATATATATATATATAACACATATATATATAATGCATGATATACCTATACCTTGCCAACACGTTGAAATAACGCTTGTGTATATAATACAGCGTGTACATACTAATAATTTCGTACGTCGATGAGTCTATGTCCATATCAGTTATCGTCGCGGAGCTTAAGGCGTCCGGACTATTGATATATATAACAATGATTCAACTATTAATTATGAAACGTCGATACCTACCAATCCCGATAGATACCTAACCCTAATCAGAAAGCTTGTTGGCGTGGTTTTACTGTGCAACCCTTTTTTCTAATTCGTCGCGACAGGGTATATTATTATTAGTTTACTTATATGAATATTACCGCCTGCAATGATGTTAACAGTCATGCGTATGGGCGTCTATGCATCATACAAATCCGAGCGCCTTGCCTCTTGCATCGAATTTTCATTGTTTTTGTTTGAACCGGTGCATATACGATTTGGTTTTTATACGCATAGTACGCACCATGTGTCCTGATTATGGATGGAAATAGCAGTATAGCTTAGTGATCTGACAGGTCGGGTTTAACGTGTGGGTTTCATTTTGATATTTTGATGGTTTTGTACGCAGGGATGGCGTCTCGCTCAGGAGATTGAAGTACCAGATGCCGACGTTTGCAGACTCACGCCCAGCAAGTATTTTGCATGTAACGCTTCCATTTGTTATTCCAGTCTGGCAGAGTACTATGTGAGCCAACTTCTGTGTCTCAGTACCTCGTCTGAAACTCATTTACATCACCGAGTACCACTATGTCGACGAAGCTGGGTTTTTTTCCAAATCGACTTTGGGATTCTCTGCCTTTCTGGGCAGTGTGATTAGGGTTTCTCCTACCCTTTCGATTTATCTCGGCGGCATCAACTCGATGCCACTCACCTCTCCCTCCGCCGGTTATTATCTATATAGCTGGCTCAGTTTACAGTTGAATATTATTCTGGTTGTTGTGTTTGTCTTTATTCACAATTCGTTCACCGAAGGCGCGGATCTTTCCATGTGGATTTGGTACAGGAATACCAAGTCAGCTTGAAGGTATCGACTCCTACTCCGTGGAGAGTTCGAGCGTAAGACTGATATAGTTCTTTACGTTCTGCAAATCATTTTGATCTCGTCAGGTAATGCCGTATCTAAATCATCTACTGATTGTTTTGTGCAGAGGGTGCAGACGATGCGGTTTTCTGGCCACGCTCTTCGTGATTCATACATATCCTTGTTTTTCTTATTATAGGTTTTGGTAGTCCGCTTTGATGTGAATACGGATCGTTTTACTCAAAAGGGTTTTCTTTTGCAGATCTCTTACTGCTGCGCTCAGTATGCATTGCATGGATAGAAGCCATTAATAGGCTTTCCTCCTGGCTATACGCCGAACCCTTCGTTAGCATGTTTTTCTACGTCCTGACGCGGGATCTCAGGTTTCCTTGCGTCCAGGTTTGATAGCCTTCCTATGGCTGACGTGCTAATATGTTTTTTTTGATGGCGTATTGACTTCTGGTTTTTATTTTTTTATTTTTTTTCTTTTTAAATCAATGCGATCCCAGGGTAGAATGCAAACCCTACGCATAGGTCAATCTCGAGTTTCTGTCATACAATTGCAGAGATTTATGTCTTTGATTTATTTTCTTGTGTTTCAGAACTCTAGTATTGTTGAGATCCAGTACTAACTGTCAGGACCTATATTATGGATAGGTTTTATGATTTCGTCGCCCTATCTAAATCGTAACTATGGTCAGCGACGTATTGGCCAGTCGAATCCAAACTATTTCAACTGGCTTCGTGGTAGATGGCAAAGATGACTAACGAACCACGCCAGGGGAAAAGCCGAGCTCCCACGTCGGTAACTCCCTTCCTTAACGCGATTGTGCCCTATGTATTTCTTTTGTTTTTAATACTAGTCACGCTCTTCACGAAAATAGACAAGGCTACACTGCCTTTGCAATTTCAATATAATACCTTCTGGCATATAAAAACTTTCCACCCGTGACATATGGACATCGATCCCCTGCGTAAAGGTTGGGTACTCGGCCCTTGCTATCTTCACGTCATTTCGTAGTTTTATTGTTGCGTCTGTTATCTATCATCGTTTAAAATATGAATTTTCATATGATAGATAATATCCATATGATAGATAATATGAATATGATATGAATATAGATAATATGTATTCACATGCATGTTTAAAAACTACATGTTTAAAATATATCATCGTTTTATTTTTACATCTGTTCCTTACATCTCATGTTTAAAAAGGACCTAAAATGCCGTGGAACATTAATGTCTGTACAATCGGAGGTATTGAATTGAACGGGCCCAATGCATAGTAAATTAAATAACCACCATGATTTAATATAGTTTGACCATACGTTAATTCACATAGCGATATGGTTCATATATATATTTCTTCCACCAACCTACTCATTTATAATCGTTGTTAAAATGAGCTATGGTTTTCTGACTCAGCTCTTATTTTTTTTTTATGCATATATGTATTCGATGATTAATTGAGTAGTGTGTACCTTAATTATGGGATTGATTTTTGCTTTGATATTTATTTCAAGGGTTAGAGGTAGATTAAAGAATGCACAATATACACTTATAAATGCTATAAATGCTGCTTACTTTTATAGAGTGGAATTACATCTGGATCTAGAAAGAACTCAAAATACATATTCTAATGTCTTTGCTTCTCTTTTAATGTACCATGTAGATTTCAGTTATGCTACAATATTTTTCTAGCATACCTATGAGTATACAATTCCACCTTTATATATATTTATGAAACCAGTTAGTATTTAATTATCTATGGAGACTAAGTACCCTCAGATTTAAACTGACCTTGGTTTAAAGTTTCTGTGGGTTTCTACTCTATAGATTTCTGGTCTACCACTAAATAGAATCTGGAAGGTGAATGCCTTAGAATGGATTTTGTTAAATGTAGTACTAAACTCAATCATACCATTCAAATTAATTTTATATGTAGCCAATTCATACCATAATAAATCAAAATAACAAGAATTTCAGAAACATACCACTATTGCAAATGACCAACCTCCCAACCATAGAGTCCTCTTTGTCTCCCAGAACTCACCCCCGAGGTGAGATCACCTCCATCACAGATCAACCCCTGATCTGCTTAGGAGCAGCTTATTTAAGCTCATATTTCCCCAAAGCATGTTTCTGATTCTGCGTCCAGAATAGCAGGATGCTTTCTTTCCCGTTTAGCCTAGGCTTCCCATTTTGGGACTCTTTAAAGCTGTTTTATGTTTTTCCTCAGCTTTTCCAGCTTTTCTTACCTCTTCCCAACTGCTTTCCTCATCATTGGGGAAATTTAGATTCCTCCTCAAAATCTAAATTAATTTCTTTCAGGGATTTTGAAAGATTGTGGGGATTTGTTGCCTTATCCATCTCATGGATTTGGCAAGTGATCTCTAATTCTCATCTTGGTCAAAATGCACAATCATTTTATTTATTTCCTCAAATTAAATATTCAAATACATTCACACCATACTTCCTTTGGGGTCCACTCCCCTTAGGATTAAAGTTCAAATGTCTAACTTTTTCAAATTCAACACAGAAATTGGGGGTGTTACAATAAATAAAAATATAAATAGACTGAGGTATGGTAAATACAAAATAAAACCTGTTTTTATACTTACTCTAGAGGTATGGTGAAAAAATAAAAACATAAATAAATTGGAGGTATGGTAAATAAATAAAACCTCTTTTTATACTTACTCTAGAGGTAAGGTATATAAATAAAAATATAAATAGACTAGAGGTATGGTAAATAAATAAAACCTCTTTTTATATTTACTCCGTAAACATCTTTATATTTACCAAAACTAAAAATGAGGTTTTACTTAGGTGAAGCCTATGGGCCAAATACCATGGTACAAATTATTATTAACATTATGGGCTAAATACTATGGAAATATAAATAGACTAGATGTATGGTAAATAAATAAAATCTCTTTCTATATTTACTCCATAAATAAAACTAAAAAATGAGGTTTTATCTAGGTGAATCCTATGGGCCAAATACCATGGGCTAAATATTATGGGTCAAAAACCATATTTATAAAAGAGGTATGGTAAATAATTAAATATAAAAGAGGTATACAGAGGTATGGTAAATACATAAAAAAAAATATCAAATATGATTAGAAATCAACATATAAGTATATAATAAGCCTATGGGACAAATACCATGGTAAATAAAAGAGGTATGGTAAATAAATATAAATATAAATAAACCATAGGTATGGTAAAAATAAAACCTCTTTTGATATTTACTCCACACTCTTTATATTTACGAACACTCACAAAAGAGCTTTTATTTAGGTGATGCCTAAGGGCCAAATACCCTAATATTGATATTAAAATATTAATACTAATATTATTATTAATTATAATATTAATATTAATATGTTATAATATCAATATTATTAAATTTAATAAATTTGGATCGCGAAGGTTTGTATTTAAGTACACTACATGCATGCATTGAATATCTCACTTAAAAATGTAAACATAAATGTAAATATAAAAGTAATGTTTAACATTTAACATTTAAAATTTAATATAATTAATCTAACGTTGGCCCTAATGAAAAATCACTTCTCCCCGGAAATATATAAATTTAACACAAATAAAGTGTCTAATTGTATTTGTGAGGAAGCATCTCTTTGTTTGCTCTTGCATTTTTTTTTCTACAATTTTGTTTTTACCTTTTCATCTACTTCCACTCCATGGATGTGGTCATCTGCAACCAATCACTCTTACCACCAAATTAGAATGATTTAATTTATGCATTGGGCAAAACACCACCAAATTAGAATGATTTATTTTCTGTCTTTCTCGAAACCTTTCCTTCCCCGAAACCTTGCCTGGCTCTAAAAAAAATTGATTTCAAGAATATATTTCTAAATTTATTAAAAACCAGCCTAGATCCATATTAATTTCGGATCTATCAAGTGCTAAGAGGGATGAAATATTTAGAGGTGCAAACTTTTCGTCTAGAGGTTTGATCCCTCTCGATGCTTAATAGTTCGAGATTTAAGATGGATCTTGGTTGGTTATTAATTAAATGAATTTTTATTTCCACTACATCTCTATGTTTATGGGTATTTTTTCATTTCATTGTATTCCTGCATAAATTTGGTTCAAACACACTTAAGGGAAACTCCAAAAATTTGTTTGTAAGAGCTGACTAAGCTAAGAAACTAACTAGTTCTAGAAAAAAATATGCTGTACTATTTTTAAGATAAAATTAGTTTTTAGAATAGTTGGTGAAAGAAACGTCATCCTTAGGGGGGTCTATCAAGGAAAAAAATACAACAATTGGAAGAGTATATACATGTATACAAGGTTCTGCTTTAGAATCCTAATGGGCTACCACCCAAGAGGCAAGTGGAGCATGAGATCCAATTGTTTTGACACTCTCCATTACCAAAGCTTAATTGTTTATAAAGGGAAATGAGGTGAAGAAGTAGTTGTAATAGCAATTGGAATATGGTGTTATTCGACAGTACCTCACATTTGGGTCACCCATTATAATTGTGCCTAAGAAGGATGTGACTTGGTGGATGTGCATTGGCTATAGGTTTTAAAAAAATTATTCTCAGTAATGGGTAGCTCTTTCCTAGGATAGAGGATCTTTTATGTAACAAGATAAATACTTCACCAAGATAGACTTACAATCACGGGGTCACTAGATTTGAGTCAAAGAAGAAGATACCTAGAAGACCACCTTCAAAGCTAGAGAAGGTTTGTATTAGTGGTTAGTTATGATATTTAGCCTATGAAATGCACCAAATAATTTCGTAGAGTTAGTTAATGATATATTGTGCACTTGTATAAACTCATTTTTTATTTTTTATTTGGATTAATGACTAGTATACATTGCTACCTACAAGGAGAACATATCACATTTGATGTAGGTGCTAGAGACTTTAAAGAAGCAGTAATCACTGTCACATCTCAAGAGGTGTCATTTATCACAATAGAATATGGTGTATTTGGATATATGATAGGTCGAGGAGATTTGAAGATAGATCCTTCCAAGATGGAGGTCATCATGAAGTTGTCGGTAAGGGTTACTAAATGTTTTTGAGGATAAGAGTTTTGTTGAGGCAACATAGTACTTGAAGAAATTCATAAACTTGTTGTTAGTAGTAGCAACACCACTCCACACCATAATTTCAAGTTGCAAGGGTTTCGAGTTGGGAAAGGGTCGTCGAAGAGCCTTTAAAGTGTTAAATAAGAATATTAGTCAAACATTGGTACTAGCATTAATAAAATTACAATATCGCTTTGAAGTGGAGACATATGCATGTGGGCATGTTATGGGAGCAATCTTGATGCTAATTAATTAAATTAAAAAAAAAATTACAAAATTCATACAAATGTAAATTCAAATTAAAACAAGAACCTACCGTACTAATACTAAAAATATCTAATAAAAGAATAAATCAATTTAGATCTATTTTAACCTAGATATTTTATACATTGATCCATTATTTTTTTATTTTCTTATAATCCATCTTAATGCTTATTAAACCTTCGATTAAAATAGATCTACGCTAATATGTATATCAATCCCATTAACAAAGCACTAGAAGCCAACTAGGTAACAAAATAGGCCTACCACTACATTATGTCCTACCTAGAAGCAAGCATTGTTAAATTTGAATTTTGAATGGGCACGCACTTGATAAGTGGTGGAAGTTCCATGTTAATAGCCCCAAAGATAGATTAGGGTATTTTATCATCATAACAAACAACTATATGATTTAGATTCGTTAATGAAATACATGAAAACTCAATTTTATCACCCTAAGGAACAAATACAAGATTTAGATTCCTTAATATATTTTTCCTTAATGCACATGACAATTGAACTCAAACATGAGAGCTACAAATATTAGCAAATGCGTAAAAGAATGATCAAGAATGAATAGTGATTAAGTATGTTTATGAAATCACAAAATTTGGGATGTCAACATTTTTTCTTCTTATTATTATCATCTGTGCAAGTGATTGTGGTCATGAAAAAAAAATAATCAATTTTTTTTTTAAGATACAATAACATTATTTTCTGGCTAAATTTTAAGAAGAAATCATATAGAAGTGCATTGCCTTTATATTCTGTGTCTGGTGCCTAAAAATGCAATCTAAGATATTTCTATATATTTTGTAGCTAGAAATGCAAAAATTAGAATTGAGCACTTGTTCTTGTTGTTTAAATCATGTGTATAAATGACTATGGTCATATATGGAAATTATATTACCTCAAAAAAAAAAATTGCATTGTTTTTTATTGCATTATATCAAATATGATGAATTAAAAATTGAGTTATAGATGTTATGTCAAAAGTTATAAGGGCATACCGTACTACACATGTAAGGGTTGTCAATTACATTGAAAGTATTCAGGAGATTCTCTATAGATTAGAATAGTTGAAAAGCATAGTTCTTACATATTTTCCATAGAGGGAGGAATCAAATGTAGAGTGAGGTCGTAAAGGAGAGAGGCCATGTTCTAAATGGCTTCATTGTCAATTGTTCTTTATAAGCAATATTTTGGTACAATGGTAAAAATTCTTATGATGAGGTGTGTAATCTTGTTGAGAGATTTCATTTTATATGGATGTGATGTGAAATACATCAAAGCATGGGTAGAGACATTGTTGAGAGATTTCTTGTTATATGGATGTGATGTGCAATATATCAAACTATGGGTAGAGACATCGTAACCCTTGGGAGGTTTGAGAGGTTTAGTTGACCATAATTGTTCTCAAAATAATAATGAATCTTCTCTATAGTAGACATGTATAACATGAAAATATATTTTTTTGTGTGTTTTGAAGGACATGATTTGTGGTATAAGTGAAAAGGAATCATATTCTAAATCACATAATGCTCTAGAAAAAATTATAGTTGTTTGGAAAATAAAAAGATAAATATTCTCTCTCAAACTCTACGATAAATATTTTAATAAAATTTTAGTTATTACATATTGTAAAAGAAAACCAAATAATATTAGAGAAAATATATCTAAAATTAGAAGAAAAAAAGTAAAAAAGACTTTAAAATCATACAAACTAATTTAACAAAAAAATACGCTTAATACAAAACAAAACAAAACAAATATAATTTAAAAAAAAAAAACAAAACAAAACAAATATAATTTAACAAAAAAATAATAGGAGTGGAAAGAAAATTTAATACAATGAAATGTACATATAAAATAAAACTATATAAGGAGTGACTTTAATTTATTTTACATGTTATAAATGCATTTAAATGAGCAATACAAGAATTAAATAAAAAAATATTTCCAATGGAAATTTACAAATTAAGCTTGATTTCATTTTAATTTTGAGTTGGAAAACACATTATATTAGGGCAGGGTTTAATTTATAGATGAAATGCCATTTTTCACTAGAATTTGGGGATTCAATTTTAAGAAAAAATATGATTTATTTTTATTTAAAATATGTTTTGGAATGAATAAATAGATTCAGTACTTTAAAAAACCATGAGCCATGACTTACTAGAATTCTACCTATTCAAAAACTTAAGTTAAAATATTTAAAAATCTTTGAAAAAACAGCGCCTAAAAAATCATTTTCATCTTTGACATTAAATTTAATTTAGTATTAAAAATACATCAAATATAACTTAAAAATAAACTTAGGCAGTTATATTGAATGCGTTAAGATCGAAACAGGGAAATATAACTAGCTCTCTACGATAACTACTTCTCTAAATAATATTACTCGCTGATAGCAAAAAAAAAAGCAGAGGACCAGAAAAGGGCAAGATTACATAAAGTACTTAGTACCGAGTATCAAAGATTCCACCAAACCTTCCAAATTGAAGAGAACCGAACTACTTCACATGGGACCTGGATAGATGACGTGGAGGTGAAGAGAATTTCTTGAACCCTTTTTCTTGAAAAACATCTTCAACTTTTTTCTTGGAAAGAGTTTGAAGCATTCTAAGTTTTTTTTTTTTGTTATAGACGTTGTGGTCCGCTCCTTTTAAGGTCCATCAAGATTTTTTTTAATGAGAAGGATCATTTAAAGAATATCTGAAATATGTGCAGATATTTTTTCTTGTTTCTTGAAAAATCATCTTCAGCTTTTTTCATAGAAAGCTTTTGAAGCATTCTTTTTGGTTATAGACGTTGTGGTCCGCTCCTTTTAACGGTCGATCAAGATTTTTTTAACGGGAAGGATCCTTTTAAACGAGTAGTCCGGAACGAAATATCTTCGTAAGTTGTCTTCAAAGATCTGGGGAGTTATTGGATCTCATTCTCCCCACGATTGAGTGCACAATCAATGTAAAGGAGACACAACCATCTGGGGAGTTATGGGATCTCATTCATCGGCTGGTACACAAGTAGAGGAGACACAACCAGCGAAAATAGTAGGAGAGACAACATTGCAAAACAGGCTTCAACGGCCAATTAGCAAAACAGGCTTCTATCAACAGGCGAATTAGCAAAACAATTGTAATCGCTGAGTTTTAGGTTCGATTGCAGGTGGAACCTAACACGAATTTAGGCATTGTACGTATATGATCAGTCACAACGCATTGTAAAGACAACTTCCGAAGATAGTCCGCTCCCAGTTGTTTCATCGATAGAGAAGGGATTATTGAAGAGCCCATGTCTATCTCCGTGTGGCTGTGACTTTGTGTTGTGTCTACATTGTGTGTGTTCGTTTCTATGTGTTATTGAAGAGCCGAGTTGTTGTTTCATCGATAGAGAAGGGATTTGCATGAACGAGACGAATGAAAGACGTTGTGTCATATTTGTTGCAGCCATGACAGGTATGCTTCTGGTATTTATTTTGGTATGGTTATTTTATTACTTTATGATTCTGTTAGTTATTAATCACATATATCATCAGTTTAGTTTATATGTCATTAGTCAGTTTAATTTATATATCATCAATTTACGGTCTCATGTATCAAGATAGATTTCTCTATATAATTATATTTAGCCCTTTCTGGAATCATTGTTCTTCTTCACTTTGTCATAGATGTTAAAGCTATATGCCATTTTCCTTCGTGGATGCCCGCAAGTGATTATCTCCCATTCACTCTGTTTTATTCACCATTAATTTTGTATGTATATATTATTTGTCATTTTTATATCATTATAGATTTTAAACATTAATTTTTGAACTCCAGTATCATTACTCATTTAAATTTGTGTATAAATTATTGTTTTACATTCCATAAATTTCATGTTTTATCTTTTCTTTTTTTAAATATTTGATTTTGTTATTTTAAATATTTTATATACCATCAGTTTCGTTTATATATCATCAGTTTACTGTCTCATGTATCAAGATAAATTTCCCTAAATAATTATATTTAGGCCTTTCTGGAATTATTGTTCTTCTTCACTTTGTCATAAAGGTTAAAGCTATACGCCACTTCTCTTCACAGATGTCTGCAAGCAATTATCTCTTCTTCACTTTGTCATAGATGTTAAAGCTATATGCCTTTTCTCTTCACAAATGCCTGCAAGCAATTATCTCCCATCCAGTAGCTCTGTTTTATTCACCATTATATATATATATATATATATATAATTTTATTTTTCATTTTTATATCATTATAGATTTTAAACATTAATTTTGAACTCCTGTATCATTACTCATTTAAATTTGTGTATAAATTATTCTTTACATTCCATAAATTTCATGTTTCATCTTATATTTTTTAAATATTTGATTATATTATTTTAAATATTTAGGTTATTCAATAAATACTTATATAAAATTAAATTAATATCATATAATTAAATTTATTGCTCTATATTATATAATATTGGATTTATATGATTTATATTTATATTGTTATTGTTATTAGTGCATGAATTTTTTAGTTAATTATTATATTTGAATTGTTTAGTCAGATTTGTATTTGTATAAATACTTATTAATTGAAATTATATAATAAAGAAAAGAATATTTTTTTGAATTGAATTTTTTGATTTATATGTGATAGTTTATAATGTGAAAGGATATCTTTGTATTCTTTTATTATATGTAACTATTTATCATTTGAAAATTAGATGATATAAAATAGTTTAAATTGTTTTATTAGTAGAATTGTTTTATTTATATATGATATGTGAAATATATGCATTTGTTTATTCAAATGTGAAAAGATGTTTTAAAAAAAGTTTTTTTTTTTTTTAAATGTATCTATAAGTTATAATTTTTAAAAATATATCATATTTTTTTAGATGACACGACATTGATATTTATGTATAGAAGTTTTTGTTTATATTGATAGGTAAATTTTGGTGTATTTTATGTGCTTTCTCAAATGAAAGAAATTTTTGTTTGTTTATGTGATATGATGGTTGTGTTTTTAGTAATTAGATGATATGATTGCATTGAACGATAATATTATGTTGACAATTTTTGCAAGTTTAATTTGTATATGATTATGTATGTATTTGTTTTATTATTTGTAATATCATATAATGATTATGCTTCTTACATAATATGATGATTTTTGATTTCTAATTGATAACATGTTTTTGTTTGCTATGTGATGTGGATAGTATTTTTTAAATGATATGGTTATGATAATGATGATTATGTTTTTGTTTGTTTAATGGCATGCTTTAAGTTCTTAGATGATATGATTGTGATAATGAGAGAGAGGGATAATAAGAGTGAGGGGTGGGAGATAGAGAGAGTGGAGGGGGAGAGAGAGAGAGAGAGAGAGAGAGAGAGAGAGAGTAGGGAGAGAGAGAGAGGGAGGGAGGGAGAGAGGAAGGGGGAAGGGTGGAGGGAGGGAGGTAGGAGGAGTGAGAGAGAGAG
This sequence comes from Pinus albicaulis, assembly GCA_034641835.2. Taxonomy (NCBI): domain Eukaryota; kingdom Viridiplantae; phylum Streptophyta; class Pinopsida; order Pinales; family Pinaceae; genus Pinus; species Pinus albicaulis. The sequence goes on along the minus strand of JAXQQM020084601.1, from coordinate 334,210 downwards.
AGAGAGGGAGGGAGGGAGGGGCAGGTGGATGTAGGGTGAGAGAGAGAAAGAGAAAGAGGAAAGGGGGAGAGAAGGAGAGAGAGGGAGAGAGATATGGGGAGGGAGGGGGAGATAGAGATAGAAAGAGATGGGAAGGGAGGGGGAGAGAGAGAGAGGGGGGAGAGGGAGAATGTGAGAGAGAGGTAGAGGGAGAGAGATAGGGGGCGGCATGGGAGAAATATATGGGGGGAGAGAGTGGTAGAGAGAGCAGGAGGGGGAGGCAGAGAGAGAGGGGGGGTGGATAAACAGGGGGGAAGAGAGAGGGCTGGGGAGAGAGAGAGAGAGAGAGAGAGAGAGAGAGAGAGAGGGGACAAAGGGAGAGGGAGAGGGAGAGGGAGAGGGGGATAGGGCAGTTGAAGGGGATGGGAAGAGAGAGAGAGAGAGAGAGAGAGAGAGGAAGAGGGAAGGAGAGAGTGTCAGAGAGTGAAAGTGGGATAAGGAGAGGGAGGGAGAGGGGAGGGGCAGATAGCGGTAGAGAGATGGGGAGAAGAGCATGAGAGGGGAGAGAGAGAGATAGAGAGAGAGAGAGAAAGAGAGAGAGTGGGGCGGGGGAGAAGAGAGGGGGAGGTAGGAGGGGAGAGGTGGAGGGAGTGAGCCTATGTGTGTGTGTGTGTGTGAGGGAGAGAGAGAGAGAGAGTATGGCAGAGGGGCAGTTGAGGGAGAGGTAGGATGAGATAGAGGGAGGGAAAAGGTTAGAGGGGGAAAGTGGGAGGGGGGAGAGAGAGGGAGAGAGTGATGAGGGTAGAGAGAGAAAGGGAGGGGGAAGTAGTGTGTGTGTGAGAGAGAGAGAGGGAGAGAGAGAGAGTGAGAGTAGGGGGGGGGGGGCAGTGGAGGGAGAGGTAGGAGGAGAGAGTGGGAGGGGGAGAGAGAGGGGGGGGGTGGCAGGGGGAGAGGGAGAGAGATATGGGGAGGAAAGGAAGAAAGATAGGGGGGAGAGAGTGGTAGATAGAGAGGGAGGGGTAGGGGGAGAGAGAGAGAGAGAGAGAGAGAGAGAGAGAGAGAGTAGGGGGGAGGGATGGTGGAGGGCGAGGTAGGAGGAGAGAGAGGGAGGGTGAGGGAGAGAGCGGGGAAGTGGTAGGGAAAGTGAAAGGGAGGTGGGGGGATAGAGAGAGAGAGATGAGGAGGGAGGGGGGGGATAGAGAGAGAGAGATGAGAAGGGAGGGGGGGGATAGAGAGAGAGAGATGAGGAGGGAGGGAGAGAGATATAGACAGAGGGGTGTAAATAGAAGGGGAGATAGAGGGAGAAGGGGAGACATAGGTAGATGGAGAGATATAGGGGGAGGTAGGGGAGAAACATACGGGGGAGAGACTTGTAGAGACAAGCGGAGGGGGAGGGGGAGAAGGAGAGAGAGATGGGGGTTGGAGAAACAGACGGGGAGAGGGTGGGGTGAAGAGAGGGGAGTGGGGTGAGCGAGAGAGAGAGATAGAGAGAGAGAGAGAGGAAGGGGGGAAGGGGAGAGAGTGAGAGAAGGAGAGAGAGTGACAAGTGGGGAGAGAGGGGGAGGCAAGGGGGATAAAGAGAGAGAAAGTCAAGGGGCAGAGTGGGGGAGAGATGGAGAGAGAGGGATAGAGAGATGGGGAGGGAGGGGGAGATATATATAGAGAGAGAGAGAGATGGGGAGGGGTGGGGAGAGAGAGGGAGAGGGAGAGAGATAGGGGGATGTAGTGGAGAAAGACAGAGAGAGAGAGGGGAGGGGTGGGATGATGTGGGGAGAAAGAGAGAGGGCGGCGAGAGTGGTAGAGAGAGGGGTAGGTGGAGGGGGAGATGGAGAGAGAGAGGGAGGTTGAGCAAGAGATGGGGAGAGGGGGGAAAGTAATAGGGGTGGGGAGAGAGAGAGAGAGAGAGAGAGAGAGAGAGAGAGAGAGAGAGAGAGGGAGCAGGGGGGAAGGGCGGTTGAGAGAGAGAGAGAGAGAGAGAGGGAGAGAGATAGAGAGGGTGAGTGAATGAGGGGAGAGGGAGATGGGGGTGGAGCGAGAGAGGGGGAAAGAGAGAGGAGTGGGGGGATAGAGAGAGAGAGAGAGAGTGAGAGAGAGAGAGAGGAGAGGCATAGGAAGAAAGAGAGGGAGAAGGGTATGGTGGGAATACGGAGGTTGAAGGGTAGAGAGAGAGAGAGCAAGTGAGAGTGACAGGGAGAGGGGAGGGGAAGAGAGAATGATGGATGGATGGGGAGAGTGAAAGTGAGAGAGAGAGAGAGAGAGAGGGAGAGAGGGAGAGGGAGAGGGAAGGAGAGAGGGTGGGAGAGGGTGAGTGGGGATTAGGAGTGGGAGGGTAAGGGGGAGGGGGAGAGAGATGGAGAGAGATGGAGAGAGGAGGGTGGGAGGGGAGAGAGAGAGGGGGGGGATAGAGAGAGAGGGAGAGAGCAAGAGAGGGATATTGGAGGGAGAACAGAGAGGGAGGGAGGGGGGAGAGAGGGAAAAAAATGGGGAGGGAAGGAGATGCATAGAGAGAAAGATGAGTAGGGAGGGGGGGATGGAGAGAGAGAGGCAGGGAGAGAGAGAGGGAGAAGGGGAGAGAGAGTGAGAAGGGGAGAGAGAGGGAGAGGGAGAGCGATACGTGAGGAATGGGAGAAATATAGGGGTGAGAGAGTGGTAGAGATAGGGGGAGGGGGAGAGGGAGAGAGAGGTGGGGTGGAACAAGAGACGGGGAAAGAGAGAGAATGGAAAGAGAAATGAGTGGTGGGGGGAGAGACAGATAGAGGGAGGGCAGAGGGAGAGGGATAGGGAGAGGGGGAGGGTGGGGAGAAGGTGGTTGAAGGGGAAGGGGAGAGAGTGACAAAGAGAGCGAGAGAGAGAGAGAGAGGGAGGTGGAGATGGAGAGATAGAGATGGGTAGGGAGGGGGAGATGGGGGGAGAGAGAGGGAAAGAGAGAGGGAGAAGCGAAGAGAGAGAGGGAGAGGGAGAGAGATAGGGGTATGAATGGGAGAAATATAGGGGGGGAGAGAGCGGTAGAGACAGTGGGAGTTGGTGGGGGAGAGAGAGAGGGGGGGTGGAGCGAGGGAGGGGGAGAGGGGGAGAGTGGGGTAATGAGAGATGAGTGGGGCGAGAGAGAGAGAGAGAGAGAGAGAAAGAGAGAGAGGGAAGATGGAGAGGGAGAGTGAGAGGGGGAGGGTGGGGAAGGGCGGTTGAAGGGGAGGAGGATGGGAAGGGGGAGGCAGAGAGAGAGAGAGAGAGAGAGGGTGGATATGGTTGGGGAAGAGAGTATGAGAGGGGGAGGGGGAGAGTGAAAGTGAGAGTCAGAGAGAGAGAAAGGGAGAGAGGGAGAGGGAGAGGGGAATAGGGAAAGAGAGAGGGTGGGATAGGGAGAGGGGGATAAGTAGAGGGAGGGTGATGGGGAGAGGGGAGAGTGGGAGAGAGATGGAGAGAGAGAGAGAGAGAGAGAGAGAGAGAGAGAGAGAGGATAAGATAGGGGGAGAGAGTGGGGAGAGAGATGGAGGGAGCGAGTCTGTGTATGGTTGTGTGTGTGTGTGAGAGAGAGAGAGAGAGAGAGAGAGAGAGTAGGTGGAGGGGGAGGGGGAGGATATGGAGAGGTAGGAGGAGAGATCGGGTGGGGGAGGGAGAGAGGAGAGAAGTGGGAGGGAATGGGAAATGGATTTGGAGGAAGGGAGAGAGAGAGAGAGAGAGAGAGAGAGAGAGAGAGGGAGGGAATGGAGGTGGAGAGAGAGAGAGGGGGGGGGAATGGAGGTGGAGAGAGAGAGAGAGAGAGAGGTATGGATGGAGAGAGAGGGAGAGAGGGAGAGAGAGAGAGAGGGAGGGGGGCTGTGGGAGAGAGAGAGGAAGGGAGGGAAGGGGAGAGAGCAGGAGAAGGAGATAAAGAGGGGGAGAGATGGAGAGATGGAGGTGGGAGAGAGAAATATATACAAAAGCTTCGAGAGGGAGAGGAAGAGATAGGGCAGAGGGAGGGGAGGAAGAGAGGGTGGGAGATAGAGGGGTAGATAGAAGGGGACGTAACTTTTGTGGGTTGTTCATATCTCTTAAAGAGGATATCAAATATACCCCTAATGGCCTCCCTAATTCCACTTTTGGAAGTTGATAACACTCCCCTAAAATTAGTTTTCTAGTAGTAAAGTGATGTTGTTTATGTTTATGTTTATGTTTATTATATATTTCCCACATTTTATATATTGCATGCTAGAAAATTTAACTTAGAAAATCTAGAAGTCTAGATGCCTTGTCAATTTAGATTTCATATTTTATGTATAATTTTATCAAATGTATTGTGATGAACTATCCAGTGCAATATGCAAGTTAGTGTAGGATCATATTGGTATCAGAGTAGGTAGCTTTGGGTATTTTGTTGTAGTTTTCAAGGGATCTAGATTGGTTTAAGTAGAAACTTTTAAGACCCCACATATGGCCAGAAAAATATATTGAAAACCCTCAAGATGTGTCAAAGGAGATTTTCTCAAGGGTAGAGGAATAGGCTTTAGATATCAACCATAACATGAATCTCTTTATGGATGCTCTCGATAACATGTTGGATGTATGTTCAAACATAGAGGCCAAACCATAGGGGAAATTGGAGGATAGAGATGAACCAAAGAGGAAATATAATAAAGAATGCAAAAAGGAACAACCTAGCTCATGAGTCATGAAGAATTCAAAGCTTCTATATGGAAACAAAGGTATACATCAAACCATATAAGGTGAGATTGATGATTTCAATTTAAATCACTGATTACAATAGTTATAGATTTATTTTAGTGCTTTGAACATAGAGGAAGGACAAGAATTTTTATTTATCATATGAGATTAGAGGGCCATGCTTAGATATGATGGGAAAGCAACAAATAATCCCTAATAATAGACAGATATCCTCTAGTGATTATGTGGGAGGATTTCAAAACTCTTATAAAGTCAAATTTCTACCCTATCAGGTATCTAGATGACTAATGGTTTTAGTTGAATTACTTCAAGCAAAGATGAGCGTTGAGAGTATTAGAATACATGAAATTTAGGAAGATGAAAATAATTTTGGGTATCTCTCAAAAGAACCAAGAATTTCTCCTCAAGTATATGAGGGGTTTAAATAGTTGTCTGCAGAAGTAAGAGATGTTAAACCCATAACAATGATGAGGCTTGTCTACAGGAACAATACCAAGAGAACATGCACCAAATGAAAGGGAGATAATGTGGGTCAAAGTAGAAGTATAAAAATTTAGCTTTATATGAGCAAAAGAGGAAGTATAAATGGGGGAAAGACAAAAATACAATATCCATAACACATTAGTGCAAAGATACGAACAACTGCTAAAATAATTGTAAAAATGAAGGTAATTCACATGAGAAGTGCTAGAAGCTACATCTAGAGCTCAAGTCAAAGAACCAAAGAAATGATGCTAAGAATAAAAATATGATGGCCATATATTCAAATAATTAGGTTGAAATAAGCTCATATGTGGATGAGAAGATTGTATATTCATTAATGCAGAAGGGGATGAATCTAAGTAGCCTTAAAAAATAAGAAGTGAAGGAACTTACCATACTCTTCCATATAAATCCACAAGTCAAGAAGATAAAAATTGATGCTCTATTTGACTCCTAATCATAGGAAAATCTCCTAGAAATAGATCTAGTTCTGAAATTGGGACTGAAGACTCATGACCATCCTAGCTAATAACCATTAAGATGCATCAACATGGAGGAAAAGATAAAGGTAGAAAAACCTATGCATAATAAAATTTACTATTATTGTTAATTTACTATTATTGTTAGATCCTTCACCATCACATTGATCCACATAGATATTGGTGGCCACCCTTCTATTCCACCAGGACCCCCACCATCATTTCTTTCATTTTTTTTAGTTCCCTTAATTATAGCACAATTCACTATTTTTAGCAGTTTTTTGGGTCCTAAACTTCGAGAGATGTTTTGAGGGCCTAAACAATTTTTTTTGGGAAAATAGGGAGAAACATAGAATTTCCTTAGATTTTTCTCAATCCAATGTTGTAGTCCTAGGATAGATATTTCTAATGTGGTATTGATCACATCAAATAAAAATCATATGCCAAAGTTACGTCCCCAGGAAGTTGATGTACCAATTTAACCAAACAGGGTCCATAGTTTTAGTGATTCATATCCTAGGGTTAGTAGTTGAGGATTTTTCATTGTTCCTCAATAATAAATAGCCATTTGAGCCTCATTGTAACACAGTTCAGTGGCCTGTAGCCATCACAATATTCTCAGAGATAAGTTACCGGTACCTTAGCTAGTTTATTTCCATTCTGTCTATAAGCATATTTCATTTATTTGTTATTAATGAGATGAAGATTTATTCCTGTTGCATCTCTACATTTATGTATATTTTTTGTATTTCATTGTCTTAGTGCATAAATTTGGATCAGTGGTATCCGAGAAGTCTGCTCTTTCTCAATCCTTCTTTTCATGTCCCCAACGCGGTCGAGATATAAGGAGTTAGGGATCTATCTGGTTGAACCTTTGCAAGATCAGCCTCATAAACCCCGACGACCACACATGGGGGAAGAAAAGAAAGATGAGGGATCAGGAGATCCTATCAAAATATTGCTCGAGAAGGCCCTCGAGAAAAACAAGAACATGATGATGGAAAAATTTTCCCATATCCTTCAACGGCTACCAATCGGTGACGCATCTACATCCAGCAGCCACTCTGGAGGTGCAAATACTTTTAAGGTAAAATAAAAATTTGACATTCCCATATTTGAGGGCCAAATAGATGTAGACATCGTAGAAAGATGGTTGAATCTATTAGAAGTATATTTCTCAGTTCAATACTTTTTTTTCTGAGAAAGTGTTACTTTTTCACTCCTCAAAGCCGCCCCCCATGTCAAGGACTGGTGAGAAACCTACTGGGAGAAAAAGGGTGAGGAGGAACCCTATCTATTCTCATTTTCACTGACTTGGAATTATTTTCGAGACGCCATGAAGGAAAAATATTATCCTGTGAGGAGCTATGAGGAAAAATACATACAATGGAATACATTGTGGCAACAAAGGGATCCAGATGTCCATGAGCTGACGAATTTATTCCATACCATGAGCAGAATGGTGTTCCTCGACATCTCCTCTATTAGTGCAACATACTGGTGTGCTACCAAGATTGAGAAAAATGTCAAATAGAAGAAGTGATACTTTGGATCTAAAAATCAGAAGCAAGGGAAAGGTGCCCCCAAACCACAGAACAAAGGACAAAGACAATGCAGGGCATCTTAAGACAACCCACCAGAGACACAAACAAATAATAACACCATGAAGCCAAAGAAGGACAGTGAGAAGTGGTATGAGTTCCATATTATCTCTGCTCACAACACAAGTGAGTGTCAGGCCAAGTAGTCACTAGTGGTAGAGTTGAAGGTTTCTGAATCAGATGCATGCTCCGACTCTGAATCAGAACTTGAAAAGGGGAATGACAAGGGGAAGCGTATTATGGATGTGGATCCCAACACCATAGTTGCCTCCATGAAGATCTAGAAGAAGGAACCATAAAATCCAGAGGAGGGAGAGTGCCTCTTCCATTCCCAGATGTGGGTAAAGGGTTCCCCGCTACAGTTCATTGCTGACAGTGGGAGTCCAAAGAACCTCATCTCAGAAGAGGTTGTGAGTGGTTAGGATTCCTGACCACAACACACCCACAACCGAAACCATCAAGTGGCTTCACCAAGGACGGGATCTCCATGTCAGCCAATAGTGCCACCTTCCCTACAACATCAAGCCCTTCACAGATAGGGTATTATGTGACATTGCTCCTCTTGATGTTTCTCATACATTACTAGGCCAACCATAATTGTGGAAGTGACATGAATCCTCCCACATAATCACTAGAGGATATCCCTTTAGTATTAGGATTTATTTGTGGCTTTCCCATCATATCTAAGCATGGCCCTCTAATCTCATATGATAAATAAAAAATCATTTCCTTCCTCTACGTTCGGAACACTAAAATAAATCTATAACTATTTTAATCAGTGATTTAAATTGAAAGGGAGATAATGTGGGTCAAAGTAGAAGTATCAAAATTAAGCTTTATATGAGCAAGAGAGGAAGTAGAAATGGGGTAAAGATAAAAATACAATATCCATAACACATTAGTGAAAAGATACAAACAACCGCTAAAATCATTTTAAAATTTAAGGTAATTCACATGAGAAGTGTTGGAAGCTACATCTAGAGCTCAAGTCAAAGAACCAAAGAAATGATGCAAAGAATAAGAATATAATGGCCATATATTCAAATGATTAGGTGGAAAGAAGCTCATATGTGGATGAGAAGATTGTATATTCATTAATGCAGAAGGGGATGAATCTAAGTAGCCATAGAAAATAAGAAGTGAAGGAACTGACCATACTCTTCCATATAAAGCCACAAGTCAAGAAGACAAAAATTGATGCTCTATTCGACTCCTAATCATAGGAAAATCTCCTAGAAATAAATCGTTCCGAAATCGGGACTGAAGACTCATGACCATGTCAGCTAATAACCATTAAGATGCATCAACATGGAGGAAAAGATAAAGGTAGAGAAACATATGCATAATAAAATTTACTATTATTGTTAATTTTATTGATGAATTAGAATTAGATGTAGTTCCACTTGATGTATGTAGAGTTATGTTTGGAAGTCCCTATACGTACATGTTCGATGCAATATTTGTGTGAAGATCCATCTTGTATGAACCATCAAGGATGGAAATCCTTCACCATCACATTGATCAACGTAGATATTGGTGGCCACCCTTCTATTCCACATGGAGCCCCACCATCATTTCTTTCATTTTTTTTAGTTTCCTTAATTATAGCACAATGAACTATTTTTAGCAGTTTTTTGGGTACTAAACTTCCGGAGATGTTTTGACGTCCTAAACAAAGTTTTTTGGGAAAATAGGGAGCAACATGGAAGTTCCTTAGATTTTTCTCAATCCAATGTTGTAGTCCTAGGATAGATATTTCTAATGTGTTATTGATCACGTCAAATACAGATCATATGCCAAAGTTACATCCCCAGGAAGTTGATGTACCAATTTACTCAAACACGGTCCATAGTTTTAGTGATTCATATACTAGGGTTATTTATTTGAATGTTGAGGATTTTTCATTGTTCCTAAATAATAAATAGCCATTTGAGCGTCAGTATAACACATTTCAGTGGCCTGTAGCCACCACAATCTTCTCAGAGATAAGTTACTAGTGCCCTAGCTAGTTTATTTACATTCTTTCTGTAAGAATATTGCATTTATTTTTTATTAATGAAATAAAGTTTTTTTTTCCGCTACATCTTTGCATGATGTGTATTTTTGTATTTCATTGTCTTAGTGCATAAATTTGGATCATTGGTATCAAAGAATTCTGCTCTTTCTCAATCCTTCTTTGCATGTCCCCAACACGGTCGAGATATAACGAGTTAGGGATCTATCTGGTTCAACCTTTGCAATATTAGCCTCATAAACCCTGACGACCACACATGGGGGAAGAAAAGAAAGATGAGGGATAAGGAGATCCTATCAAAATATTTCTCGAGGAGGCCCTCGACAAAAACATGAACATGATGATGGAAAAATTTTCCCATATCCTTCAACGGCTACCCACCAGTGATGCATCTACATCCAACAACCAATCTGGAGGTGAAAATCCTTTTAAGGTACAATTAAAATTTTAAATTCCTATATTTTAAGGCCAAATAGATGTAGAAGTCGTAGATATATGGTTGAATCTATTAGAAGGATATTTCTCAGTTCAATACTTTTTTGTATAAGAAAGTATTACTTTTTCACTCCTCAAAGCCTCCCCCCATGTCAAGAACTGGTGAGAAACCTACTATGAGAAAAAGGGAGAGGAGGAACACTCTCTGTTCTCCTATGTACTAACATGGAATTCTTTTTGAGATGCCATCAAGGAAAAATATTATCTCGTGAGGAGCTATGAGGAAAAATACATATAATGGAATACACTATAGCAACAAATGGATCAAGATTTCCATGAGCTGATGAATTTATTCCATACCATGAGCACAATTGTTTGCACATATGTATTCACGAGGAAATTGTGTTCCTCGACATCTCCTCGATTAGTGCGGCATACTGGTATGCTGCTAAGATTGAGAAAATTTCAAACAGAAGAAGTGAGACTTTGGATCTCAAAATCAGAAGCAAGGGAAAGGTGCCCACGAACCACAGAACAAAGGACAAAGATAATGCAAGGCATCTCGAGAAAACCTGCCGAAGACACAAACAAATAATAACACCATGAAGCCAAAGAGGACACCGAGAAGTGGTATGAGTTCCATAATAGGTCTGCTCACAAGGAAAATGAGTGTTAGGCCAAGTAGTCACTGGTGGCCGAGCTGAAGGTTTTTCAATCAGATGCATGCTCCATATCCGAATCAGAACCTGAAAAGGGGAATGACAAAGGGAAGTGTATTATCAATGCGGAGCCCAATGCCATCGTCACCACCACGAAGATCCAAAAGAAGGAACCATAAAATCTAGAGGAGGGAGAGCGCCTATTCCAATCCCAGATGTGGGTAAAGGGTTCCCCGCTGCAGTTCATTGCTGACAGTGGAAGTCAAAAGAACCTCATCTCAGCAGGGGTCGTGAGTGGCTACGATTCCTGACCACAACACACCCACAACCAAAACAATCGAGTTGCTTCACCAAGGATAGGATCTCCACGTCAGCCAGCAGTGCCACCTTTCCTACAACATCAAGCCCTTCACGGATAAGGTATTATGTGACATTTCTCCTCTTGATGTTTCTCATATATTATTAGGCCCACCATAATTGTGGAAGTGACATGATGTACATGAATCACAACCTCGTGTTGTGATTATTACTTGTGGAAATAAGTTGTACATGGCAGCAGAGGTAGCACCACCTACTGCCATCTCTTTGGTTCCTATAAAACAACGTAGTATTCTCATTTGAAAAACCATAAAAATTATTTTCTTGATGATATGCCCTTAGGAAAAGAAGAATATTGTGGTCACGACCTCCACACAAGGCTCCTACACTAGGAGAAAATAGATGGACAAGGTCATGGAGGAGTATGAGGACATCATCACCTCCTTGGCAGGGGTGTGTCCACACTGTCGAGTTAAGCACTCCATCGATCTTACCTGAGGTTTGTCGCTGCCCAATGGACCAATCTACCGACGCTCTGTTGTGGAGAATGATGAAATAAAGAGGCAAATTCAAGAGTTGTTGCAGAAAGGTCACATCCGGTTGAGTTCATCGTGTTGTTGGAGCCTGATCCTGTTGGTGCAGAAGAAGGATGGGAGTTTGAGACTCTTTATTAACTATCGAGTGCTGAAAAAGATCACTTTATGGAATAGGTACCCAATCCCAAATATTGATGAACTTCTAGACCAACTCAAGGGGGAGAAATATTTCAGTAAGCTCGACTTTAAGTCTAGGTATTACCAGGTACCAATCGAACTCTCTGAAGTGTGGAAGATTGCCTTCAAATCCAGGGAGAGCCTTTTTGAATGGTTATTCATGCCCTTCAGGTTAATGAATCCCCTCGCAACCTTCATGAGGTTGGTGGATGACATCTTGCATCCATTCACCAACTCATTTGTGTTATCGTACTTCGATGACATCTTGATCTTCATCTAGACTTGGGAAGAGCACCTCCACCACATCTAACAAGTCCTCCAAACATTACAGCAACACAATTTGTGTCCCAATTCAGTGAATTTCACTTTTGGGATGACCTAGCTTCAATATCTTACATACATTATTGATGAGCCGCGGGTGAATGTCGATCCAACCAAGATCCAAGTCATTCGGGATTGACCAACCCCAACCACTCTAACAGAGCTGCACAAATTTTTGGGCCTTACAAATTTCTGCCACAGGTTCGTGTTGGGATTCTCTCATATCACTTGGCCCTTGAGTCAAGTCACCAAGGGAGGGGTAAAAGAAGAATTATTTTGGTAGAAATCTCAAAAGAAGGCATTTGTAGAGTTCAAACGTCACCTCTTCTTTGCACAAGTGCTCACATTACCAAACTTGCAACAACCATTTGAGGTCGAGACAAATGCCTCTGACTATGCTATTGTGGTTGTTCTTACTCAAAAAAGGTATCCAATGGCATGTCACAATGAGACACTTTCTGACATAGTCTGAAAGTATCCCACTTATGACAAAGAGATGTACTCCATTGTGAAAGATTTCTAACAATGCAATCATTACACTTTGGGAAAGAAAACATTCATCCACACAAACCACTGACCCCTGCAGTTCATACAGACACAGGGGAAGTTGCAGAATGATCACCATCAGAAGTGGTCCACATACTTGCAAAAATTTCATTTGAAAATAAATTATAGGAAGGGCAGCACTAATAATGTTTAAAACTGCCTTAGCTGACCACTGATTGTAGTGCTAACCACTATGCTCAACTCTTCTGGGAAAAATAGTTCCAATTGGACGCTTCTCTAGCAAAGCGATCGAGAATTCAACCATGCATACAATACACTCTTGAAGGGTAAGCAAGTTCTAGATTTACAACTCTGGGATGCCCTACTATGTGAATTGGGACACCTTTTTTCTCCTTGAAACAACTGTGCCAAGATGATTTGGGAAGTGTGCTACAGTCGGGTCGTTGGGAATTTCGAGATCAAGAAAACAATGGAAGTACTATAGAATTATTTCTATTGACCAAACCTTTGACATGATGTCGGGAAGTACATCAAGTCTTGCACTTCCTATGTCATTTCCAAATCAGCCATCAAGAAGCAAGGCCTCTATACTCCACGGTGTACCCCTTGTGGACCTTGGGAATCCATCTCCATGGATTACATATCGGGACTTCCTTATACTAAGCATGGAAATGACTATGTCTTTGTGGTCATTGACAGATTCTAAAAGATGGCCATTATGACAGCCTACAAGAAGAATATTACAACAGAAGCCACTACTAAACTCTTCTTTGAACGAGTGTGGGTACACTTTGTGATCCCACAGTCTATCATCTCACATTAGGAAAATAGGTTCCCGAGTAAATTTTGGTCCAGCCTCTGGTCGATGGTGGACACCAAGCTTAACCAATCCATAAATTTCCATCTGCAAACTAATGGCCAACAATAGATCATCAACCAGATGATCGTGCACATTCTGCGCATGTACAACTCAAAGCATCCACTCGCATGGGATGAGAGCATCCTGTATGTACAACATAGATATAACTGGGCTCTCCATTGCTAAAACAACCACGTCCCCTTTCAGGTGAGCTGAGGATTCGAACCACTGTGTCCCATTAGCGTAGCCATACCATTTGCGGCTACTTAGGTAGATTTAGCTGGTGTCCAATGTAAGGTTGACAAGTCAAACAAATTCATTCAGTGCATTAAGCACATCTGCCAAAAATTTCATGACATATTGTATAGATCCAGTGCTAAGTACAAGCACTGACATGATCAACATCGGGTTACACATAAATTCCAGGTGGGCGACAAAGTGTGTCTACATTTGCCGAAGGAGAGGCTCGCTGGAACTCGCCGCAAGATTCGCCCACTCCGAAATGGGCCATACACCATCACCAAGGCTATAAAGGACAATTCCATTTAGCTCACCATTCCAAAATTCCATTGCTTTCACCGAGTATTCAATGTGTATCACCTTTAACCCTACTTTCTGTCTGTACTAGACATATCCGGTATGGAATAATAACTCACAAAAAAAGATTTAAACCCCTACTGCATGGAACAAGCCACAACTTATCATATCATGGATATAAATATCAAGCACACCCGAAAACAAAGGATCCTGATATATGGAGTTATCAAAGTAGGCCAACTCCTTCACCATGGCAAGTGGCTCACTAGTGACGAAGTTCAGCAGAAGTTTCCTCATCTCGGGGAGGAACTCAAGCCAATGGGGACCATTTCTTCCTAAGGGGAGAGGATCGATCTAGGTGGATATTGGTGGCCACCCAACTATTCCACTTGGACCCCCACCATTTTTTCTTTCATTTTTTTTATTTTCCTTAATTATAGCACAATTTACTATTTTTATTAGTTTTCCGGGTCCTGAACTTTCGGAGCCATTTTGAGGCCCTAAATGAAATTTTTGTGGAAAATATGAAGCAACATGGGATTTCCATTGATTTTTCACACGCAAAAGTTATAGTCCTTGGATAGATATTTGTAACAAGGTATTGAGGATGTCAAAGAGATATCATATGCACATGGTATGTCCACGGGAAGTTGATGTACCAATTTACCTAAACAGGGTCCATAGTTTTGGCTTTTCATCTCCTAAGGTAAGTTATTTGTATGTTTAGGGTTTTAAATTGTTCCTCAATAATAAATAGGCCTTTCAGCCTCATTTTAACATAGTTCATAGCCTTGTAGCCACCACATTTCTTCTTGGAAATAGGCTACCAAAACCCTAGCTAGTTAATTTCCATTCTTTTTTTAAACATTTTTCAACTATTTGTTACACCAAGAGGTGCTATCCAACACATGTAGATTTAATGTGAGAAATGTAATGTAAACATTTGACATGTTGGAGTATAAGGCACATGTTTAGATGTAGTGTGAGAAATGTATGATATTATGGTACATAAATAGGAATATAAATAGACCGAGTTATGCTAAATAAAAAATAAAACCTATTTTTATACTTACTCCAGAGGTATGGAGAATAAATAAAAATTTATATAAATTGGAGGTATATTCACCAACACTAGAAAAAGAGGTATGGTAAATAAATAAAAATATAAATAGACTGAGGTATGGTAAATACAAAATAAAACCTCTTTTTATACTTACTCTAGAGGTATGGTGAATAAATAAAAATATAAATAAATTGGAGGTATGGTAAATAAATAAAACCTCTTTTTATACTTACTCTAGAGAAAAGGTATATAGATAAAAATATAAATAGACTAGAGGTATGGTAAATAAATAAAACCTCTTTTTATATTTACTCCATAAACATCTTTATATTTACCAAAACTAAAAATGAGGTTTTACTTAGGTGAAGCCTATGGGCCAAATACCATGGTACAAATTATTATTAATACCATGGGCTAAATACTATGGAAATATAAATAGACTAGAGGTATGGTAAATAAATAAAACATCTTTTTATATTTACTCCATAAATAAAACTAAAAAATGAGGTTTTATCTAGGTGAATCCTATGGGCCAAATACCATGGGCTAAATATTATGGGTCAAAAACCATATTTATAAAAGAGGTATGGTAAATAAATATAAATATAAATAAACCATAGGTATGGTAAAAATAAATCCTCTTTTTATATTTACTCCATACTCTTTATATTTATGAACACTCACAAAAGAGCTTTTATTTAGGTGATGCCTAAGGGCCAAATACCCTAATATTGATATTAAAATATTAATACTAATATTATTATTAATTATAATATTCATATTAATATGTTATAATATTAATATTATTAAATTTAATAAATTTGGATCACGAAGGTTTGTATTTAAGTACACTACATGCATGCATTGAATATCTCACTTAAAAATGTAAACATAAATGTAAATATAAAAGTAACGTTTAACATTTAACATTTAAAATTTAATATAATTAATCTAACGTTGGCTCTAATGAAAAATCACTTCTCCCCCGAAATATATAAATTTAACACAAATAAAGTGTCTAATTGTATTTGTGAGGAAGCATCTCTTTGTTTGCTCTTGCATTTTTTTTTCTACAATTTTGTTTTTACCTTTTCATCTACTTCCACTCCATGGATGCGGTCATCTGCAACCAATCACTCTTACCACCAAATTAGAATGATTTAATTTATGCATTGCGCAAAACACCACCAAATTAGAATGATTTAATTTCTATGTTGGGAGAAAGACCACAAAATTAGAATGATTTATTTTCTGTCTTTCTCGAAACCTTGCCTTCCCCAAAACCTTGCCCGGCTCTAAAAAAAAGTGATTTCAAGAATCTATTTCTAAATTTATTAAAAACCAGCCTAGATCAATATTAATTCCATATCTATGAAGCGCTGAGAGGGATGAAATATTTAGAGGTGCAAACTTTTCGTCAACTTTTGTGCTCAAAAAAGAAGTTTTCACCTCTAGAGGTTTGATCCCTCTCGACGCTTAATAGATCGAGATTTAAGATGGATCTTGGTTGGTTATTAATTAAATGAAGTTTTATTTCCACTACATCTCTATGTTTATGGGTATTTTTTCATTTCATTGTATTCCTGCATAAATTTGGTTCAAACACACTTAAGGGAAACTCCAAAAATTTGTTTGTAAGAGCTGACTAAGCTAAGAAACAACTAGTTCTAGAAAAAAATATGCTTTACTATTTTTAAGATAAAAATACTTTGTAGAATAGTTGGTGAAAGAAAGGTTGTCCTTAGGGGGGTCTATCAAAGAAAAAAAAAACAATTGGAAGAGTATATATATGTATACAAGGTTCTGTTGTAGAATCCTAAAGGGCTACCACCCAAGATGCAAGTGGAGCATGAGATCCAACTGTTTTGACACTCTCCATTACCAAAGGTTCATTGTTTATAAAGGGAAATGAGGTGAAGAAGTAGTTGTAATAGCAATTGGAATATGGTGTTATTCGACAGTACCTCACATGTGGGTCACCCATTATAATTTTGCCTAAGAAGGATGTGACTTGGTGGATGTGCATTGGCTATAGGTTTTAAAAAAATTATTCTCAAAAATGGGTAAATCTTGCCTAGGATAGAGGATCTTTTATGCAACAAGATAAATACTTCACAAAGATAGACTTACAATCACAGGGTCACTAGGTTTGAGTCAAAGAAGAAGATACTTAGAAGACCACCTTCAAAGCTAGAGAAGGTTTGTATTAGTCGTTAGTTATGATATTTACCCTATGAAATGCACCAAATAAATTCATGAAGTTAATTAGTGATATATTGTGCACTTGTATAAGTTCATTTTTTATTGTTTATGTTGATTATTGACTAGTATACATTGCTACGTATAAGAAGAACATATCACATTTGATGTAGGTGCTAGAGACTTTAAAGAAGCAGTAATCATTGTCACATCTCAAGAAGTGTGATTTATTACAATAGGATATGGTGTATTTGGGATATATGATAGGTGGAGGAGATTTGAAGATAGATCATTCCAAGATGGAGGTCATCATGAAGTTGTCGATAAGGGTTACTAAATGTTTTTGAGGATAGGAGTTTTGTTGAGGAAACATAGTACTTGAAGAAATTCATAAACTTGTTGTTAGTAGTAGCAACACCACTCCACATCATAATTTCAAGTTGCAAGAGTTTCGAGTGGGGAAAGGGTCGTGGAAGAGCCTTTAAGGTGTTAAAGAAGATTATTATTAAAACATTGGTTCTGGCATTAATAAAACTACAATATCGCTTCGAAGTGGAGACTGTGAGAATAATCTAGATTAATGGAGAAATAGATTTAGTTTTGAGTTGTTGAATGAGAGGTTTTATTTAGAGTTTAGTTCCAGCTATTTAGGTTTTTTTCCTCCAATTCAGGGAGATTAGGTGAGTATGCTATGCTATAAAATGTAATGCAATCGTGAAATGAAATTCAATTATTCAGTTCTATGTTGGGTTGTGTGTTTGTTTTAATTTGGTATCAAAGCGTATATAAGCTGTCTCCGGTCTTTACCAACGTCTGACAGTGTTTGGGTATTGGAGTGAGCTCTGACTCATGTTCCGCTTTCAAAAAACATCGGTGCTACTGTAGATCTCTTCGCGGGTGGACGGAAAGACTTTAAACACAGGCGTATTAGTAAGCAATTCTGTCAAGCACGATATAGCCCGCTCCAATCTACTGCCTGCACGCAGATCCTCGCAGTGGGATGTTGCAGAGCCACTCCATAAGTGGATCACAGCTTATAATGGTTGTTCGTGAGAGCTGTATCATTGTTTAAAAAGTTTGTTTAATAGCAGTTCAACGCGGTTGTAGCTGTTTACGCAGTGGAGCAGACTCAATACATTTTGAGCTGCATATGAAAGACTGCTTTCAACGTGGAAAGTGCAGCACCGCCAAAGCAAAGTCTCGAAATTCTAATACATCGAGTCGCTGGCCTGTCAGCTGAACTTACAGTGCAGAAAGCAATGTTGAGGTAAAAAGGCTCGTTGTTGATACGATCTATTCACTTTATATTACGTGTTTGGTTTTTATGCAAAAAGGGGTTTGAGCTTGATATGCACATGAACCACCGACAATATATGCAGATTGCTACCCTCTCATATAGCATATTCTTTAAATAGAGCATCACTCAGTTTACTGATCTTTTACAATGATTGCAACTTCCACTCGGCCTCTCAAGTTCAATTGCCATCTTAACTTGCAGTCTAATTTGTGACTTGCACAAATTATTTTTTATCATTGTAGTGAATTAATTTCACAATGGAATTTGTTTTTTTTTCTCTTGAAAACCATGGCTAATCCTCTTGCCGATTCATATTTAAATGAATCCACCAAACTTGATGGTGAAAATTATGTAAATTGGAAATTTAAGCTGAAAAAAATAGCTAGTGGGTGAGGTCGCTATGCTCTTTGTCTCAAAAGTGAAATATGGTTAGGACTATAAAGAATGACGGTTTGTGGTCCATGGGTTACTATAATGCAAAAATGCTCATTGTGTGCTCTATATCCTACCCCTCGTGGCTATTTTTTCTTAGATATGGAAAAAATGCAATCAAAAGAATGAAAAATCCTAATTAAAGTGTCATTCTCTTGAATTATGATGGTTAAACATGAAGGTCAACTTCTAAGTGGCATAATTTTTCCATAAAGACTCTGATTGACATGATTCTTAAATCGTCGAAATTTAGGTATATGTGTGTAAAATAGGGAGAAAATGTGGGAAACTTATGTGGCAAATAGTTACCTGTAAAAAATATCATTTGATTCCTCAAAATGATCATAGAAGGTTTTAGACTCCAATTTTCCAAATTGGGTCCCATCGTTAAAATTTTTCCTAAGAGCTTGTTCTCCCACCTTCTTTAACTTTGAGAGCGTTGAGATGGATGAAATATGATATAAGGATCCAATCTGGATCATTTCCCATGTCACATATAAAACTAGTGAGAGGGAAGTTGGTGCTCATATAATCCTAGAGTGTTTGCAAAGACATAATATGTATACCTAGGGAAAAGGGTGGGAACCATTGGTTCAAATAACATAATGTGATGGAGATAAGATATGGGACAATAATTAACCATTCCCATAGAATATGATAATTTACTTTGTTTTCCATAGAATGAAGCATTATGTGTGCACTATGAATTTAGTAGGCCCCATTGTTGTTCTATGTAACTCCCTCTGCACTTAATGAAAACATTGAATACCTTAAAATTTAATGTTAATAAAAATGGTTTTATCTAGATATTTTGTAGGTAAACCTCACTAATTATCAAGACATTAGATGGGATTAAGATATTTGTATGGTTGTTTTGATGTTACCATTAGAACAACCAAACAATGTTTTGTGGGAACTATTGCTTGTTTGAAAAAATCAGAGGATGGATTGATGGGAAAAATCACCAAATGGAGCCATGCTCCAAGGAAAAAACTAAAGTTTCAGGTCACCTCTCTTCATATAAAAGATATCAATAGCTAAGGTGTACACAACAACTGCTACAGATTGGGGCCCATCATACTCTTTTTGAAGTATATTTTGAGCACTAAATTATTAGATCCATTATCTATTATTAATAGAAATATCGGGATACATTCACTGGTACATCTAATGTCTTACTCCTCAGAGATCTCATAAAATATCTATATTCTTAGTATCTACATCCCTAAGAGGAAAATTAAATGCACTAGTGAGAATGGTCAGAGATCTAAACTATAAACTAGTTGTTGGCATGCATGTGGACACATAGAAATAAAAGGGTGGGTAGCTCTTGTTTTTATTTCACTTCTGTATTCTGAGTGTAAAACAAAAGGCTATCCCCATTTATATTTTAATATAAAATAAGCCCCATAATGGACTAAAGTATAAGGTAATAAAGAAGAGGCACCAATCATTGATTGCGTAGGAAATCATTAAGAAATTCAGATATGCAAAGAAACAATGGATTCAAAGTTGAGATTATTATTGTTACACTTGAGGAGTTTTCTAGTATAATAGAGATGCCTAAAGGTAGAAAAAGTGTAAATATTAAGTCTAATTTTCTCAAAGTAAATATAATGATCCTATATTGTTGAGTGGAAATGTCGTTCACTATGGTTGTGCTTGATGCCATCAATCATGAGGAAAAAATATCTTGGCAAATATATAGTTTCCAATGTTAGAACGCCACCAATAAATACAAAGGGGTTTGCAAATTGCTGGCATGGAGAGAGGTAGACAATTTAGATGTTAGGTAAAAGTATAAGAGTATGCTAAAGTAAGGTTAAAATTGATAATAAATAGATTATTTAATAAAAAAGAACAAAAGCATGTCATGGAAAATTTAATATATTTTCATTCACATAATGCCTTCAATTTCTATCCTAATAGAGAGACAAGTCTACAACAATTGAACGTAATATTTTTAATGTTAATGGTATGCCACAACATGCAAGGACATTGCCTATTTAAAAAACTTTTGAAGAGAGTGTTTTATTTATTTATTTACGTTGTAGACTACTAGGAGGATAATAGTGATGTTACTTTTAACAACAAAATAAGTTTATGTTTGGAGTGATATATCCACTTCTAAAAGGTGATATTAGTTTACATTTTTTCATTGTAAGAATGCGTTATGGAAGGAAGCTTATGAAATTAAATTTTATTTTTATCTAAGTGCAATTTAATGGTTGGATTGATACATTGTCTATCATTTTTTTAGTAGGATGATACATTTTTTTTTTTTTGACCCACTAAAAATTTAACCTGGAATCTTTGAGACGAAAATCTAAACTATCAGGGAATAATACATTATCTATGATAAAATTTTAACCATTTATATATTTTGAATTATAAATACATAAATTTAAAGTAAAAAAAATTATGTTGACATTAAATAATATTGAGAAATAATTTTCATGGATGCGGGTGATCCCCAAGCACATCGATGTGGAGGCTCCTCCGCAAGGTGCATGGCATAGCCACATGGTTGCACGTGGCCCAAGTGCAAACGTGCTTAAATGTCGCAGCTACTCTCCCAGCGTCTACATTAACCCACACACTCCATGCATTAACATCTGTCCTGCATGCTTCCCATTGCGGTATTTCATGGTGCCTTGCAACGAAATTCTCATTGTCCTCTCCTACAATTTGTTGGTCTCTGTCCAATTTGTTGGTCTCTGTGTGAGCCACGACAGCTTTCGTTCCTCGCATCCTCTGTAGCGTGAGGCCTCGTGCCATCTCTCCTCTCGCAAGTTTGTCTCCCACCTCTCCTCTCCAGAGCTTACCAATGATGTCATGCCTCATCGCCATAGGATGGGATGTCGCAAGGGCCGAGGTCCAGGCCAATCCTCCTGTCCTCCCATATCCCTCAACGATGAGAGCCACTCCCCCGTCTGTGAGGACCGACCTGTCGAATTCTTACTCAATTTCGACACCACTGAAGCCCTGGACCTGTATAGCGTCTCAGCCACCTTTTATTTGTGTCTTTTGGAGGTCTCGTCCAACTCTACTAGTTCTCGCTCTCAAAAATGCTTAAGAAAGTCCACCATTTCTTTGTCCTACCTCCAGCACTCCAGAAAATCAGAGGCATTGCCAACCAAATCTGCTCTGTGCTCTTCAAGTAGCGACGGGGGCGATAGCTTAGCAGAAGATGAAAAGGTAGCTATTGCAGGTGTGCGTTCTGCTTCCACGCCAGAGCCTACAACATAGTTGTCGAAGAAGGAAGAGGACTCCTTAGAAGACTACGACTACTTGATTGTTGAAGAGCCACCTCCTGAAGACCTAAAGCATGACTTGCCACACAAGGATTACCATCAAGAGGTTTCTTACCTCTGTTAGTTTTTACTCCATTGTTTTTATGTTTTACTTGTTCCTGCACAGTTCTACAAATTTTTGGGCAATCATGTTACAGGCCGGTTTCCCCACTTGGGGTAGCAATCTCTGGACTAGATTCCCTAACTGGGGCAGTCCCATTTTTTTGTTTTTGAACTCTATCCCTACTTGAGTTAACTAGCATAGTAGTTCGACTGAGAACGTTTCGAATTGTATTTCATATATATTATATAATAGAATCAACCTTACTTAGAAAATAAATAAATAAATAAATAATTATTGAAAATTAAAATTTGAAAACTAAACAAATGATTATTCAAATATTTCGATTTATAAGAATAAAAACTTTTAATTTTTTTTTTCAAACCAAACAAAATTAAAATAAGAATAAAACATAAAATCATATATTAATATGTTAAAAATATAAAATTATATATTCATTTATACTTTGGAATTTAAATATTTGGACTTTTAAAAAGTCCAAAAAGTCCAATGCATTAGAAGTGCGATTTCATAGTATATTAATATATTTCAATGTTTTTATATATAAATAAAATAAAATTTATTTTTTATAAAAAACAAAATCTAAAATATTTTGATAAATAATAATTTTGAATCTTATATAAGTCAAACAAAATCTATATATAGTTTTACGAAGTGATAATTTTATTTTAATTTTTTAAATAAATTTAATTTATACGATAATATTTATATAAATTTTTATATTTTTCAATAAATATAATAAACTACAATCATATATATATAACATTAGATAATTTTTTAAAACTATTTCTATCTAATAATGTTTTATATGAATTAAAATACAAAACCAAAAATAATACTAAGTAAATATGATTTTACTTATCGATTAAAATGTTTTTGGATCGTAGCAGTCAGTGCACCAATCATATTATTCTGAGGGGCGCCATCGGGATGAAACATAATATCTCCATTCTCATCTTTTAAAATTTCCTTCTCCATTTTCTCAATCATCGCAGGAGAGGATTCAAGTTCCCACCACCTGGCAAGTGTTCCTGTAAAACACTGCATTAAAGTTTTGCAGGATTCAACTTCAGTCTTGCCTACAACACACATGAGCCTATATTCTGTAATCATTTGATCAAGCATTTGCGTGATCTGTGTAGTAGTCAGATTATCTAAATTCCATTCTTTATGACTATCTGCATGAAATATTTCCCTTGGGGGAATCTTTCCAACACCATATAGATCAGGGGCAGGATGTCTGGTGAACTGAGGCTCAAGTGGCTCATAAATAGGAAGAACTTGATGTTCTGTATCAGACTAGGAGATGAGGGTTTTGGTAGATATCTTTTCAGACTGCTGTTTATTTTCAAATGCATCAGCTTCTTTAGGGAGAAGAAAAGAAAACTTAGAGACAGGGCTTTCACTAAGTTCATGAGTATGAATGGCTTTTCCCTTATGCAAAAATGAAGCTGGTATAGGCTTATCTATTTTCTTCAAACTCATTCTGTCTACTTTTTCAAACAGATTTGAAATTAAATTCCGAGTAGAGATAGAATTTTCTATGACACAATTCTCTACTTCATCAATATTTTTAAAATATTCTAAAGAATAATCATTAGAAACATAGGAATTATACTATACAGAATTCAAAACATTATTCACATCATTGATAGAAACTTGGACTCTATCCATTTGATCTTTGACTGTGGCAGCTTTTTCTACATTTTTCTCAAGGCCAGTGAGAGCAGTATTAGTCCAATTGACTTGTTCACTAACTTTCTAAATTCTACCTTCAACACCTACTGCAGCAGTATCCTTCTGAACTAAAGGATCGGCATTGGCTGAATTATGACCTTCTTCTAACACAATGCTTTTGAAAGGAGGATATGAGGTAGAAGTCTCAATTTTTCTACCATTTGTGGCTGTCCAAGAATGTGCAGAAGATGATGAAGAATCATTCATCAAAACATTATCTGATTCTTTAGCTTTCTTCCATGAATAAAAAGAAATCCAAGCATTTTCTTTTTCCATGAAAGTTTTCCATTCATTTGCTAATGCTATCTTCTCTTCAGGAGTGTGTGAAAGATAAAATTCAGTAGCCTGTGGATGTGTATAAATATCCCAGTTCAACATCTGTTTCATCCATGAAGCAGGGATGTGATGTTTAGAACATCCATCCATCAAAGTGTAAAACTTATGGATTTCAGGGACTGATGGTCTTTTGCAGTCTTTTGGTAGATCTTTAAATCTGCATTTAGGGATCAATCTATATTTTCCTTCTAAGTATCCAAGTCCATACTTAGGAGAATTTGCAGGCCTCATGTTTGTAAAGATGGCAGTTAACCTGGAGTCTTCATTTTCTAGTGTTGGCACTAGATGCATCATAAGAGCATGTTCATCCTCATGTGGAAACGGGATGTCTGTACATTTGCGATTAGGACAGGGGGTGATAGAGGTAGACAGAGGAGCTTCACCAGTCCTAACATTGTGGTTCTTATGAATAACCAGATATGCAAGCTAACTTAGGTTTACTTGTTGTTGGCATTGAGGACATGTAGCTGAAATCGGCTATAAATTAACTAACTGAGCAAATTCAAAAAGAGAAAGATGCTGACAAGAATTTACAAGACTGGAACATGCAGTATCTGACAAACTGGGTGGAATGTATAGTGAAGACTTTTTACATTCAGATTCAATCCTACACATGTCTATTGTAGATCTTCTTGGAAAATAAAAAGTGGTAGTGGATTGGTCTTCTGTGATATTTGTAGAAGTTATTTTCTTAGCAGAGATGGGTTTTGGATTTGGCACTACCCAGTGTTCTGGAAAAGTCAGATCCTCTCACTTAATGGCTTGGTGCTCAACCTTTTGGTTCTTGGGATCTGTCATGACTATGACACTGGTTTTTGAATCTCTGCTGGGGGCATGGAGGACTGCGGGAAACATAGTACTGGTATGACGGAAACATCCTCTGGTCTGTATAGTGATATTGTTTCTTTTTCTTCTCATGTCAAATCCAGATGTTTGGATTTGCAATTGTAATATATTGCTTAATGTCTCATCGTAGACATATACAGAGAAATTTGGGTAATAGTCAAACCAGACTAGACCATTGGACAATGGCGCAACTATTCCTCCTATTAGGGAATCTGTATTTGTTATGGGTTAGGTCACGGACAGTGGCTAACACATACGTATCTAGCCCCGGATGGACTAGGGCATTGATTCCCACCTGTATACATCCTAGATGCAGGAAATTCATTCCCAATTTCTTCGCTTCTGCTTGGAGCTGTTTGGGATTCAAAAGCGGAATGGTCTGGACACAATCAGAGTTTTCCTATACAGAACTTATGGATTCTTTTATTGTGATTCTCGTGGTAGCCTTGAGATGCCACACACTCAGATCTGCATAAACCTCAGATTCAGATATCTTTGGTAGAACCCATTTGGCTTGAGGCTCAACCTCTTCATACAACAACTCTGATTGATTTAATACTCTGCTTGAAGAAGATGAAAACATGTCTCTGAGAGGGTTTTGGGTGACCTTATATTGTCTTTCAAGTTCTGGGAAAGAAACATATTTCCTCATTGAGTCCATATCAACTTATGAAGAGAGGAAAAGGATTAAGTACTGACCTTTTCTCAAACTAGATTCGACAGTCAACCTTGACTACTGGCTTTGATACCAATTTCTAGCAGGGGCTTCAACAAGCTTGCTTAGCACCGCACATGTAGGCAGACTTGGCCTTGCTAAGTGTCTCCTTTGTCAAATTTTCAAAACTTCTTTATGTGAACCCAGCGATGAACCCATACACGAACCTACTCCCACGTTCTCGCATATAACGCCCTTTTTCGCGGCTTCCCTCACCTTTTATATCCTTGGCGTACCTTAGTGGTTTGGCGAACCTCTGGGGATTTCTATCGAACTTTCAAGACTCTGAGAATGACAAATAGTGTCTTAGCAGATAATTTAAATGCACAGAGTAACAGTACTTAACAATGGAGAATTCCTGAAAAATACTTCTCTCTTGATGGATATCAGAATGATATTACAGAGCAAATTACAGGACTCAGAATATATGACTGGAAATCAAGATCTCCTTTCAGAGATTGACTACAGTGGCATTTACCAAACTTAGGCTACACAATAAAGGTGCCAGCTCTACTGGAAGCTTCCTGGCTAGTTTCAGACTCTGTCTCAGAGTTCTTTACAGAACACACAACACACAGACAGACTTAATTACAGACTCAATCTTTGATCAGGCCACTTTAGGTTCTTGCCTATGCCAAGCACATAGACATGCAGGCTTCTCTGATCACCTAGGACTGGAGACTAATATTTGTGTTGCAAGCAAATCACGAGATTTCACGCAGATGCAAAGAAGGGAACTCAGACTCAACTCAAAACAAAAATGCAAGACTCCAAATGTCGATGCCTCAAGAATGAGCCTAACCCTCCTTATATAGGAAATGAGCAGGGACAAACATTCCTGTAGAGCCATCGGATTATTGACAAGTGGATGGCAAATCATTGCTTTCGGGTAACACCGAAGTGACATCCACGCAGAGATTCAGTCCTTCTGACACATGTGACAGTGTGTGGGTACTACACAGTGGATACCTTTAATGTTCAAGGCCCACGAGGAAACATAATTATAAGTACAAAGAGGATGCTTTCCTTGAACAGGTAAAAAGCCCTCGGGAAAAGACCTGTCACTGTGAACCCATGACTGGGTAATCATACATAATGGATACTTATGTTTTCGCAGAGCCCATGATAACTTCTTGTACTAGCTACATGAGATTGTTCCAATATTTTTATTCCTGGAAATCTGAGGGTAGGATACAGATAATTATCCCAGGCCTTTGTGTATATCCGACGTACAATCATGGGTTTATTTAATATGATTTGATGTTTTATCTTGGTCATGACCAACCATTGATGATGCATTTTCATATGAGAAAATAATACAGAATTTATTAATCTATATTCAAGCTGACCGATGTCTCTCACAGTCTGACATGGAGTGTGGAAGCATTCTTCTATTTTCTCTAGGCAGTATTCACATTTACTCTTCCAGTATGACTAAAAATAATAGGGATCCATACTGTAAGCACTTAAGTGATAGTCGAACCACCAACTATCCAGCCATGGTGGTTGTCGATTCCTTTGATTTATCCAGGTGGGACCGAATTTGATCTTGGTATAATGAGTCTCATTACGGCCATCCTTGTTCATCAAGTTCCACCAGTGATTTTTATATCCTGCAAAATTATACATAGTGTCAGGAAAAATCAAGTTAGGATCATCACCTGGCCACATGCGGAATTCAGCCAGCCAATCTTTTCCTGGGTACCATGTCCTATTGATAGTATAGGATTTATTGAAGATATTTGTTCTGTTGCTACTGCTAGTAACAATAACATCAAGATCACAGAAATCTTTAGATATATATCTTTCAACTTCTTTTGAAGCTTTCATGCAGGTAGAATACATCATATCATGGATCCATCAACTTCCTTTTGGATGTACTCTCCTTTCTGGTACTAGATGCTGGATGTCTAAATGATTCTGAAGATTTGCATCTAGTATCTTGGTATTGCGGAGTTTCCACATGGGTCTCCACTTCTCCCTGTATACTGCCCATGACTCATCATTAGATATTGACCTGAGCTCTTCCCTCTGTTGGGCATGGTTCCATTCTGTAATGATGACCATTACATGTGTTTCTTCTTCTCAGTCATCATGCTATTCTTGATGCTGGATAAACTCTCTACTGAGAAAGTCTGGCAAACAGTTCTCAGAACCCTTTATGTGTTCAACCTTAAAAGTAAAATTTGCAAATAGCGCTTGCCATCTTGCAAATTTGGCATCTTCAGGGTTCTTGATTTCTTTTGTAATAACTTTGGCCAAAGCCTGAGCACAGTTCTCAGTAAAAGGAATTTGTTTACCAAGTGGATAGAGAATTTGTTGATGCAGTTCCATGCAGCCTTAACCTCTTTTTCAATTGTAGAGTAATTCTTTTCAGCTTTACTCCAAACTCCAGATGCATACTGTACAACTTTTTCTTCATTTTTCTGGCTCTTTTCACTTGGTCTTTGTTTGAGGACACCTCCCCATCCTATATTACTGGCATCTGTTTCAACAATCTTAAAAGAGACATCATCAGCAACATAGAGTATAGGGAGATTCTTGACCTTGGATTTGATATTTTTGACAGCTAGTGTATGAGGTTGAGTCCAAGGTTTTGGATTCTTTCTTAGTCTCTAGTTGAGCAGAGACCTGTCAGTGGCACATGATGAATAGAAATTGCTTACATAGTTTAAACATCCTAAAAATCTCTACAATTGAGTTCTGTCTAGAATGATGTCTGGAAATTTATCTGTGAACTCAAGAGCATGGCTCTGTAAAGAAATTGGTTCATTTTCTATAATGTGCCCTAAAAAAATTATTTTGGTCCTACATAATTCCATTTTCTTCTTACGTAGGACCAACCCATTTTTCTGGACCAACTTCATGAAAATTCTTAAATGTTTAAAATGGTCGTGGAGATTTTTAGAGAAAACTAGGAGATCATCTATATATGCAAGTAACCACTCATTATATGGCTTAAAGATGGAATACATTACCTTATGGAACTTAGAATGTGCATGCTTTAAACCGAATGGCATCACATTCCATTTGTAGTGTCCTGCTGGCACACTGAATGTCGTTTTCCATTTGTCTTTTTCTTTTATGGCTACTTGCCAGAAACCAGATTTTAGATCAAACTTTGAGAAACATTTGGCTCTGGATATCCTACTCAGCAGATCTCCCTTGTGCAGAATAGGATATGTATCATATGCAAGAATAGAGTTAAGAGGCTTATAATTTATAACAATTCTAGGAATACCGCTTATCTGTTCACTCCTCTTATTGACGTAGAAGCCATAACAGTTCCATGGACTGTTAGACTCCCTGATCAACTTTCTTTGTAGTAGCTGATTTATTTCGTTTTCATAGAGCTGTCTCTATTCTTTTGACATGGAGATAGCTCTGGATTTGCATGCTTTTCCCGTATATCCGTCCTTGTAGGGAAATTCTACATAATGCTGCTTGCGATGCCAGAATGCATTGGGTTCTTCTGAGTAGCAATTGTTTTCAAACTATTTCTTTAATTCAGATATATGTCTCTGAATCTCTGGAGAATTCAACTGATCTTCAATTCTGATAATACGCTTATGATCTTTGAGTTCTTTTAGACTATTTTCTACTTTGTGAAGTTCCTGCATAGCCAACACCATTGTAGAAACTCGAGGATTAGATATATAGGGAAGTTATATCCTCTTACCCTGATTATGAGATGTAGCCACTGTAATAAAATAGCCCGGAGATTTATCTGGGAATATGAAAGAACCATGGGGCTCTACTGCTACTAAAAATACATTTCCCAAAATGCAGTCAACTGGAATTTTAGCAATTGCAAACTTAAGTTTGACACAATGGGAATCAAAGAAAACAACAGCTTTTGGAACTTCAAATTTTAACTCTTGCTTTCCAAGTCCTGTGATTTTTCTGGTAGCAGATACCCAGAATCTAGAGGGAACAATTTTCTTGGAAAGGATATTTACATATGATCCTGAATCTATTAATGCAGTCACTTTATATATTTTACCTTCAACACAAATATTTACCTTGACATGGTGTTGTTGGTATTGAACTGCAAGGACTTGCATTTCTCTGAATCCAATTTCTGGATCTGGCATTCCTTCAGCAATCTCCACTTGTGTATTTGAAGATTGTCCTGGAGCAGTATGCAGAGTGTAATTTGTGTTTCTACCTGAGAGAGGGCTAGAAAGATGAGAGCCTCTTTTTGCCATTTCTAGTTGTGCAAATTTTGATTTCAAGGCAGAAATTTCTGACTTCATTGAATGTATCTCCTTACTCACCTCCCCCAAAGTGAGTGTATGAAATTTGCTTGAATTATGCTGGAGATACATTTTGGTATTTCGTTCGTAAGAAGCATCAACAAAATTAGGCTTCTTACCAGATGATGTACTGGAGGAACCAGTATCATGCTGGATAAAATTTTTCAATAATGCAGCTTTCAAGCCTCCTTCCTCCATGGTGCATATTTGTGCAAATACTTTGAGATCATCTTCATCATTTTGTGCCATGAGGCCTTTTAACTTTCCTGAGAATTCTTCTGGGAGAGATTCATCAGAAGAGAAATCGGAATCATCATCAGAACAAGCACAATGACAATTCTGTGAGTTAGAACATTAACAATACGCATGAACCGCTTCTTCAGAAGAAGAAGAAACATAAGAGTTAGAGGAAGATTCTGAATGTGAATCTTCGACTGCTTGCTGAATAGCAAGACGGTTACAGTCTTCTGTCTTATGAAAAGAAGATTGGCACACACAACACCTGTCTTCAATTTTAATGGCGGTGCTTGTGCTAGCCTGATTTTTGGGATGTGATTTGTTACCACGGCCTCTTTTAGACTCAAAAGCTGTGGGACACACATTGGAAGTATGGCCATGTTCACCACATAGCCAACAAATAACACTCTTCATTCTCTCAAGCTTATGATCTTTGGGCTTGATGTCCATGGGAGTGTAGTAATGAGTCTTGCGGTTATCTCTGTAATAACCTTTTCTTCCTTTGGTTGTTTTCCTTTTCTAGGGTCTGAGCTCGCGTCTCTTTTCAGAGCTCAGTCTATAAGTGGAGGCTCTGGTTATGCGTTGAGCCTTCTTTGCTTTTTTTCTTTTCTTCTTGTCTTCCTGTGAGTAACCAAAGGATCATCAATGGTTATACCATACTTACTGCAGAAAGATTTGGTACCAGGCAATCTGTTCAATTTATCAATAGATTTTGTCATCTTAGAGCTGGTACAAGGAGTTATCAACACCTTAGTGATGATAGAATAGATTTCTCCCCATAGATAAACTTCAAGAGGCAAGGGGAAGACTTCTTGCAGCTTTAATATATCAACTAATTTGGATGGAAGTGCTACAAGGTATACTTGTTTCCACAGAATATTCTTTGGTTCTTTGACCAGATATATCCGCTATATC
Source organism: Pinus albicaulis (assembly GCA_034641835.2). Lineage (NCBI taxonomy): Eukaryota > Viridiplantae > Streptophyta > Pinopsida > Pinales > Pinaceae > Pinus > Pinus albicaulis. The sequence goes on along the minus strand of JAXQQM020084601.1, from coordinate 303,235 downwards.
TGGTCTTTGTGGAAGTGTTCAAACTGGTTGATATTCCTAGATAAAAGGAAACATACATACCATATACAAACAAGATATATGCTGCCATTTTCACTCCCTACGATTTCGAGTACCTATGCTTATTAAAAAAAAAACAAAAAATCACTAGTTTAACAGTGCCATTCGCTAGCATGCTGATAAAGCGGATGTCGTTTTTTGGTCCCCGCGCTTCCACCGGCTGTATGCATCAAAGCACGGTAATTATTTTTCAATTTGTTTTTGCTTCCACATTGGCAGACTAACAACAATGACACTACATCATTAACAAACTTCTTTTTCATTTTCTGAGCCTAAATACATTCCCTGCTTTCAGGACATGGGTAATTATTATTTGGGTACTTTTTAGTAATTTTTTTAGGTTTTTAGGGTAGTTTTTTACGGTGTAATTTTTTTAAAATCTGGTAAGAATTTATTGAAAAAAGAAGTTTGATTGTTAACCTTGCACAATCGAAATGCTTTAAGGATTTTTGAGAGTGCTGAATCTATATATAAAGTCAAAAAACTAGTTTAGATAACAAAAACCAAAATTTTACTTCAAATTGTTTCATGAATTTCAACACCTAAAACTCCAAAAAATCACAGTAGAAAAAACTCTATTATTATCCAAAGCGTTACTAAAAATGACTTAGACGAGCGGGATAGGTTGGAGCCAGTTTATACAATGATTTTAAATTTACTCAATAGCAGCTGGACCTTTACTATTTGAACAGTTATCGACGGGGTGACCGGAGAAAATCAAGTACAATGGTGCAGCATTCATTTTTTTGCTTTCTTCATATAACTCTCTACGTCCATTGTTGTGTAGATGAATATGTTTGTCTCCGTGATGTGCATGCCTTCAATGTTTATATAAACTATAAAAAAAATTTCACACAATTATAAAATTATATATTTTAAAATAACGGTATATATTAAATTATTTTATTTTTAAATATACTAGTTCAAATATATTATGCATATGATATCTCTGTGTATTTTTTTATAATTTCTTTCTATAATGTTTTTTTATATAGCTATTTTTATTTTTATTTTTACTTTGGTAATTTTTGTTTTATCTGTCTTATAAATACTGTACCATAAATTATTATACCAGTTATATATATTACTATTTTATTTATTTAAACATATTTTATTTAATTATTTTTTATTAAAATAACATTTTGACATAGCTTGCGGTATTAACCATTTTAACGTGAATTTGTCCTTTAGTATGAAGATATTTTATGGAATAGATAATATTTCTTTATTATTTAAGGTATTGGGCAGCTATCATACTTTTTAGTTCTAGCATTTCTAATGTGATTATGGCTAATTCATGTGTAATATTATGCAATTTTGTGATTTATTATATAAATTTATATTTTATTATACTATTTTTATTTTCTATACAATTAATATAGTTGGTACAATTATAATTATAATTATAATTATATATATATATATATATATATATATATATATATATATATATATATATATATATTTTATGTTTTTTTTCCAATAAGATTCATTTCTTATATGTATAATATGAATAAATTCACATGTTATTTTCAGTTCTTAGGATTTATTTAATTATTTTTATAAATGTAATTTTGTAATGTTAATTTTTATCTACTCTTTTTGGTGTTTATGTTTTATATATAAATGCTTTTTTTCAAGTGTTTATTTATATATGGGGAGAAAGCTAGTCGGGCATGTTGGGGTGCTAGTGGTTGGTAAGGGGAAGGAGGGTGTGTGATTAAATGGATGGGCGAAGGGAGGAGAAGCAGGACAGGGAGATGAAGGACATTAGGAGGAGAGATAGGAGATAGTGAAGGGTTGTTATGGAGAAGTATGGAAAATTGAGAGTTGGGGCTAGTGATTGGGAGAGGAGAGATAGGAGATGGAGAAGGGTTGGTATGGGGAAGTATGGAAAAGAAGAGTTGGAGTTAGTGATTGGGAGAGATGCGAAGGAGGGGGGGAGGTGGAAGGAGGGATAAAGTAAGAGTTTGCATGGATTTAAGGATGGATATATTGGGATTGTAAGAGTAGAAGGTAAGGTGGGTAGTATGGTGGAGGGAGAGTGGGAGGGAGGGATGAGAATGTAGTGTTGGGGAGAAGGGAAATGGGGAAGTGTGTGGGGATGGTAATGATAAGAGTGTAGAAGATGAAGGATATAGAAGGGAGAGAGAAGGCAAGGAAAGGAGATGTTGGCAGAAGATGAGGAGAAGGATAATAAAGGGAATTTGTAGAGAGATCAACACGTTAGATAATAAAGGGAATGTTATGAAACCAGCTCCAAAAATAGAAGAAAAGAGAGATCAACGCCTTAGAAATCAGCCTCTTCGAGGGGGCAACCTCCAATACATTACATAAATGAACAATTTTTTTGATGATACAAGTGACCAAAACCTCCTATATATAGGAGTCCATGGGGCCACAATATAATCCTAGCTGACCTAATAATAATAATGTAAGGGCACAATAATAACAATATTAGGGTTACAGGGGTACAACAATAATAATAAGTGGGCTACATTAATAACAATAAGGGACTAAACTAGCAATATAGGGACCTAACATGCCTCTGTCCTTCAAAAAAGTTTTTTCCTCAACGCTTGAGTAAATTTGGGTGCTTTGTATAAAATTTGCATCCTCCCATGTAGAATCTTCAATGCGCAAGTTCTTCAACTTGATGAGATACTTTGAAATTGATCGATTTCGTAGCTATCAAGTTCTTACTTCCGTGACCGCTTCAGGTTCCAATATGATTTTTCCTTCCTTATCAACTTCTCATAATATTGTTTGAACTGGAATATTATCACCTATAACTTTTTTTAAGAATGAAACATGGAAAACTAGATGCACTCGTGAAGAAGCAGGAAGCTCCAATTTGTATCCCATAGTACCAATCTTTTGCAACACCTTGTAAGGACCATAGTACTTTGGCGATAATTTATTATCCTTCTTAGCTTTCTTGAGGGACATTTGTTTGTATGGTTGTAGTCGTAAAAATACCCAGTCTCCTATATCAAAGCTTCTCTCGCTACGATGTTGATATTTCTATTGTTTCATTTGATTTTGTGCCAAATTTAGGTTATCCTTTAAGAGTTGGAGAACTTTTTGTGGATGCTCGATGTGATCTTCCACTGCTTGAACCTTAGAATTTTCTCTTAAAGATGATGTGATGGATGGTGGATGATATCCATAAAGTTCCATAAATGGAGTCATTTTTGCTGCAGTATGGAATGAAGTGTTATACCACCATTTAGCGAGAGGTAACCACTTGACCCATTGTGTTTGTTTATGAGATAAAAAACAACGAAGATATCATTCCAAACATTTATCCACTATCTCACTTTGACCATCGGATTGAGGATGATAAGATGAGCTACGAGCTAATTGAGTACTCAAAAAAGAAAATAACTCCGTCCAAAAATTTCCAGTAAAAATGGGATCTCTGTCGCTCACAATAATCCTTGGGTTTCCATGTAGCTTCTGAATTGTGTCCATAAATGTAGTAGCAACTGTACTTGCTTTAAATGGATGAGATAATGCATAAAAGTGTGCATACTTGGTAAGTCTATCAACTACCACCATGATGACACTCTTTCCTTCAGACTTAGGTAAACCTATGATAAAATCAATTCAAATCTCCTCCCAACATTCCGCCACAAACCTTTGAATATCAGATTTAAGGCCATCCCAAAAAAATTCTTTCTTCACCCTGTGGTATGTTTTTAAAAATCCTGAGTGTCCTCTTAAAGGAGAAGTGCGAAATTCCAAAAAAATATTTTGTTTTAACTGGGAATTCTTACAAAGATATAAGCGATCTTTGTACCATAAGGAATCATTTTTCCAACTAAATGTATCATATGTACTAGGATCTTACCGCAACTATTGAATGAGTGTCCACACTTCTTTGTCCTTCTTCCATTCATCCCTTGCTTCAATTATCCAATCTGGTTAGATAATAGAAATGGAACAAAGCAATGCTTCCACCTTTTCATTTTTTCTTGAGAGTGAATATGCAACAACATTTAGATTTCCTTTTTTGTAGATTATTTTAAAGTCATAACCCAACATCTTTGTGCCCCATTTTTGTTTCTCTTCTAAAGATAGTGTTTGTTCCAAAAAGTGTTTAAGACTATCATGATCAATTTTTACCTTGAAGTGTCTTCCCATTAGGTAAGGTTGCCATTTATTTAGTGCATGTAGTATTGCTAACATTTCCTTGTCATAAATAGCTTTCTGTAAATACTTTCCTTTGATTGGATGAGTTTAAAAAGCAATGGGTCTTCCTTCTTTCATTAAAACAACACCAATTCCATTTCCTAAGGCATCACATTCCACAATAAAGGTTTTTGTGAAGTCTGGAGTAGCTAAGACCAATGCTAGGCACATTTCCTCTCTAAGATGTTCAAAGGCCTTAGTTGCTTTAGGAGTCCATGAAAATGCATCCTTCTTCAATAACGTTGTTAGAGGTGTTGCTATTCTCCCATAATTCTTAACAAACTTGTGATAATACACTGTTAACCCGATAAATCCTCGCAACTGCTTTATGGTTGTGGGGAATTTCCATTCCTTAATGGATTTTATTTTTTTAGGGTCTACCTTAACACCCTCGTGAGATACAAAGATACAATATGACCCAGATATTCCACCTCTTGTACTCCGAAGAAACATTTGGATTTTTTTGCATATAATTGTTTCTCCTGCAATAGTTTGAGCACCCTATCAACATGTTGAACATGATCCTTCCAAGACCTATTGTAGATTAGTATATCATCAAAAATTAATAGCACAAATTTTCTAAGGAAGGGTTTGAAAATGGAATTCATCAACCCTTGAAATGTAGAAGGTGCATTTCTAAGGCCAAAAGTCATGACCAAAAATTCATAATGACCCTCATGAGTTTGAAATGTTGTTTTCGGAATATCTTCAATCTTCATTCTAATTTGATGATATCCTGAATGAAGATACAATTTTGTCAAATAAATTTCTCCATGTAATTCATCCAAAACAGTGTTACCGATGAAATAGGTAACCGCACTGTTACCTACTTTTTTTGGTAGCATAAAAAGCACCCAATTTTGAAAGGTGGTGATGCAGAATCACCCTTTTTTTTTTGTAGCACATTTTTGACACTCTAATATTTTTATTAATGAAGTATGAATATTTTTTTTTAAATGTTAGTGATTTTCATGCTAATTTTGAAACGTATTGATGCGCAAGACTGAACTTTTTTTCTTTTAGTGAGGCTGCATGATTTCTATGATACTTTAAAATGTATTGATGCTAAAGATCAACCTTCTTTTTTTTTTTAGAGTGGTGATTTTCATGTTTTTAATAAAACACAAAACTTTAGATAAAAATATATATATATATATATATATATATATATATATATATATATATATATATATATATATAAAAACAATAAAAACCAATAAAAATGTTAAAAAAAAAAACAAAATTAACTCATAAAATAAAAAATGTAAAAAAAAACAAAAAGAAAAAAAAATATTCGAAAATTATAACAAAAGAAATGAGAAAATTTGAAAAAAAAAACACATAATTTAAAGAAAAAAAAAAAACAAAAATTAACCAAAAAAATTAAGAAAAAAAAAACATCAAAAACATTTTTTTCTAAGTTATTAAAAAAAACCATATAATTAAAAAAAATAAATAAATAAAAATTAAATAGAAAATTTAAAAATAATTTAAATTACAAAATTAAAATTTAGATAAAAAAAATAAAATACAAAAAAGAAAAAATTAAATTTAAAAATTAAAATTAAAATAATAATAAGAAGAAGAAAAAAAATAGAAATTTTAAAATTAACAAAAAAAAACAAAATTTTTCAATTGAAAAAGAAAATTAAAATAAAAAAAACTATCATTGAAAAACAAATATCCATAAATTTACTGCTTTTTTTAAATGAAACAATTTATAAATTTAAAAAATGAAAAACTAAATAAACTAAAAGATTTAAAAAATAATAATTAAATTAAATTAAAATTTAATAAATAAATTTTCAATTTAAAAAAAAAAAAAAATCTAAAATATTAAATTAAAAAAAAAAAACAAAAAAAATTAAAACAATTTAAATTTAAAATAAAAAATTTGAATTAAAAAACAAATAATTTTAAATTTTTTGAATTTAAAAAAAAAATCAAATTAAAAAAAATTAAAAAATTAAAAAAAAATTAAAAAATAAAAAAGAATTTTTTGATCGTGGTGGCGCTACCAATCGGCCTCCCGCCGAGGTGGCGGCGGAGGCCGGCCGCTAGGCGGGAAGTCGACTCTGAGAATCGCCCTCCCGCGGCGGGAGCCTGATTCTGGGAATTGCCCTGAGGCCGATTCCGGGAATTGCCCTCCCGCGACGGGAGGCCAATTTCGGGAATCGCCCTGAAGCCGATTTTGGGAATCGCCCTGCTGCGACACGGGAGGCCAATTCCGGGAATCGCCCTGAGGCCGATTCCGGGAATCGCCCTCTCGCAGCAGAAGGCTGATTCCGAGAATCACCCTGAGGCCGATTCCGGGAATCACCCTGAGGCCGACTCCGAGAATTGCCCTCCCGCGGTGGGAGGCCAATTCCAGGAATCGCCCTGAGGCTGATTTCGACAATCTCCCTCCCGCAGCGGGAGGTCGATTCCGAGAATCGCCCTCCCGCCACGGGATGTCGATTCCAGGAATCGCCCTCCCGCCGCGGGAGGTCGATTTCGGGAATCGCCCTCCCGCAGTGGGAGGGTGATTCCCAGAATGAGCCTCCCATCGCGGGAGGTCGATTCCCGGAATCGGCCTCCCACCACGAGAGGGCGATTCCCGGAATCGGCCTCCCGCCCAGTGGCTGGCCTCCGCCACCACTTTTAATTTTTTTGTTTTTTTTTTTTAATTTTATTCATTTTTTTGTTTTTAATTTATTTTTTCTAAATTTTGTTAAAATTTTATATTAGATTTTGTATATTTTTTTTTAATTGATTTTTTTTTTTTTTTTTTTTTTAATTTTTTTTTTATTATTAAATTTTATGTTTAGTTTTTTCATAATTTTTTTTAAAATTTAGTAAATTTTGTATTTTTTTTAATTTATTTGAATTTAATATTTTTTTAATTTTTTAATTTTTTATTATTATTTTTTTAATTAGATAAAATTTTTATATTTTTTTTATTTGAATTAAAATTGTGTATTTAAAATTATATATATGTATTTTTTAATTAAACTTAATATTTTCAAATTAATTTCTTTTTTATTTTATTTTTTATTTAATATATGTTTTTTAATTTATTTTTTTCAATTTTTCAATTTTAATTGATTTTTAAAATTTTTTAACTTTTTATTTTAACAATGTTTTTTTTTTTCTTTATATTTAATTTAATTTGTTTTTTTCAAAATTTATTTGTTTATTCATTTATTTATTAAAATTTAATATTTTTTTTAATTTAATTTTGTTATTTTAATATTAACTTTTTTTTTTAATTTAATAAAATCTAATATATATACATATTTTAATTTAAGTTCATATATGTATTTTATTTTTTATAATTTAAATTTAATTTATTTTTTATAGTTTATTTGTTTTTTTAATATATATTGTTTTAAATTTAATATTTTCATTGTATTTTTTTTTTATTTTTTTTTTAATTAATTTTTTATTTTTCCCTTTTAATTTGAATAATGTTTTTTTTTTTTTTTAATTTTTAAATTTATTAAAACTTAATATATTTCTTTAAATTTAATTTTTTATTTTAAAATTCCATTATTTATTTTTTTAAAATTTAATAAACATTTTCTTTTTCTTTTTAAAATTTAATTTCTATATTTTATTTTTTATAATTTCTTTTTTCTTACTGGTTTTTCTTTTTAATTTTGTTTTTATTTTTATTTTTTTATTTCTATATATTTTGAAATTTTAATCTTTAAAGGTTTTTTTATTTTTTTTTCTTAAATTTTAGGTTTTTTTAATGGTTGAATTAAAATTTTTATTTTTTTCTTTTATTTTATTTTTTTTTTCCTATATATTTTTAAATTTTAATCTTTAAAATGTTTTTATTTTCTAAATTTACTTTTTTTTCTTAAATTTTAGGTTTTTTTTAATGTTTGAATTTAAAAAATTAAAAAATGTTATTTCTATTTTTTAAAATGTCAAAATATGACACAATATTTTTTTTTGGTTATTCCAGCATCAATTGGTTTTGTTTTCAGGGTGTTTTTTCAATCCTTTTTTCAAGAAACAATTTTGTTTTTAGCATAATTTTATAAAATGTTGAAATTTGACCTTAAAAAAAAACCAAGTGCATTTTGGAATATACTTTTTTTGTTTTTGGGGTGTTTTTTCATGTTTTCTTAGTCTTTTTGGGTTAGAGTTCTCGTTTTGAGGTCAGGTTACCTATTTCATTGGTAACAATGTTCCAATAATTCATCAATCACAGGAATGGAAAATTTATCTTTAATGGTGAGCCTATTGAGCTCCATATAATCCGGACACATGTGTCATGATCCATCCTTCATGTGCACCAATACTACTGGAGAAGAGAAAGCAATTTGACTAGGTTGAATTAGACCAACCTCTAACATTTTTGCAATGATACGTTTAATTTTGTTGTTTTGGACATAAGGATATCTATAAGCCTTGATGTTTAGAGGAACATTTCCTGGAATCAAATGAATAGCATGACCATGATCACCAATAGGTGGGAGTCCTTTGGTATTTTTTAACACCTTGGAATGATTGTCCAAGACTTTTTGGAGATCTGCAGAAATAGATGATTTTGATGTTGGAACTTCTAGTGAGCATAATTGTGCAATTACAGCTCATTTTTCTTTCTTCAGAAGCTTTTTCATGACATTAGAGCTTATTATATTTCCGGGCTTCCCTGCGATACCCCATAATTCGACTTCCTTTCCTTATGAAAAAAATTTAAAGAAAAGTTCTTGAAAATTAAAAGCTACCGTCCCCAAAGATTGAAACCAATGTACTCCTAGTACAACATCAACACCTCCCATTGGAATGGAAAGCATTGGAATATTCAATACATATTACCCCATGGTTAGCTCGATATTATCGCATTTTCCAAAGAAATTTATAGTTCCTCCATTTTCAACCATCACTTGACATTCTACTGATGGGTATAGGAAATAATTCAATTCCTTGGCTAACTTACAATGTATAAAATTATGTGTACTACCTAAATCAATCAAGACTATTACCTTTTTATTCTTGATATGTCCTTCTATCTTGAGAGTTTGAGGAGTGGTAATTCCTGCCAATGCATTACACGATATGGTCAGACTCATTTCTTCCTCTTCTAGGGTTGTTCCTTGTGTATATTATCTTATTTTGAAGATTCTTGTTAATTTTCTTCTTCCTCTTCACAATCTATGTAAAATAATTTCTTCTCAACAGAATTATGACCTTTAGTGTATTTGATATCACAACTATAGCAAAGCTCTTTTGCTCTTTTTTCTTCCAATTTTTGTGGTGCCAACCTTGTAGGTTGTGGAAGTCTAGGAGTAGGAAAACTTCCATCTTTATATATGTGAGTGGTAGGCTTCCTTGCTGCCATAATTTTACATTCATTTTTTCTTGCCAACCTAAATGCCTTTTCCAAAGAATCAGGTTCCCAAACGTGAACTTCGTGGTGGATGTTATCCTTTAAATCCCTATGAAGACATCAATCCGGTGTTCCTATGGAATATCAATTACCCTTATATTCAATATTTTGAAGTCCTCAATATGCTCCACCACTGAACCCTTTTCTTTGAGATTTATCAATTGGCTAAAGAAGGTGTTTATTTTTGTATCCTCATAATGTGCTATTATTTCCTCCATAAAAATTGACCAAGTAATCATTTTTTTACAGGAGAAAAGCCATCTACACCATATAAATGTATTTTGTTCTAAATGTAAAGTTCTATTGCGTACCTTTTGTGTGCTTTGCACATTTTTGAGATCAAAATATTTCTCCATATGTAGTATCCATGTTATGGGATCCTTGCCATCAAAATTCCTCATATCCATATTTGGAATATGGTGGTTCTTCCATCCAAAATTATAGTTTATGAAATCATGATTAACATTTATTTTGTTATCTTCATCAGTTTCCTCCACTATCTTTTCGGCATTAGGAAACATTTATTGTATCAACTTTATCAAACATTCCATGTGTGCATTTAGATCATTCTTTATGTTTTCCATGTTGTCTTTCATGTCATCCATCTTAGCTTCCATGCCTGCTTCCATGCCATCCATCTTAGCTTCTGTTAGCACTCAGAATGAACCTTAAGGCTAAGAAGGGGCAACTCTGAGGTAACAATAGACCAAGCTTTTGATTTGGCATCTAGCCCTGCCAGACCAGAGAGGGCTCTCTCTTTGCCAACAAAACGTGGCTGCAATAACTGAATCTTAGGGTAGCTATGACGAATAAGGATTTTGTTGAAAATTGTGGGTTGAAAAAAACAAGAGAGGCGACTATTGGGCTATGAATTTGGGGCTAGTTTCTGCAGCAATCTTGGGGAAAAGTAAGCGCAATTAACATCCAAATTAAAGATGTAATGAGAGAAAAAAAGAGGGAAAATACCGCTGCCTTGTAGGCATCAATCAGGGGATGGATCTACAGTGACAAATTTAGGAGAAAGAGAAGCACAAAGTTACTCAACAGAGCATCTAACAGAGGATGGATTCTAAAAAGATAACCAGTACATCAAACAACATAATCATTGTGAAAGGAGAATCATGCATGGATGGATTCCTAACACTTCCCTTAGAGAATGTTGTAACTAAATTAGCAGAAAAAACAAGCATGTAAATGAATTTACAAGAAAAAAATGCTACACATTAAACACCGTGATGAATCCAAAATTTAAAGAGAAGAAAAAGCTTTATTAAAATAATATTCAAGGAAAACTTTACACATTCCAATAGAAGCCTCCCTCAGCTGCAAAATCCCCCCCTTACACTTTGAAATTCATAAAATATATACAATTTTCTCATCCCTGTATTAAGGGAATTGAACTCAATCATCTTCTTTAAAATAGAATCAGTTACATTAAATTTGGACCGAATTTATGAAATTGGGTGTCAAATATGAACTCGTATCTCCTGAAACATAGCACCTGTTACAAAACTGAAAGAGGTTTTTATAGATAAGGTCATGTTGGAGAAATACCTGTATAAAAAATTTTAAATTCGTTTCTAGTTGCTCGGAATCTATGCCACAAAATCATCTCTAAAACATAAAATCATTAAAAATTTAAATCTATAAAAATGAGGTGTAAAGATCTAGTCAAATATTCCAATTCACAACACCTGTGAATACACTAAAAGAGGTTTTTGTTATATGGCTTCCTGTTAAAAAAAACCTCTTTTGGTTTCTCAAAATTACTTTCCATAGATTGTAACATGGCAGCACACTAAAATGACTAAAATAATAAAATAACCGAAAATTTTGTTTTGTTTTAATGTAGTCTTCAAATATCACTACATATCTCCCACATAGTAACATTTGTGCATAAAATGAAGGAAGTTTTTGTTATTTGGTGTGTGATGGACAAAAACCTCTTTCACTTTTGTAAAATTTATGTCAAACTGATTTTGTAGTAAACTTGTCCCTATGTGCAGCAACTGTCCTCAAAACATGCATAACCAAGAATCAATCATTCATTTCGATCATATCTTCTAATCCAGAAACCAGTTACGGGAGTGTGATATACCGTTGGAAATATTTTTATGAGCTCCTTCTAATGGACACATTTACGACATGTTTTGCACTGAATATTATTTGAAAAACATCTAACAAAACCAGACATAGTAAGAGCCCATTTTGATCCCTGGTGATAGGCTGCAAAGACTGGAACTAACATCGGCCTTATTGGGGATGACAAATCCTTTGATGTGTAAGGAACACCATATACCAAGTGCCTCATGCATTGGGAAATATGGTCAGCAAACCTCTGTAAACCTAAAAAACTCATACCAATCCAAAAAAATATACATACTGCAATATGTACATAAACCAATACCAGAAGCTGAAACGCTACCTTGGCCAGCTTATTTATGCACAAACCTACTCTCCTTTGAAAAAAAATTGATAGATAAAGTAATTTTGTAATGGCAGACCAACCAATCGAGTAACTGTGACAAGGATGTTGCTTGGAAGTGCTTGAACCAGGACACAACTAGAAATGATGACAGCCATACACGCAAAAAAGGAGTCTGGTTGTATAAAAGGAAATATGGCTTGCTATTCAAACTGGATTTTTTTTCCATATATGCCACAACAGGATCAAAGAAACCATACTTCGTTTGTTGCACCAAATCCTTAATACATGCTTCCAGCTGCAAATTGTTAATGCAAACATCCAAGGGAAGCCTTACCTTTCCGTCCTTCTACTGGAAAAGGTCCCCAAATAATGGGACTTGATAGTCTAGATCCTAGGACTGTATTTGGGTCTCCAATTCAGTTAGATCTTCTTCAATTTTTATGGCAAAATCTTGCAAAATGTTGAGCTTAACTTCATGGCTATATCGATAAGACTTCAAATAATAAGAAAGAGATAAGCAAATTTCTCATTTACCTCATCATCTGTGCACATATATTCCAATTCTCTAAAGCCTTGAATAGAGGGCACCTCTATCTTGAATTCTTCCTCTTTCTCCATCCATGTTTCCAGAAAGATACATCATAACTATACAAATGAATTAATAGATCCAAATGAAAAAATTTCAATCCATTGTCTACATTTGCCTTGAAAGGAATCATAGAAAAATCTGATAAAAACATCCTCTTTTTTCACTCTAAGAGATTCTACAAATGTTTTAAAATTTGATACATGTTCAAGAGTCAAAGCCAAATCTTCCCCATTGAATTTAGGGCCGTTACTCAAAATATATGCATCCTTTGGTAATTGATTAGGAAAACCAGGAATATTAGAAAAATCAATACATTAATACCTTGAACAAATAGAAGCAACAATTGAGTCCTTCATTTAGCCAGTGGAGCCACCATCAATGCTTTGAAACTTGGGATTTCGAACAATGGAATCATCAGGTAGATGATTTTAGCCTTCATATGTATCTGACTACTGTCCACCATCAGAAATCAGATCTACAACTTCAACAATATTTCCCAGAGAAGATATGTCACCTCATCCCCAGCAACGGCACCAAAAGGTTAGCACTCAAAATGACCTCAAGGCTGAGAAGAGGCAACTTTGAGGTAACCACAGACCAAGCTTTTAATCTGGCATCTAGCCCTGCCAGACTAGAGAGGGCTCTCTCTTTTCCAACAAAACATGGCTGAAATAACTAAATCTTAGGCTAGCTATGAAGAATAAGGATTTGGTTAAAAATTGTGGGTTGGAAACAAAAAAAGAAGGGACTATTAGGCTATGAATTTGGTGCTAGTTTCTGTCAGAAAACTTGGGGCAAAGTAAGCACAATGTACAGCCAGATTAAAGATTTAATGAGAGAATAAAAGAGGGAAAAGACCACTACCCTGTAGGCACCAATCAGGGGATGGATCTACAGTGACAAATTTAGGAGAAAGAGAAGCACAGAGTTACTCAACAGAGCATCTAACAGAGGATGGATTCTGAAAAGATAACCACTACATCAAACAACATAATCATTGTGAAAGGAGCATCATGCATGGATGGATTTCTAACACTTACCTTAGAGAATGCTGTAACCAAAGTACCAGAAAAAACAAAGCATGGAAATGAATTTACAAGAAAAACATGCTACATATTAAACATCGTGATGAATCCCAAATTTAAAGAGCAGAAAAAGCTTTATTAAAATAATATTCGAGGAAAAATTTACACAGTCCAATAACAGCCTCCCTCTACTACCAAAATCCCCCCTTACACTCTAAAATTCATAAAATATATACAATTTTCTCATCCTTGTATTAAGGGAATTGAGCTCAACCATCTTCTTCAAAATAGAATTAGTTACATTAAATTTGGACCAAATTTCTGAAATTAGGTGTCAAATATAAACTTGTATCTCTTGAACCATAGCACCTGTTACAAAAATGAAATAGGTTTTTGTAGATAAGGTCATTTTGGAGAAAAACCTCTCTCAAATTTTTGAAATTCGTTTCCCATTTCTCGGAATCTGTGCCACACAATCATCTCTAAAACAGAAGATCATTAAAAATTTAAATCTATAAAAAATGCACTGTAAAGTTCTAGTCAAATATTCCAATTCACGACACCTGTGAATAAACTGAAAGAGGTTTTCTTTATATGTTTTTTGGTTAACAAAAAAATCTCTGGGTTTCTCAAAATTACTTTCCATAGATTGTAGCATGGCACCACACTAAAATGACTAAAACAGTAAAATAACTGCAAAATTTGTTTGGTTTTAATGTAGGCTTAAAATATCATTGTATATATCCCACATAGTAACATTTGTGCATAAAATGAAGAAGGTTTTTTTTATTTGGTATGTGATGGACAAAAACCTATTTCACTTTTGTAAAATTTTTGTCCAAACTGATTTTGTAGTAAAGTTGTCCTTGTGTGCGGCAACTGACCTCAAAACATGCATAACCAAGAATCAATCATTCACTTCGATCATATCTCCTGATCTAGAAACTGGTTACGGGAGTGTGATATACCGTTGGAAATATTTTTCCAAGCTCCTTCTGATGGACATTTATGACATGTTTTCCATTGAAGATCATGTGAAAAACATCTAACAAAACCAGACATAGTAAGAGTCCATTTTGATCCCTAGTGATAGGCTGCGAAGACTGGAACTAATAGCTTCCACACCTTTCTTCAAACCATCCATCTTAGCTTCCACGCCTTTCTTCAAAATCTCCATTTCATTTTTTTTTCTCTTTGCGAGAGTGAAATTCGGTGCACTTGCTCTTGTAATTTTGATATGTTATGTTGCAATTATTCATTTGCATGAGTCATAGTAGAGCCTTATAAAGGCTTAATGGTTGTTGAATTATTTTTAAAGGGGCATTTTATAACGAAATACTGATATCTATTCTACAATATTCCCCTAGAATCAATTCAAACTAATTTTTCACACAACACTTATGCATTTTGAAACAAAATACACACATTCTTATTGACTTTGAGGAGCTCTATATTGAAATTGGATTATATCTGTTATTTCAGATCTTCAATATCTAAAATTTAGCACCATAGTATCCCTCTGACGCTTCTTTAAATTTCCGTAGCTCTCACGTAATTTGGATTCTTCAAGGCAAATTTATTCCCAATCTCCCACAATGACCTAATTATGGACTTGTTCAGTAGATCGACCTTGTACGACGTGACACATGTCCCTATTTCCTCCTTAGGATCTAAAATTGATACAAAGGAAACTACTTTCTTTGTTCCTTTCGCCACTTTTTACAGAATTCCAATCAAATGCTGAGAGAGTGAGTTATGATGATTTTCCCACGGTCACCTCTTTGAGATGAAATTCGGAAGCCTGAACAATCCCTAACTTACACAGACCTTATATCCAAAAATATTGTGACTCAAGCTCTGAAATTTTTCCATGAAACTCCTCAGGATTTCTACTTCACTTTGTAAACATTTCCTATTTTGAACCCTCGTAGAAAAAACATTATATTGAAAATTCCATGATGACCTGTTTAGGTTAAATTCAGGAGCCTGCAAAAATATCTATCTTGCACAGATCATATCTCTGAAAATATTGCGAACAAAGATCTGAAATTTTTCCATGACGTTCCTCAAGATTTCTTTTTCGCTCTATAAAAATTTCAGCTTCGGAGCCTTCGTAGAAAAAAAATTATAGATAAATTTCCATGATGACTTGTTTGGAGTAGCGAAACCCTAGAATCCAAAGCTCTGATACCAAATGTTATGAAACCAGCTCCAAAAATAGAAGAAAAGAGAGATCAATGCCTTATAAATCAGCCTCTTTGAGGGGAAAACCTCCAATACATTACATAAATGAACAATTCTTGGATGACACAAATGACCAAAACCTTATTCTATAAATAGGAGTCCATGGGGCCACAATATAATCCTAGCCGAACTAAAAATAATAGTGTAGGGGCACAATAATAACAATATTGGGGTTAGAGTGGTACAACAATAATAATAAGGCGGCTACATTAATAACAATAAGGAACTAAACTAGTAATATAGGGACCTAACAAGGTAAGGTGGGTGGTATGGTGGAGGGAGAGAGGGAGGGAGGGAGGAGAATGTAGTGTTGCGGAGAAGGGAAAGGCGGGGGTGTGTAGGGATAGTGAAGGTAACAATAAAGAAGATGAAGGATATATAAGGGAGAGAGAAGGGGAGGAAAGGAGATGTTGGCAGAAGAGTAGAAGGAGGATAATAAAGGGAATTGGTAGGCAGAAGGAGGGAGAGAATTCAAGGGAGAAGCAACGCAGAGTGGGGGAGAGTATGGTTGAAGGGTGTTAGGTCCCTATATTACTAGTGCAGCTCCTTATTGTTGTTATTGCAGCCCCGTTATTGTTATTGTTGTACCCCTGTAACCCCCATATTGTTATTATTGTGCCCTTACATTATTATTTTTAGGTCGTCTAGGGTTATATTGTGACCGCATGGACTCTTATATATAGAAGGAGGTTTTGTCATTTTTATCATCCAAGAATTGTTTATTTATGTAATGTAAAAGAGTTTTCCCCTTGAAGTGGCTTATTTATAAGGCTTTGATCTCACTTTACTTCTATTTTTGGAGCTGGTTTCATAACATTTGGTATGAGGGCTTTGGATTCTAGGGTTTTGCTACTCCAAACAGGTCATCGTGGAATTTTTTCTCTAAATTTTTGTCTACGAAGGCTTAGAAGCTGAAATGTTTACAGAGCGAAGTTGAACTCATAAGGAAGTTTGTTAAACATTTCAGATCTTGGTTCACAATAGTTTCAGAGATATGAAATGTGGAAGTAAAGGTTTTTTCAGGCTACCGAATTTCATCTAAAGGAGGTGACCTTGGGAAAATTGTCATAACTCTCTCTCTAAGCATTGGATTGAAATTATATAAAAAGTGGTCAAAAGTGAACGAAATGTAGTTTTTTGTATATCAATTTCTAAGTCGAAGGAGGAAATAGTGCCAAATGGCATGTTGTACAAGTTCGCTCTACTGAACCAGGACATAATTAGTTATTGTGGTAGATTAGACATACATTTGACTTGAAGAATCCAAAGCAGGTTAGCCTTGTGGCATTGGAAAGAAGATTTAGAGGGATACTACAAAACCAAATTTCATATATTTAAGATACACAATCACATATATAATTTAGTTTCAATATGGAGCTGCTCAAAATCACGAAAAATGTGTGTATTTTTTTTCAAATTGCATAAGTTTTGTTTGAAAAATCAGTTTCAAGTGATTCCAAGGGCATATTGAAGCATAGATATTAGTATTGGGTTCTAAACTTCCCTCTAAAAATAATTCAATACCCATTAAGCCCTTATAATACTCTACTATGACTCATGGAGATAAAGAAGTGCAACATGATATATCAAAATTACAAGACCAAGTGCACCAAATTTCACTCTTGCAAAGAGAAACAAAAAATTAAATGGATGTTTTGAAGAAAGGCATGGAAGCTAATATGGATGGTTTTAAGAAGGGCATGGAAGCTAATATGTGTGGTTTGAATAAAGGCATGGAAGCTATGATTGATGGTTTGAAGAATGTTATGGAAGAAAAAATGGAAGGTTTGAAGGAAGAAGGGTAATGTTTGAAGGAACGTTTGACAAATTTAATACAAGGAATGCTTCCGAATGGTGAAAATATAGTAGAGAAAACTCATGATGATAGAAAGATAAATGTTGATCATGATTTCATAAACTTGAATGTTGGATGGAAGACCCACCATATTCAAAATATTGATATGAGGAAGTTTGATGGCAAGGATCCCTTAAGATGGATACTACAGATGGATCAATATTTTGATCTCAATAATGTGAAAAACACACAAAAGTTATGCATTGCAACTTTATATGTAGAACAAAATACATTTGTATGGTATTTATCGCGTTACTCCCATAAAAAAAAAATCACTTGGTCAATTTTATGGAGGAAATGATAGCACATTATGAGGATACAAAGAGAAACACATTCTTTAGCGAATTGATAAATCTCAAACAAAAGGTTTCAGTGGTGGATAACATTGAGGACTTTCAAAAATTGAATATAAGAGTAACTAATATTCTAGAGGAACACATGATTGATGTCTTCATAGGGACTTTAAAGGATAACTTCCAACATGAGGTTCGTGTTTGGGAACATGATTCATTGGAGAAGGCATTCAAGTTGGCAAGGAAAATTGAATGTAAAATTATGGCAACAAGGAAGCCTACCACAGACATCTATATAAATATGGAAATGTTGTACTCCTAGAATTCCACAACCTACAAGGTTGACACAACAGCAATTGGAAGAAAAAAGAGAAAAAGGACTTTTCTACAATTGTGATAGAAAATACACTAAAGGTCATAAGTTTGCTGAGAAGAAATTATTTTACATAGATTTTGAAGAGGAGGAAGAAAATGAAGAATAAACTTCAAAGGAAGAGTATATACACCAAGAACCAACCCTACAGAAATAAGAAATGAGTCTGACCATATCGTGTAATGCATTGGCAGAAATTACCACTCCTCAAACTCTCAAGATTGAAGGACATATCAAGAAGAAAAATGTAATAGTGTTGATTGATTCAGGTAGTACCCATAATTTTATTCATTGTAAGGTAGCCAAGGAATTGAATTGCTTCCTATACCCAACACCAGAATTTCTAGTGATGGTTGCAAATGGAGGAACTATAAATTGCTCTAGAAAATGCAATAATATCAAGCTAACCATGGGAGAATATGTATTGAATAGTCCAATTCTTTAAATTCCAATGTGAGGTGCTGATGTCGTACTATGAGTACAATGGTGACAATATTTTGGGATGGTAACTTTTAATTTTCAATCACTTTTCTTTAAAAAAAAATCGGAATGAAAGGAAGTCGAATTACAGGGTATCCTAGGGAAGTTGGGAAAGATAATAAGCTCTAATGTCATGACGAAGCTTCTAAAGAAAGAAAAATGAGGCGTAATTGCACAATTATGCTCACTAGAAGTTCCAACATCAAAATCATCTATTTCTCCAGATCTCCAAAAAGTCTTGTACAATCATTCCAAGGTGTTTGAAACTCCCAAAGGACTCCCATATATTCATGATCATGATCATGCTATTCATTTGATTCCAGGAAGTGTTCCTCCAAACATAAGGCCTTACAGATATCCTTATGTCCAAAAAAGTGAAATTGAACGTATGATTGCAAAAATGTTAGAGGGTGGTATAATTCAACCTAGTCAAATTTTTTTCTATGCTCCAGTAGTATTGGTGCATAAGAAGGATGGATCATGGTGCATGTGTCTAGATTATAGGGGGCTCAATAAGATCACTATTAAATATAAATTTCCCATTCCTTTGATTGATGAATTATTGGATGAATTACATGGAGCACTTTATTTTACCAAGTTAGATCTTCATTCAGGATATCATCAAATTAGAATGAAGACAGAAGATATTCTGAAGAAAAAAAATTTGAACTCTTGAGGGTCATTATGAATTTTTGGTCATGCCTTTTGGCCATACCAATGCACCTTATACAATTCAAGGGTTGATGAATTCCATTTTCAAACCCTTAGAAAATTTGTGTTATTATTTTTTTGATGATATACTAATCTACAGTAGGTCTTGGAAGGATCATGTTCAACATGTTGATAGGGTTCTCAAACTATTGGAGGAGAAACAATTATATGAAAAAACCTCCAAATGTTTCTTTGGAGTACAAGAGGTGGAATATTTGGGTCATATTGTATCTCATGTAGGTGTTAAGGTAGACCCTAACAAAATTAAAGCCATTAAGGAATGGAAAGTACCCACAACCATAAAGCAGTTGTGAGGATATCTCAGGTTAACAGGGTATTATCAATTTTTTTTTAATAATTATGGAAGAATAACAGAACCTCTAACAACATTATTGAATAAAGATGCATTTTCATGGACTCCTGAAGCAACTAAGTGCTTTGAGCATATTAAAGAGCCAATGTGCCTAACACCAGTCTTAGCTATGCCAGGCTTCACAAAAATATTTTTTGTAGAATGTGATGCATCAGGAAAAGGAATTGGTGTTGTTTTAATACAAGAAGGAAGACCCATTTATTTTGAAAGTTTTCCAATGAAAGTAAATTATTTACAAAAATATATTTATGAGAAGGAAATGTTTCCAATACTACACGCACTAAAGAAATGGCAACCTTACCTAATGGGATGACACTTCAAGGTAAAAACCTATCATGATAGTCTTAAACACTTTTTGGAACAAAGACTATTTTCAAACGAGAAGAAAAAATGTGTCAAAAAGATGTTGGGTTATTACTTTGAAATCATCTACAAAAAATGGAAGCTAAATGTTGTTGCAGATGCACTCTCAAGAAAGGATATATAGGTTAAACAATTTCTTTGTGTCATTTCTATTATCCAACTAGATTGGATAACCGAAGCAAGGGGTGAATGGAAGAAGGATGAAGAAGTGTGGAAACTCATTCAAAAGTTGCAGCAATATCCTAATACATCTGATACTTTTAGTTGGAAAAATGATTACTTATGGTACAAAGATCGCTTATATCTTTGTAAGAATTCCTAACTGAAACAAAATGTTATTTTGGAATTGCTTACTTCTCCTTTAGGAGGACACTCGAGATTTTTTTTTTGAGATGACATTTAATCTGATATTCAAAATTTTGTGGCAGAATGTTTACTTTTCTAGCAAAACAAAGCTAAGACAATTAAGACCGCGGGTCTTGTACAACCTTTATCCATTCCAAGTCAATGTTGGGAGGATATTTCAATGGATTTTATCATGGGTTTACCTATTTCTGAAGGAATGAATGTCATCATGGTGGTAGTTGATAGAATTACCAAGTATGCACACTTTTTTGCATAATCTGATCCATTTAAATCAAGTACAATTTCTACTACATTTATGGAAAAAAATTAAAATATACGTGGAAACCCAAAGATTATTGTAAGCGATGGAGATCCAATTTTTACTGGAAATTTTTCGACAGAATTATTTTATTTTTTGGGTACTCAACTAGCTCATAGCTCATCTTATCATCCTCAATCCAATGGTCAAAATGATATAATGAACAAATGTTTGGAAGGATATCTTTGTTGTTTTGTATTTGATAAACAAACACAATGGGTCAAGTGGTTACCTCTGGTCAAATGGTGGTATAAAAATTCCTTCCATACTACAGCGAAAATGACCCCATTTATGGCACTTTATGGATATCATCCACCATCCATCACATCATCTTTAAGAGAAAATT
Source organism: Pinus albicaulis (assembly GCA_034641835.2). Lineage (NCBI taxonomy): Eukaryota > Viridiplantae > Streptophyta > Pinopsida > Pinales > Pinaceae > Pinus > Pinus albicaulis. Next base: position 281,857 of record JAXQQM020084601.1, on the reverse strand, counting down.
GTAAGGTTCAAGGAGTGGAAGATCACATCGAGCATCAACAACAAGTTCTACAAATCTTAAAGGATAATCTAAACTTGACAGAAAATCGAATGAAACAAGAAGCAGATCAACATCATAGTGAGAGAAGTTTTGATGTAGGAGACTTGGTATTTTTATTACTACAACCATACAAACAAATTTCCCTCAAGAATGCTAAGAAGGATAATAAATTATCGCCAAATTATTATGGTCCTTACAAGGTGTTGCAAAAGGTTAGTACTATGGCATGCAAATTGGATCTTCCCACTTCTTTGCAAGTGCATCTAGTTTTCCATGTTTCATTCTTAAAGAAGGTTATAGGTGAAAAAATTCCAGTTCAAAGAATATTTCCAGAACTTGATGAGGAAGGAAAAATCATATTGGAACCTGAATTAGTCACAGAAACAAGAACTCGATAGCTACGAAATTGATCAATCTCAAAGTATCTCATCAAATGGAATAACTTACCCACTGAAGATTCTACATGCGAGGATGATAATTTTATATAGAAGCATTCATAGCTATTCAAGAGTTTAGGACAACACTTTTTTTACAGAGAGGGGCATGTTAGGCCCCTATATTACTAGTGTAGTCCCTTATTGTTGTTAGTGTAACCCCCTTATTGTTATTGTTGTACCTCTGTAACCCCCATATTGTTACTATTGTGTCCTTACATTATTATTGTTTAGTCGACTAGGATTATATTATGACCCCATGGAATCCTATATATATAAGGAGGTTTTTTCATTTGTATCATCCAAGAATTTTTCATTTATGTAATGTAAAGGAGGTTGCCCCCTCGAAGTGGCTTATTTCTAAGGCGTTGATCTCTCTTTTCTTGTATTTTTTGATTTGGTTACATAACAAAGGGGTTTTATAGACGAGAGGGAGAGGTGAATGAAATGAGTCTCTAAGGAGGGAGGGATAGGGAGAGAAAGAGGGAATGAGGAGGGATACAAAGAGGGAGAGATATAGGAAGAGAGAGAGAGGATGATTAAGTACGATAGGGGGAGAGATAGAGAAAGGGATAAGGATGGAGGGGAGTAGGAGGGAAATGGTTTGGGGAAGGCAGATCAAGAACGAAGCGGGGGGAAGGAATAATGTGATGGAGAGGATAGAATGAAGGGAGAGAATGAAGGGGGGGGGCAGTCGACGTGGAGAGAGGTGGGACATAGAGGGAAGTAATGAGAGTGTGTGTGGGGTGGAGGGAGGTGGGTCATATAGGATATGAATGAGTGTGTGTGTAGGGTGGAGGGAGCGAGACACATGGAGGGTAAGAGTGTACAAGGGGGGGGGGATATGAAAGAGTAAATGAGGGTGTGCGGGGGAGTAGAGGGAGAAGGAGGGGGTATTTCTGGGCTGGAAAGGGGGAGAAATAGAGGAGGTAAGTTGGTAGTATTAGAGGGTTGTATGTGGGAGGAGAGAGAGTGGGGGATGGGAATAGTAAGGAGTGAGGGAGATAAGGGAGAGGGAGAGAAAGTCTGGGATCAATGAAGGTAACAATGGAGATGATGGATGATAGAAGGAAGGGAGAGAGTAAAAATAAATGTGGGAAGGGTGTAGGTACAAGAGTTGATTCATAGGGGAGGAGGAGAGATAGAGTGAGAGTGTGTGTAAGGTGAAGTGAGGGAGACACTTCAAGGTTAAGAGTTGGGGGAGGGGGGGCAGGGAGGATATGAAGGATGAAAGGAAGGAGGGAACATCGGGAAAACAGTAAAGGAGGGGTTATTTATGGGCTTTGTAGGGGGAGAATGAGAGGAGGTAAGTGAGTGGTATCAGGGGTGGTATAGGGTAGGATAGAGTCAATGTTTGGGTGAAGAGTGGGGAGGAATGAAGAGATGTGTGAGGTGTAGGGAGTGTGGGTTTAGTGAAGTTAAGACTGGAGAGGGGTACTGATAGAAGGGAGGGAGAGAAGTAGGGAGATGAGACGAGGGATAAGAAGGGGAGTTGGTAGGGGGAAAGTCGTGAGAGTATGTGAGTGAAGTAAGAAGAGGATAATGGGGTAGTGTGGAGTGGAATTGGTGGATTGGAGAGAGGGAAGGCGGGAGGGAAAAAATATAAGGAGAGATGAATTAGGGGAGTTTGTAGGGAGAGAGGGAGATGGAGGAGGATAGACAAGGGTGTAGGAAGAGTGAGAGGTCAAGGGAAATTTCAAGGAAATCAAGGGGTAGAGGAAGGAGGTAGGGATGGGGATTAAGTAGGATAGGTGGGGAGTAAATAAATGATAGGGATAAGGATGGAGGACAGGAGGTGGTTTGAAAGGGTTTATGGAAGGGGGGAAAAGGGAGGGATGGGGAAGAGAGGAGGATAGAAGGATGGATATTAGGTGGTGGGAAGATACAAAGGGAGGGATATGAGGTGGTAGGTAGGGGAAGAGGGAAGGATATGGATAACATAATAAGGGTGTGAGGGAAGGGGAACAAAAAAAGGAGATAGATTAATCAAGATAGGTGGGGAGAAAGGAAATGGTATGGATAAGGATCATGGAGAGGAGGTGTATTTAAAAGGTTTAGGGAAGGGGGGGAAAGGAGGGATGAGGGAGAGAGGAGGAGAGAAGTAGGGTATGAGGTGGTGGATAGGGATAAAGGGAGGGATGTTAAGGTGGTAGGCATGGGTAGATGGAGGGATATGTAGGAGGGAATGAGGCTGTGAGGAAAGGGGAGCAAAAAAGTAGAGGACATGTCTAGGTTGGGGAGGGGAGGGGGCAACGAGACAAGTCAAGTGTGAGGTAAGTCGGTGATGTGGGGGAGGAGAGAGAGTGGGAGTGACTAAAGAGTATCAAGTGAAGGGGACAAGGGGGAGGGGGAGCGAGTGTGGGTATGGTGAGGGTAAGAGTGTATATGAGAGAGAATATATGGGGTAAAGGGAAAGCAAAATTGATGGACCAAGGGAGGGGGTAGGGTGATGCAAGATGAGGGGAGGGAGTTATGATTTATAAGGATATAATGATTAGGGATATAGGGATAGAGGGGGAATAAATAGAGAAAAATGGTGTGAGGGGGTATGGGGGGGAATATAAGGCTAGGAGAGAGTGGGAGGGACTGCAAAGTAGGAATTCAGGGAGAAAAGGGGTAGGGTGAGTAAATATGGTGATGGTGATGGTAAGAGTGCATATGAGAGAGGATATATGGAGGGAAGATAAAGGGAAAGGGATAGAGAAAGGGAGGGGTTTTAGGGATGGAAGACGAGGGGAGGGAATTAGGATTAATAAGGAGATAAGGAGTGGGGATATAGGAAAAGAGGGCAAGTAGATAGAGGGAAAGGGTTTAAGGATGTATGTGGGGGAAAATATGGGTAGGATATATATGGTATAAAATTGGGTGGGAGATTGTAAGAGTGAGGTGGGGAGTAGTGATGGTGTGGTACATAAGAGAAAAATAGGGTGAGAGGGAAAGGATTGGTAGCGGGAACATGAGTGAGATTAGGATGGAGGGTGGATAGAGGGATGTAAGGTAAGAGGGAGGTGATAGGGTAAAGAATGGGGAGTGAGAGGTAGGGATGTAGGTGGGTAGAAAAAGAGAGGAAATGAGAGGACGTGAGAGAGGGAGAGAGAGTGAAATGATGGGAGGGATGGAGAGTGTGGGAAAAGATGGGAAGATTTATGTGGGAAGGCTTGAGATTGGAAGAAAGGTGAGTGGGAAGAAAATATGACAAGATATGCTTCAAGTGGGGAAAATGGGGCAACTAGATGCTAGGGTGGGGTTATTCTAGAATGAGAGGTGGGGGAGGTGTTGGAATAAGGAGAAAGGGGTGGAGGGAGAGGGATGGATTATGAGGAAGGAATGACTAAGGGACATGGATAATATATGTAATAGATAATAAAGAAATGGAGGAAGGGAGGTGGGCGGTGATGGGTGGATGGAGAGGGTAGGGGTAGAAATTATGTTAGGAAGGAAGGAGGGGGAGATATATATAGCAAGATGGAAGAGGAAAAAAATAGATGGAATGGGTTCATGGAAAAGGGAAGCTAAAGAAATCATTGTATAGAGAGAGAAATTAAAATAATGATATCAAGTGGATTGGAGTGCAAGGGATATGTGTTTATGAGGGGATGGAAGGAAATAAGGGTGAGGGATAGTGGTTGATAATGGGAAGCAATGATATTATGGGAAAGGAAAAGAGGAACATCGGGAGAGAGTATATTCTTGGTTTTAGAATGAGAAGAGGTGGATAAGGGGTAGTTCAGTTAGTGTAAAATAACAAAAAAGGGAGAGAGAGTTGGGGAAGTGGCATGGTTGGTAATTTAGGAGATTGTTGGAGGGAGATAGGGAAAAAGTTGGAAATGTTAGAGAAGGGTTGGGAGGAATATATGGTTAGATAACTGAGAAAAGGGAATGTAGGAATGAGTCAGTGTGGGAGGGAGGGGAAGAGAGATAAGGGTGGATTTTATTTGAGGGTTATGGAGATTAGGGAGTATTTGGTAGTTGGTATGAGAGAGTGGGTGGGAGGGGGATAAAGTGGTGGCAGTGAAGGATGTGTTGAGGAGAGGGAGAATAATGTATATAATTGATGAGGGGAATGAGGGTGGTAGGGTATGATGGAGGGATGGCTGATGATTTGTAGAAAAGGTTTTTTTTTGGGTGCAAGGGGAGAGAAGGGAGGATATTAAGGGGGAGACAAGGAGGGTGAAAGTTAGGGAGATTAGGGAAAGATGTAGAGGAGGACATGAGGATGAAAGTTCATTGGTATGAGGAAGTAGGGAGACAGTGCAATGGAGGGGTGAAGTTATGAATAAGGGATAGAAGGGGGTAGGTATGAGGGGGTTTGTGGGGTGAGTGTAAGAGGTGGAGAGGCAGAGGGAACAAGAGGAATGGAAATGATGCCTTAGGGAGAAGAAGAGTGTTTGGTTTGCGGACGAAGTTAGAGAAAGAATGGTTGATTGATGGAGGAACAAAATTGTAGAGGGATGTTAGATAGGAGGTGAGGGTGGTTGTTTTGGTGGTAGTATAATAAGACGGGGCATATGGAGGTGAGGAAAGAAGGGGAGTGAGCAGCTAGAAAGGTTCTAAGAGAGGGTAGGTTAGAAAGGAGGTGAGGTTAGGTGAGACGGAGGGATGGAAAGGGGTTGGAGGTAGTGATAAAGGAAGAGATGGATGGAAAGGGCGTGGGGTTGGTATGGGGGAGGAGGTAAGGGGATTTATGAGGGACATAAGGTGGATGAGGGAACATCATAGGGATGGGGAAATTTTTGGATAGAGAGAAAGAGAGGTAAAATTATTTGGGAAAGTGAGTGAGATTAAAGGTGAGCGATATAGATAGGGGTGTATAGGTGAAGCCAAAAAAAAAGTGGAAGGGAGGGAATAAAGAGGGAAATATGGTTAAACGTAGGTGAAAAGCGTGAAATAGGCTCCATGGGATAGAATTAGTGGACGTTTCTAGGTAGAGAGGAAGGGTTATTCAGAGAAATGTGGAAAGACGTGGGGAAAGGGGGAATATAGGGAAAGTGAAGGAGGGGTGGATTATGGGTGAAGTTATGAATAATAAGGGTGATAATGTGATGTACTTAATGCATAAGAAATTGAAGTGGGTAGGTAGAGGGGATATAACAAAGAGGGTGAGTGATGAAGGGTGGGTGCAAGGATGAGGAGAGATGCATGAAAGGGGGGTAGGGTTTTGGGATTTTGAGAGAGATTTAGATAGAGATATAGATATAATGAAGGTTTAGTAAGAGACTGAGTTATAGGATGGGAGATATTAAGTTTTCACCCCATAACATCATAACATTATTCAACAATGTATGAAGCTATATAGAAATAACAATATCATCATCAATGTTGCAGAACATAAAGGAGCAATAGAAGAAAATAATTCACACACAAAAACACTAGGATTGGTGAGAGGCAAGGGAAAAACCCACTATGAGGAAAATCATTTCAAATTATTCTTATTATTATATTTTCATTGAATATTTCAGCAAAGAGAGAGTACGATGATCCATATTTGCAACCACATAACTATCCACAGAAATAATTTAAACAACATCCAAGAGAAGAACCCAAGAATGATAATAATAAAAAATTTAATTCAAAATATTGTAGTCAACTATCAATATCCACGGTCAACTTTCAAACTTTGCATTCAGCTGTCGAACTATGTGGTCAACTGTCAAACTCTTTGGTCAAATTTTAAATTCTACATAATACTGTAAAAATCAAACCCTAGTTTCCAGCTGCACAGAGAGAGTGTACATGCATGTGGTTGAAATCATACAAACGCACTCAAGAGCCTAGGTGTCTACATTTGTGATCGAAAAAACCATGTATCATGCCTGCAACTAGGAACCAAAAAACTTAATCAAACGTTCGAGCTTCGAACCCTACAATTGTGAACCCATACAAACCAATCTCCATGAACTACCTAAGACTTGAAGTCACTTGAATTGTATTTATAGCCATCTTAGGGTGTCTGATTTCTATCTTGGGCTGATTTTTCCTTTTCTGCACATGTGGGATTTAATTCAAATATACACTTTCCCTTGTCCAAATCATTCAAAACTCAAAATTTGTCCTCTTAGGAAAAACAAATCTAGTCCCATTATTTGAATTTTTCATTGAGATACCAAATTAAGACTCCCTCTCAACAAGGGAGAAATTCCATTTACATCATATAATCGTCACAAGTATCCTGTCATCAAATCATGTCTTATTTCAAGTATTTCATCATTGAATTTTTTCATTTCACATCTTGTCTCATCTTTTATCATCTCTGCTCATGTTCTCATTTGTGCTAACTTATGATCATTATCTTTGTAACTTTTCTCATATGCTCAACACTCTCGAAATTAAAAGAAGAAGAAATTTGGTATCATAGGGAATTCCATGCTACCACCCTCTATCCATCAGGGATCACATCTCAACCTTGAATCCTATGACAATGAGGAAGGTCCTATAAGACCCTCTCAACTCAAGTCACCTCATAGGAGAGAAAACATATTCCACCCTACGATGAGAAATAAGAGTTATTGCATGAGGGAGAAAGCATCTTCTACCCTATGTTGACCAATATCTCATCCATCCTATTGCCCGCTAATATTCAAAAAAATGACCCTCAAGATTCATGTGTTGGAACACATGCATCATAATCACCTTAGGTGAGATACCTAACTTACCAAAGGTAAGGATCACATACCCCAAAACTGTCTCTCAACCCATTGGCCAAACAGGGAGCGACAAACCCAACAAGCCTCACTTTGGGTATGATTCGATTTTTTCTATACTCCACATAAACCAAGACAGGGGGAAACATCTTCCACAATATGGATGACAGATAGGGGTGATACTCTATTTTCAAAGATAACTCAACCATATGAGCCCTATATCTCAATTCCTCACCCTACGAGTTCTAACAGGGGGAAGAGATAGCTAAGTGCTCTCAATTACGCATTCTCTCTATCGATCAAAAACATATCAATGTGTTCATAAATGTTACTTGTTACTAAAAATTTTATTCATAATTCCTCATAAATTACCCAGAGCTACCATCCTTTGTTAGGACATAAAATCAAATATTATATTATAACAAATACATGACATAAATGGATACCTTATTCATCCTCCCTCTGAAGGAGGTAGAAATCAAAATATTAAGCATGTCTCATATATAAAAAATGTATCAATGCATGAAATTATCTTCATTCTCAACAATATCCAAGGTTTTCTACCAATTGGATCTCACTCTCTAGTATCGCAATGTATCACTTTCATATCGAAAATCTTCTCAGAAAAATATCCAAAGGGGTTCATCAACCAAAATTTCCCATATTTATCCATGGTAGTAATAATGTACTCAACATCAATCCTGCTTAAAGATACAGACTTATATTTCCTACTCATCAAAATGACATGGTATATTCCAAGCTAAAATGATACCCAGGTGTGCTCTTTCTGATAATAATTCTTTCCAACCCACTCAACAATAGTGTATAAATTTTTTCATACATCTATGTAACTTTATATTAGACCAAGATTGATCATCCTATGCAAATATCACAATCATGTGATTGGTGGCAACCCAATGTATATGACATGTCTCTATCATGAATTGATTCATGTTGTTCTTTGCAAAAAATATATCTAGATGGGCGTTCACAAGGAATATCAACTCCCTAATCAACTATTGGCTTCCAAGTTAGGTTCAACAATACCTCTTCCATAACTTCATGAAATTCAATGAGAGTGCCCAAGGATTTTCATTTCCTCTTTCCGAAAACTCTTCAATAATGTCACGATATATTTTACTTTTCTAATCTTCAGAAAGTAACTCATCATGCGAAGATTATTCTTCTTGAACTTCATAGGCCAAATCCCTCTTAATTTGATCGTAAAAGGCTCATTAACTGTAAATAATAGACCATTAGAATTTAAAACCAAATGAAATGCATACCTTGGACCACTTTGAGGTAGAAATTTAGCTTGGCACATATTCCAAGCTTCACTAGGTAATTGTCAATGTGGACATACCAGGCTTGGGGAGCTTGATTTAAACCATACAATTCTTTCTACAAACATAATACTTACCAAACCCATATACTCAGCTTCAGACAAATCAATAATGTGAAAATAAACTTAGATTTTTTTATCAATCCTCAAATGCTAAGCCAAAAATAATATCAAAGCCATAAAATTTCTAGCCAATATCACTATCGAACTCTTAAGTCCAGGTGCCAGGTAGAGATCATACTTAAATACCAAGTTCCAACCCTATCTATTGTGATGTCAAAAACAATTATTTACCAAGAAAATTCCAAATTTTATCCAATCATCCTTATGATAATAATATAAATAATTTATGCCACAATATGTGAATTCATACACCAAGTCAAATAAGTTCCATATTTTCATTGTGAGATCACTACATATTGAATCACAAGTATTTTCAGTTCAATCAAAGTGCCAATGCCGTTGATGACAATATAGAATTAATATTCAATAATGGGCCACTATGCCCGCTAAGCCACACAAGCCATATCATTATCACAAGATAATCCTTTCTCCTAGAGGTTGGGGCTTGTAATAGGAGAAACATTTTCTCCTTAGATCAGATCCAAAACTTTCTTCAACAACATCATATGGTTATTCATGTTCAAAATCCTTTCAACATTCAAGTATCTTCTATTCATTTTCTTCAAATAATAATGGGTTCCGATATCTCAAAGAGAGTTTCTCCCTATGAATTGAAAGCCCCTTCATTCATCTGCAATTAATACATCAACCTATCAATCATAATGTTGTCATGCATCAACACAACTATTAAACCATGAAATCAAACGATATTGGGTTTTGAAACATATATGCATCATATTTATATCATATTAGCATCAACTACTTCATCATCAAATATAAACATGACATTAAATATTCATCAGGGGCTAGTTTCATATCATTAGGATAACCGACAGGTGTATCATCATACTTCAAGGATCATAATCACAATATCACTTCTTTATCACATTACTCAACCATCAATTCACCGCATCCAAATTTACCACATTACTAAATTTATTAAGCTTATCAAAATGTAACCAACAAAAATATCATCAGTATCAATCTTATTGTTACACTTTTATCATCAAGGTTATCAAGCTTATCACAAGCATTAACAATAGTATCAAGTCACCATTTATAAAAATAAATGTATCTATCTTGCTTCATAAAATCAAGAAATCCATCATGTCTAAAATGTAATATACTTGGAAAATATCCATTGCACCAATATAGCACATGTACCATAAATCAAAATTACTTTCATTTTCATATATGGGTCATTGATGAAGGTGTTATTCTTCTCTTAAGGCCCAAGTCTTCCAAATTTGTAGATAAATCATAGCATTGATACAATACACTATACATACCTCGTATTATTCAGATACCTTTGGAACTTATAGCTCTGATTTGTTATTGGAAGTTATAGCACTTGCATATTGTTATTTATGGATGCTAATTTGAAAATTTTCTTCATGAACTTCTTTTCCTTTTCTAGCACCATCTCTTCTCTTTCTACACTATCTTTCTCTTCCTACACCTTAGATGCTCCTTAATAAGTATTTTCTTATCACATCTGATCGTAGATGTTAGAATTATTCAAACACTCAAATATGGAGGAATAAATAATTAAAACAATAAGTTAAAAAAAAAGATAGTATCACAAAGAAATAACATCATCATAAAAGGTACTTACCTTTAATTAGAAGTGATCAACTCCATATTGAACCAACCTTCAAGAGTAATTATCATCCATTATACATGTAACAATGTTTCATTCAATATTTCCAATTGTACTTATTAGTAACCGAGGCATAATTGACACTAACCCATCTATGGTTACCCAAGAGCTAGAAAATTGTCTCATTGATCATGTTAGGGTTTCAAAATTGCAAAAAAATGAAGTCACTATCTTACACGAGGGTTTCTTCCAAACCCTAACCTCATGTTACCCATCAAATCCTAATAACTAAATTGCCTAGGGTTTCCTTCAAACCCTATCATTCTTTCAGTTCTTCTCCATATTCTCTTGCTTCCATCAATGATATCTTCATAGCGGTGACATTCAATGATTTTTCTTCAAACCACCTATTATACCATGTTAATTTTTCTTACATCTATATTTTTCTTTTCTTTATATAATTCCATTTCATCATTTACATATTGAATTCATCCCACAACATAATAAAATTATTCAACGACATATGGAATTATATATAAAGAGTAATATCATCATCATTGCAGAGGAAAATAAAGGAAAAATATAAGTAAATAATTCACACATAGAGACAAAAATATTAGTCAGAAACAAGGGAGAAACCCACTATGACAAAAACCATTTCAGATTCTTCTTCTTATTAGATTTCCATTGACTCTTTCAAGAAAAAGAGATTAAAATGAATCATATCTTCAGCCACATACCTATCTAGAAAAATCAACTAAGCAACATCCAAGAGATGAACCCAACAATGTTAATAACCAAAATCCTAATTAATAAGCATGTATTCGAAAGTCAATATTTGCATTCAACTGTTGAACTTTGCTATCAACTATCAAATTTTGCACACAACTGTAAAAAGAAAACCCTAGTTTCCAGCCGCACGGAGGGAATGTACATGTGTGTGGTTGAAACCCTCCAACTGCATTAATGAGATTTCATGCATGTAGTTGTGACCAAAATACCTTGTAGCATAGCTACGAATAGAAATAAAAAACCCTAATCACATGTGCAAGCTTCAGAACCTACAATTTAGACCTGCATAAACTAATATACACGAACTACCTCAGAATTGTGACAGCCAAAACAAAGCAATAAGAATGAATGATGATGTCCAAATGGGTTTGAGGTCAAATTACTTGTATTTATAGCAATGTTTTAAAAATCGGTCGGTCTGACTGTAATATTCCTTTTCAGCAATTTTTGCAATATCTCCAATGACGATATTAAGGAAAACCATGCAACAGAAATGCAGAATAGGACTTGGATCCTATTATATATGCTATATGTATCTTAAATATGAAATGTAATCAGAAACAAATCATTATAGCTACACTAAAAAGATCTCCCCAGCTCATATATGCTCAAAAGCACCCCAATCCCATGACTCCCCAAAATAGAATTACTGAAGATTGCAACAACGTAATTTTTATTAGGTTATCTAAAAAAAAATATGATTCAATATAGATCTGGGGCTTTCATTAATCATAGAATCATAAATGTGAGGTTTCACCTCTTTCACAAGCACATTAAAACATCCCGGCAAGGGTTTCCAGCAAAATATCAATACAAAATGCAACAGTACAGAAAACAGCACAATCCACTGCAACTCTGTATTAGAAAAGATTGAATATAATCTGAAATATATGAAAAACATAGAAATTGGCTTAAGGCCCTCTTGAATAGAATCTCCAGAGTGAAATACACACCTCCTCCTCTAATACAGGCACAAAATATGAGGTTTTAACCCATCAACTGCTGCAACTGCAAAAAATACACAGTTACTGGAAGTGACTACCCTGTAGATGATACAGAATGGATGCCCTCAAGTAAAATGATGGAAAAACAACTCAGGACCTTCCCTTTTGATCTCTCAACTAGCTAGACCAAAGGTGAAGATGGAATTCCCACACGAGAATTCCTTGCACTAAAAAGTGCTGCAACCACAACTAAATAGTTGAAGCTTGCAATTAGTCAAAATAAAAAACAAATATGAATACTGAATGCCTTCCTTTCTTCTATCTCTTCCTTCTCATCCTTGCTGAGCTTCCTCACCCCGGACCACACTTGTTGATGAGGTGACTTCCTAGAGAAAATTCCCCTTTCAAAGCTATGTTGTCCTTGTTGGTTTCCCTTTTGTAGAAGTGCTCTTGACTTGGTAAACTGGATCTAGTTCACTTGAATTGTCCTCTTTCACACCAAGGTGGCTTTATTTTTCCTCCTAACCTGATCCCCTTTCACACTGGGATTTGTTTTATTATCTTCCTACTCTTCTACTGCAAAAATGGAGCAAGTATAATATTCCAACTAGCAGTGGCTAATTGGGAATATTATAGTCCTCCTCGATCAAAAGTTGCTTGTCCACAAGCAAAAATAATAAGTATGATACAATATCTTCTCTCCCTCCCAAGTGGCATCCTAATTTGGTATATTCCTCCATGGAATCAGATATTCCTTGATGACTCTATTCCTTAACTACCTCTCCATTGTGTCTAATATTTCTACCTTACTGACACACTTAATCGCCTTGTATGGCCCATAGAAACGTGTTTTGAGCTTCTCAGCTCCCTTCTCCTTGAGTGTGGACTGTATGTAAGGAAAAAGATGCAAATAGACAAGATCTCCCACCTCAAATTGTCTCTCTATCTGACCACGGTCTTCATACATCTTCTGCTAGTTCTGGGCAGTAGAAATGTTGTCCTTAAGTGCCCTAAGTATGTCTTGGTTCTCTTGAATCCATTCCTTTCCCCTTGGAGCCTTACTTTCCCCAAACATGACATCAGAAAATAAGACTGCCTCATACCCATATAAGGCCCAGAATGGAGTCATGCCAATAGAAATATGGTGAGTAGTGTTGTAACAATACTCTCCCAAGTGGATCCAACGCAGCCCAACTCTCTGCTGCCCTGCTACATAGTTCCTCAAGTAGCCCTCTAGCCACTTTTTAACTATCTTGGTATTTCCATTAGTTTGGGGGTGATAGCTAGTGCTTGGAGTCAAATCGGTCCCCACTAACTGGAAATTTTCTTGCCAAAAGCCACCCATGAAGCGGCTATCCCGATCACTCACTATGGTCCTTGGGAGACCATGGAGTCTAAATACATCTTTGAAGAAGAGCTTAGCTACCTGTGAAACAGTATAATGTGAAAAAATGGAAAATAAATGAGATTATTTTGTTAGTCTATCAACAACTACAAAGATACAATCCTTACCCTGTAATGTCTGTAGGCCGGTGATGAAGTCTGTAGATATGCTTTCCCACTTCCCATCCATAATAGGTAGTGGCTGCAATAACCCAGCAGGGTGGGTGTGTTCTCCCTTGTTCTGCTGACAAATGGTGCACCCTCTGACATGTTGCAGCACATCCTCCTTGAGATCCTTCCATGAGAATCTCTCCCTTATGGTCCTATAAATCTTTTTGAAACCTTGATGACTGGCAAGTGGGGAATCATGTGATGCTAGTAGGATCTTCTCCTTGAGCTTGGAATTCTTGGCCAAGAAGATCCAGTCCTGGTAATAGATGATCTCATCCATCACCTTATACATCTTATCTGATACCACCCCATCAAGTATCTCACATGAAAAATCATCTTTGGAATACTCAACCAAAAGTTGAGCCTTCCAATCTGCGTCCATGCCCCTCAAAGATAGGGCCATAGGCCTCCTACATAAAGAATCACCTGCTACATTTCTCTTCCCCTTGACATATTCTATGTCAAAATCATATGCTTGGATTTTTCTCACCCACTTCTGTTTTCTCTCCTGGATTTGTTTCTGTTCAAGGAAGAATCTAAGACTGTTATGGTCAGTCTTCACCTTGAACTTGTTCCCCACCAAGTATTGCCGGAATTTTTCCAATGCATGCATGATAGCCAACATCTCTTTATCATAGATGGGGTATAACCTATCATGAGGGAGAATATTCCTACTCTCAAATGCTATAGGATGCCCACCTTGCCTCAAGACTGCTCCAATCCCTTCACCTGATGCATCACATTCTAGAACAAAGGGTTGAGAAAAATGAGGAAAAACAAAAAATGGACAACTACTCATCACCTCTTTGAGCTTATCAAAAGCCCTCTGCGCTGTAGGTGTAAAATAAAAATCTCCCTTGTTTGTCAAGTCTTTGAGTGGTGCTGCTAGCTGTGAAAACCCTTTCACAAACTTCCGGTAATAAGTGCATATGCCCAAAAACCCCCTGAGTTCTGTGACATTCCTGGGCTCAGGCCAATCTCTCATAGCTTTGATCTTCTCCTCATGTACCCTCACTCCATCCACTCCTATGATGTGCCCCAAATACAACATCTCTGCGAGGACAAATTCACATTTGGAGAGCTTGGCATAGAATTGCTTCTCCTCGAGGATCTGTAAAACTGTCTGAATATGATGCAGCTGATCCTCCCAAGTGTAGCTGTACATAAGAATATCATCAAATAATACCAACCCAAACTTTATTAAATGACCGTGGAAAATTTGGTTCATGCAAGATTGGAAAGTTGCTGGGGCATTGGTCAATCCAAAGGGCATCACCAGAAACTCAAAATTCCCATAGTGACATATAAATGTTGTCTTGGGATATCTTGCTCCCTCACCTTGATTTGATGATCCCCAGATCTCAAATCAATCTTGGAGAAGTATTTAGAACCCCTCAACTCATCCATGAGTTCATCGATCCTGGTTATAGGGTACCTGTTCTTCATGGTCTTCTTCTTCAAGGCTCTATAATCAATGCACATCCTCAATGTGCTATCCTTCTTCTCTACCAAGACCAGTGAAGAAGAAAAAGGACTAATACTAGGATGGATGTGTCCTAGAGCTAGTAGCTCTTGGATGGCCCTCTCAATCTCATCCCTATAAGCCTTGGGGTGCCTATAAGGAGTGGTGATCACTACTTGGATCCCTTGTTCCAACTCAATAGTGTGTTCAAACCCTCGGTCAGGAGGTCTCCCTGGTGGGATATCTCCAAATATTTTAGAATACCGGTCCAAGAGATACTGAACATCTGAATGCACTGGTGAATCCTTACCCCTTACTTTCGATATAGTCAGATCCATTGCCCATTCAACATCCCCTCTGCACAGATCTTCCTCCATCCTGTGTGCTGAAACAACCTGAGGGGGGTATGTTTTTATATCCTTCATCTTTTGATATTGACCATCCTTCCCTTCTGTCCATTCCATCTCCAAGGTTCTCCAATTAGTGGTAAATCTCCCAAGAGTGATCAACCAGTGGAATCCAAATATGAAATTGGTATCTAGAATGTCTACCACAAAGAAGTGGTCTATCAAGGTGTAGGTCCCCATGGTAATGGTTAGTGTCGGGACATACTTTGCACACTACACGGTCATAGCTCCTCGGACCAAAAATGAGAATCCCTCAAACTCCTCCATGTGTATCCCTCTCCTTTGCACCAGTTGTACATCAATAAAATTATGAGTGGCCCCACTATCTATCAACACAGAGACTCTTTTCCCCATAATAGTACCTCTCACCCTCAAAGTCAGATATTTTGGGACCCCTCTTAACGCTGCAATAGCTCCCCCTCTTGGAGAAAATTCTTCTATGGATGGTACAACGTTGACATCCTTCTTGGAGAAGGTCTTGACATGATGTGTCCTTCCTACAACACATTCTCCCTCCAAATCATGAACATGGATTGTCTTCTTTGGCCCTCAGTAGGTCTCATGTTGCAATAATGTTCTTCCCCTGGGAAAGATGTGTTGTAGGTCTCTAGCTTTCTCCATAGCTTCAAAGAGTGTGGTTGGTTTAGTGGATTTGACCAACCCCTGCAATGGTTCAGCCACCCCATTAATAAACATGCATACCTTTCTACTCATAGTGAGGTTGGATACCATCACTGAAAGCTACAAATACTCAGCAATATAATCCTCAAGATCTCCCTCATGTTTGAGCTTGGTTAACTTGACAAAATGGGCTTCCATATCTCTTGGATCAAATATCTCCACTATTTTCTTGGTGAAATCTGATTATAAAGTGATGTGATGATGCCCAAGTGTGGTCAGTCCATGAAACCACCATTCTTGAGCTTCCCTTTCTAGGTGTTGTGCAGCTATCTTGGTGGCTTCTATTTCAGAAACCTTATTGAGCTAGAAGTATGTGTCCATCTTCTCCACCCAAGCCTTGGCTATACACTTAGGTGTCCCATCAAACGCGGGAAAGAAGAACCCTACCATACTATGTTGTAGGGCTTATCCCTACATCAAGCTCTCCTCCTTTTGATGAGGATTAACCCTCCTTCCATCGTTGATCCGGAAAAAATCCTGAAAGCTCAAGTGCTCTTTGAACCCTTGAGATTGGGGTTCATATTCTTCAATGTAATCTCCCAGGGTTCCCTCCTTATCTCCTCTAGTTAGAAATGGAGGCATGGTAGAGCGTTGTGGTGTAGCTGAATGCCCCATGTCATTTGAAGTGCTTGTGCTTGCCCCATGTCATTTGAAGCCCTATAGAATCCCCTTCATGTCTCATCTCCTTGAGGTCCTTTGAAATGTTCTACAGGGTCTGAAGTAGGAGATTTTAAATATATTCCTCCTTCATGCTGAAGATGGATTATCCCCACAAGCTAAGCTAAGAGCAGAGCTCTGATACCACTGTAATATTCCTCTTTAGGAATTTATGAAATATCTCGAATGAGGACGTTGTATAAGGAAAACCATGCAATAGAAACATAGAACAGGACTTGGATCCTCTTATATATTTTGTATGTAGCTTAAATATGAAATGGCATCAGAAAAAAATCATTCTAGCTACACTAAAATGATCTCCCCAGCTCATATATGCTCAAAAGCACCCCAATATCATGACTCCACAAAATAGAATTACTGAATATTGCAAAAGCATAATTTTATTAGGGAATCTACAAAAAAATATGATTCAATATAGATCTGGAGCTTTCATTAATCATAGAATAAAAAATGATAGGTTTTACCTCTTTTACAATCACATTAGAACATCCTAGCAAGGGTTTCCCGCAAAATATCAATATAAAATGTAGCACTGTAGAAAATAACGCAGTCCACTGCAAATATGTATTATAAAACGCTAAATATAATCTAAAATATATTAAAAATGCAGAAATTCTCCCAAGGCCTTCTTGAATAGAATCTCCGGAGTGAAATAGACACTTCCTCCTCTAATGCAGGTACAAAACAGGAGGGTTTAACCTAGCAACTGCTGAAACTACAGAAAAGACACAGTTACTAGAATTGATTGCACTGTAGATGATACAAAATGGATGTCTTTAAGTTAAATGATGGAAAATCAGCTCAGGACCTTCCCTTTTGATCTCTCAACCAGCTAGACCAAAGGTGAATATGGAATTCCCACACGAGAATTCTTTGCACTAAACAGTGCAACAACGACAGCTAAACAATTGAAGCTTGCAATTAGTCAAAATACCAAACAAAGATGAATAATGAATGCCTTCCTTGTTGCTATATCCTCCTTATCCTTGGTGAGCTTCCTCACCTCGGACCCCACTCATTGATGAGGTGACTTCCTAGAGAATATTCCCCTTTCAAAACTACACTGTCCTTGTTAGTTTCCCTCTTGTAGTAGTGTTGTTGACTTGGTCAACTGGATCTAGTCCACCGAAATTGTCCTCTTTCACACCAAGGTGGATTTATTTTTCCTCCTAACCTGATCCCTTTTCACACTGGGATATTTTTTATTGTCTTCCTACTCTTCTACTTGAAATATGGAGCAAGTATAATATTCCAACTAGCAATGGCTAATTGGGAATATTACACTGACTCGAATTCATCCAAGCCGACCGAGCCAACCCCCTAGCTAGACTGGATCGGTAGAAAAACTAGTATAGCGGCTGGTTTATCACTGAACTGGCTGACTTGGTCACTAACTTAGTCGGTTCCGTCACAAATCGATTAGCTCAGCTGAGTCCAAGTTAGACTGGGTGAACTACTTCCAGCCGATCATGGACCCAAGAAATGGCCAAATTCGGACTCAAAACTAGTTTTCAAGTTGTTTTTCAGGTATTGGTATGCCCTATAACCCCTCCCAATCCTATAAAAGCTACCAAAACCCTCTCATTTCCTCACAAATATCTCATTGTATTTGAGTTATCATTTGTGAGGAATTTCTAAAGAGTTGTGGAGTTGGTTTTTGAAGCATCTTTGAGGAGTCTCTTGGGAAATATTTGCAGCAGTAGTGCAAAGCTCCTTGGGAAGTCATTGGAGCAACATTAAGGATTTGGTTTGTGGAGAAGCATTGAGGGATTGGCTTGTTGGAGAAAAATTGAGGAGGCTAGAGCATAGAGGTATTTTTTTCACTTCTATAACCTGCCTTTTCTTGTTTTTTTTTTTTTTTTTGCAAATCAGGAAATTGAAAACATAATTTTTTGTGAAAAAAATGAACATAGAATGAGTAGTTTTTTTTTTTCATTTTTAGATCTAAACATTTCATTTCGAAGTCAAAAAATCCCTCCAAAATGGCTCCTAGAATGAAAGATGTCGCTTGGGAATATTATGAGATGGTTGATGATCAAATGCATTGCAAATTTTGTAAGAGAAAACTTAAGGGGGGTGGAGGGGGCATTCATAGGCTGAAACTACACTTGGCTGGTATTACAGGCCAAATTTCTCCATGTGAAGCACCAATAGAAGAAATTGGGGAAATTAGGAAGGAATTGAGAGATCAATTTCAAAAGTTTGACGAACTCAAAGATAGGAAAAAATAAATAGAGGCTGAAATTGGGAGGATGAGGAATATAAAATAGAGGATGGCTTAAAACTCCAATTTTGATTATGGGTGCTATTCATCTATCCCTTGCACTGATACATCAAACCCCTTTTCCTATGTTCCTCCCTCTTTGGAGTCTATTCAAGAAAAGGGTAAGGGTACAATGAAAAATAGGGTTACTGTCAAAAAAATTTACACACCCTCCTCTCCCTCTGATAGTGCACATTGTCCTAAAGCTACTAGAGGTAAAGTGAAACCCATTTTAGATCAACATAGGAAGAAAGAACTGAGAGAAACTTCTTGTGATTACATAGCTATATGGTTGTATGATGTTGATATCCCCTTCAATGCTTCTCTTTCACCATATTATGAACGTATGTTTGATGCCATATATGATGCTAGAAAGGGCTTCAAATGCCCTACTATCCATGAGTTAAGGGGATCTCTTTTGAAAAGATATATTTTTTCCATTGATGAATATTTGAGAGATTTGAAAAAATCATGGACAAAAAACATGATGTACCATCCTGTCAGATCGATGGACTAATCAAAAGAATTGTACCATCATAAAATTTTTTATATTTTTCCCACGGGGAAATATGTTTCTAATATTATTTGATGCATATAATAGGGAGAAAGATGCACACTTTTTGTTTTAGATTTTGGATGAGGTTTTAGAAGAGATGGGGGTGGCTAATGTTTTTTAAATCATCACAGATAATGCCTCCAACTATTTTCTTGCTGGTAAAATGTTAGAGGAAAAACACAAAACCATCTTTTGGACTCCATGTGCTACACATTGCATAGACATCATGCTTGATGATATTGGAAAGATAAATTGGATCAAGAACATTGTAGAGAATGCAAAACTAATAAAAAAATATATTTACAATCACTGATTGATTTTGAACATGATGAGGAAACACATGGGGGGAAAGGATATTATTAGGCCTGCCATCACTAGATTTGAAACACATTTTTTGACATTGCAATCTATGCTTTCCCAACATAGAAAATTGCAAAATATTTTGACCAGTGATGAATGGAATGAATGTCAATGGGCTCGCAAACAAGATGGAAAATATGTGAAAAGAAATTTAATGAAGAAATATTTTGGAAAAAGGTAGTAGATGTTGTGGAAGTTGCTGAGCCACTGATTAAGGTGGTTCGGTTGGTGGATGGGGAAAGATTGGATATGGGATTCATTTATGAGGATATGGATCAAGAAAAGGAGAAAATAAAGGCAACACACAAGTAAAGAGTTGCTGAGTATGGGACCATTTGGAAAATCAATGATCAAATTTGGAACAATCAACTCCATCGCCCTATACATGCAGCTGGGTATTTTATGAATCTAATGTATCATTATAAAGCTCTAGAAGAAGGAGATTTGACTGGCGATGTTAGAGATGGATTGATTTACTGCATTGTTCGCATGATCCCCAAGGAAAGTGGCTAGTTAATGATACACTATCATATCACTATCTTCAGCAAAGCCATATGTAACTTTAGCAAGAAACTTGCAACAATTGAAAGGGAATCAAATGAGCCAGGTAAACAAAGAATTTAAATTTTCAAATTCATATTTTATTATTTTATAAAATTGTTGATAATTTCAAAGGTGGATATAATTTGTTGAGCTAACTAAAACTCATTACAATTTTTTTTTTTTGAAAAAAAATGGTGGGAGTCATTTGGTAGCCATTATCCTTAATTGTAGAGGTTTGCAATCCACATTTTGAGTCAAAATTGTAGTGCTTCTGGGTGTGAGCACAATTGGTATGTCCTTGAGAGGATTCACACAAAGAAGAGAAACCGTTTGGAAAAAAAATGGTTAAATGATATAGTCTATGTCTAGTACAACCTATGACTAAGATACAACTAATTGTTGAAAAAAATACCTAATTCATATCCCATTGTGTTGGATGATATTAATCCAACATCAGATTCGGTAGTGGAGACTAATCCACTAGAGTTTGACTCTGATGAGGATATTGATGTGGGGTTGGAATTTGATTTACATGTAGAGTCTCAGCTAAATGCAGATTCTCTTGTAGCAGGCCCAGGCCCATGTCCTGCAGTTGCAGCTGCATGCACTTCCTTTAGTCAGCCATGACACAAGTGCATAGCTTGTCTATCTTAGCCTCGATGTGCTAGTTCTACAGTTCCAGTTGAGGATCTTCATGAGGAGGAGGAGCCATGGCTTCCCCCCTTTAATTCAGAGTTTGAGCCATAGGATATTCCCTTGTCTAGCAGTATTGACTAGTCATGACTCATGTTTTGTTGTGGAGGCCATATAGAGCCTCCTTGGTTATGTTTTTTTTTCTGATCGCTATATCATGTATGTATTAGATGATGCACTGAGCACCATTTTGAAATAATGGATATATTCTTGATCCTACTTTTATCATATGTTGTATTTTTTTTGGAAACATGAATGAAAATATTAAAAATTATGCATTTTTTTATAAAAAAAATTAATATTTAATGTATTTTTTTGAAATACTGAGTCAATGAAACCGAAAAATCCGAGTCAATACCAAGTCGAAGTCAGAGTCAAAATTGACCCTCAGTCAGTTCCAAGCCCGATTCAAAGTTTTAAAACACTGATTTATAGCCATGGGAGGGTGTCTAATTTCTCCTTTGGGCCGACCTATCATTTTGTGCACATGTGGACTTTAATTCAAAAATACACATTCCCTTGTCTAAATAAAGTTCTTAATAATTCAAAATTGGCCCCCTTAAAAAGGGGATTTTAATCCCATGATTCAAATCTGTCATTGAGCTTCCAAATTTACAAGAGAGAGGGAAGGTATAGGTGAGAAAATAGGGAATGCACGTGAGGGAGGTGGTGAGGGAGATAGGGATAATAAGGGGGAGTTTTTGTAGGTTTTTTGGGAGAGGGAGAGGGGAAGGGATCTTGGGGATTATTAGGGACAATGATTGTAGGGTAAGAAAGAAATGAGAATTTGAGGAGAAGAAAAAATTTATTGGAGGAGAGTAGTTTGTGTGAGGTATAAGGTAGTGATGTGGGAATAATAGGCTGAGAGTTGGTGGATTTTTTGGAAAAGGAGGAAGGGAAGGAAGGAGTGGTGTTTTCAGGAAAAAGGGGAGGAAGGAAACAAATGAATGGGTCCAATTTAAGGTCAGTGTAGGATAATACAGTGGGTGGAGATTTTTTTTTGAGGTGGAGGTAGGATCTATAAATGTGCGAGGAGTGCGAGAGGAGGGTATGGTGAGGAATACGATATTTTTAGTTTGAAGTTGATAGAGACTTGAATATAAATGGGAAAATATTTTGGGGAGGTAAATGGGTGAGTTAGTGGGGAGGCATGGAGAGAGTAGGGAGTAAATAAAATGGAGGAAGGAGGGAGGGTGGTGAAGAGTAAGTGGGAGAGGAAGGGGCTTAAGAGTATTGTGAGAGTAGGTGGGAGGGAGAGAAGGGGCTTAAGGGGGAAATGGGGAAATAAAGGAAGAGGAAGGGATAAGGATTGGGGATAGGAGGGGGAGGGAAACCATTTGTGGAAAAGGGGGAAAGAGGGAGGAATGGGAGGGATGGGAGAGGATGTGGAGTAATTGGAAAGAAAATGGAGGTTGATGTTAGGGGAAGGAGGGAGATATTTAATATGAGTGTGGGTTATAGCGCGGGGTATATTGGATGAGAGAGGGATATGGTGGAGGGAAGGATGGTTTGTGGGAAGGGAAGAATGAGAAGGAGAGGAAGTGTGCAGGTTGTAAGACATGAGAGAAAGATGAAGGAAGTGGGAGGTGAGGAGGATGGTATGGGTGAGGGGGGAGTGTAGGACGAAGGGAAGAGTAACAATTAATTGAGATAAGGGGGAGGGGGAGAGAGTGTGCACAAGGTAGTGGTAGAGGGAGAGAAGGGGGATGGGATAGAGAGATGGGAGAAAAGGGGGGAGCTATGATTAGTAGGGAGATAAGGATTTGTGATGTAGGGAAAGAAGGGGAATTTGTGCAAGGAAGGGGAGGGAGGATGTATGGTGGGTAAATATAACCATAAGATATCAATGGGTAATATTAGGAGGGAGAAAACAGGAGGTAGGTAGGATAGGGTGTCAGTTTGGTGTAAGGGAGAATGAATGGGAGATGGAAGGTGTTGGTAGGGGTAAGAGGGGAGGGATGGGGATTGATGGAGGAATCGGAGGGAAATTTAAGAGGGAGAGTAATATGGTAAGGGATGGGAATATGGAGGGAAATTTTGGGGTGGGGTGAGAAGGGGAGGGACCATGAGGATGGTAAAGAGGGAGTGTGTGGGTAAAAATGTTTGGATTCATGGGTGGAGGTGGGATAAAACAGGAAAAGTGAATGGGAAGGAAGGGTTAGAAGATATTTTATAGGTAGGTGGGTGGAATTAGATGGAGTTCTTAGGTGCATATAGGTATTAGAGGAAAGGTGAGATGTAGGGATACATATATAAGGGTGGAGGGAGATGGAGGTAGGGTGAGGAGAGAGGGAGAGAGGGAGGGAGGGAGGTATTAGTGATATAGGTAGGGGAGGGAGATGGACAATATATGTATTGGTGAAGATAGAAGAGGATAAATGGAGGTAGGGAGTGATGGATTGAGTGAATTGGTAAGGGAAGAAATATTGGTTGGGGTGAAGGAGGGTGAGAGGGAGATATGAAGAGGGAAGGGGAATGAAATATAAGGAATGGATTTATATAAAATGGAGGGGGATATAATGGTGGTAAAAATGGATAAAAAAATAAGGAAAGGAAGTGGATTGTAATAGGAAGTATGGGGATTGGTGAGTAGATGGAAGGAAATAAGGGGAATGATAAATTTTGATAATGGGAGGGAGGGAGAGAAGGGGCTGGGGGAGAGGGAGAGAGAAGGTAGAGAACCAAAAGTGTGTGTTAGGGTTTGGGACAAGGAGAGGAATATAATGGGTAATGTATTTTGTGAAAGGGAGAGAAGGAGGGAGATGTTGATGGGGATAGTAGAGGTAGGGGGTAGGTCATTTGGGAGAGGGACAAGAGAACGAAGATTTTTGGATGTAGGTTGGTAAATAGTTGTAGGATTATGATAGGAGAGTTTGGTAAATAAAGGTTTAAAGAAGTGAGCAAGTAGAATATATTAAGGAGGGAGGGTGGGGAGGAGAGGGAGAGGGAGAGGAAAGTGTCAATTTTTTGGGTGGTAGGGATATTATGAGGTTGTTGATAGGGGGGAGGAAGGAGAGGGTGGGAAGGGGATGGGTTAGTTGGGAGAGTATGGAGAGTCGAGGAGATGTAGAATAGGGGATGGAATTTAGGAGGAGGTGTGAGGGAGGTAGGGTGGGAGCGAGAGGTGGAGGGGTAGAGGGATATGAGGTGGCTTCTTGTTTGGAAGGGGATACAAGGAAGTGTAAGAATGAGTATTTAGCGAGGGAGGGGGATTAGGAGATGAGGGAGAGAGGGATAGGAGGATAGAAGGAGAGAGAGAGTGGAAGGGATGTAAAAAGTGATGAAGGATGGAGAGAATTAGGTATAGGGAGTGAGGGATAATGTTGCAAGGGAAAGAAGCAGAGCTATAGAGGTTATGGATAATGATGGAAATGATTGGGTAGGGAGAATAATAGTGGTTATATGGTGGTATAAGTGAGTGAAAATATTGGGAATGGGTGTGGTAAAGGAATCATACAGGTGTATTGGAGGGGACAAGAGGATGGTTATTTTAATGAAGGGATAACAAGGGGGGTGTATGAAGGTGAAAGAGAAAGGAGGCGGAAATATATAAAGTGTTTAAGAGAGGGAATGTGAACAAAGAGGTGAGGCTATGAAGGATGGATGGATGTAAGGGGTTTGGAGCTAGTGAGCAAGTAAGAGGGATATTGAAAGGGAGTGGGGGTGTTCAGGGTGATGGATGGAAGGGGAGGTAAGGTGTGTGAGAGATAATGAGAGGAAGGGGGAATTATTGTGATAGAGTGGAGCAAAGTCACAAGGGTTTGGAAGAGTGAGTGATATAGAAGGGCAGTGAAATAGATGTGGCTTTCTAGGGATAAGGTGGGAGAATGTGGAAAAGTGGGGGAGAGGGACTCATGGTTAATGTGAGGATAATATGGTGAGGGATATTTTGTGGGACACAATTAAAGGGAGTGACCGGGGCATACAAACTGAACATTGGTGGAAGAAATGTCAGGAGCAATATGAAAAGTGTGGATGTAGGGATAGTGAGGGTGAGGTAGGAAATGTGGGAAGAGGTGAATGTTAAGGGTGAGAAAGTGATGTATATAGTGCATAAGAATGGAAAGGGGTAAGTAGAGGGAAAATACAGGAGAGGGTGATGGATGGAGGGGGTGAAATGACTAGGAGGGAGGAGTGGAAGGAAATTATGGTTTGAGGAGGTTGAAAAATAGGGATAAAATTATGGCTATGAAAGAGAGACTTATAGGATGAGATGGAGGGGAAATATGGGGAAGAAAACAAGGAGTTCATGGGAGGGATGTAGTGATGGAGTTAGGAATAATAGGAGGGTGGTGGGCAGGTTTTAAAAAAGTGGGATAGGGGAAGGGAGTTTGTGGGCTATGTTGATGGTGTTGGACCCACCAACAATCAAGGGATCTCCCCGATATGTGGTCCCAATTAGACCTCACACCGTTCAGGATAATATCCCCCTCTAGAATATGGCATGGTTTTCAAATTATGTAATACTTTCCTCTGCTCTAACTATTAGCAAGATAGAGGTAATAGTATCACCCTAGTAGAGAAACACACAAACAAAAAATATACATTCAACACCCAGTATAATAGTCCACAAAGATGTGAAGGTAATTAAAACCAAAACAATAAGGAATATGTGTCTAACATCCAACAGAATATTCCACAACGATCTGGCAGCTATAGCGACCATCACAACACATTCTCAACATGATAAGTACTAAAATAACCAAAATAGATTAACTACTTTAGAATAGATGAAATAAAACATGAGTTAGAAACATCCACATAATATTCTCACAAATATTCATAATCCATGCATGGAGGATGTTCTGCCCATAAGGCTTCTGATATTAAGTTAAAGTTGTAATACATATGTATACAATGAACACCACTAACTCCAATACTGGAGCATTGGAGCCACTCTTTTCTCCTCAAAATAACTATATTGTCTCTATAATTCCTTGTGGGAGGAGGCAAGGTGAAAAGTCCTTTTCTAATACAATGAGGGTGTATATATAACCAATGAGGAGGTGATTCTTCACCTTCCTTATGACTCTTTGACTACCCTAATGGCTGTTTCACTTCCTATGATTTTTCAAACTTAAATGACTCTTCATATTCTATACATTTCCTTTGGACTTCAACTTTACAATGTAATTCGAAACATAAATTATATTATCCCCAATAATATTGTGGCATGTGATGACTCATGAAATGACATGTCATGACACTACTGGCATGAAATTCTTGATGATATGGAAATTTAAAGCCACTCTTGACACTCCTTGCTATGTGTCTGCTTGATAATTCTCTTCTATCCACCTCCGTATGGCTTAGAGGCAAGGATTCTTCAATGATATCAAGTCTTCAGTTGTGGTTAGTAATTGGTGTCCCCTTGCTTTATCTTGGTTGATCAACTTGCATAATCAAATACAAATATTCCTTCAAACATGTTTCTCTTATTCATATCCTTCTTCATCATCCTATCATGGTATGATAAGTTACATGCATCTGCGATTCACTGAAGATGACACAACATCAATCTGATAAACCCCTAGTCTAAGATAATACATGTTGATCCACTGACTAAGCTGGAATCAGGTGATAGGCTGAGGGAGAGGCTTAGTGACTATAAAATTGTGCATATTAGGCAGAAAGGGGTGAATATTTAGCCTTGAGACTGCACAATGCATAGTTCAGGCTGGACAGAGGAAGGAAACTATGCACTCTGGGAGCTCAGTGTAGCAGGATGAGGGGATGGGAACAGGTTCAACCTAATCAGAGTTATGGAAGGTAGAGGAGGCTGGGATAATTACACAAGTGTGCATATTAGGAACTAGAGGGATGATATTGAGGTCATATATTGCATAATGCATAGTTGAGGCAAGGAGGGAGGGCTGGATTGCGCAATTTTGGAGGTCAAGGTCTGTGCTTGAGCATTGGAACTGCATAGTTCATAGCATCGAGAGGAAGGAACTATGCATTACATAGTTTCAAGATATAGGGTAGTGACTATAGGGTTGATACTACGAAATGAGAAATTCAAGAGGGTCATATGAGGCTAAGTTTGTTGGTCATAAGGCTTCTATAAATTCACTAAGTGTGGGATCGGTGAGGTTAATGTGAAAAATTTTAAGACTCTGACTGTGATCACCCACTTGGAACACTTGATGACAAAAAAATTTATATCATCCAAGAAACATGAGCGACATACTTCCCCTAGTGTAACAACTTTATGACAACTTAAGACAAGCGCAACACTAAAGGTACATTTTTCGATGACAGCGATGAAACTTTTGCGAAAATTATTAAAACTTTGAGAATGAGTTCAGAAAATGTTCACATGGTAGGATAAATTCAATTTCAAAAAGATAACCCCTTGAAACCACCAAAAAAATCTTATATACATCAGGTGACACTTAACATGTGAAAATACAAATTTTTTCATTTCTCGTAAAAGGGACTAAAACACTAAAAGAAAACACATGAATTGGATTTCAATTTTTGCAATGACAATATACAAGAGCAAGGTAGGCTCTGAAATTTGGTGCATGTCAGAATTTTGGAGGGTGTTGTAGAAGTGACAACTCATGGTGACACACTGGTAGAATTCCAACTTCTCTCTTGGTTAACTCTTCTATGCAGGGTTTTAGCTCTTCAAAGAGCATTGATTCATCCTATAGATCACTTTGGTCTCCCCACTTACCCCATGAATAAACATGGTCCCATTTTTACCTTCTTGGTTGAACACAACATAATATTCAACAATATGACAATGTTTCGAATTGGAAAGGGTACCAGTGTTTGTGAGCTTTAGATTTTCAGAGTATAATTTTTCATCTCTAGTGTTGCTCCACTACCAGCAGGCCTAGATACTACCCTGACAAAGTCAATATAGGAAAAAAAAAATTTATATGAAACCAATTATTATGGTTAGTATACCATCGTAGTTTATTTCTTCACCTCTCTACCTAGGAAGCCTTTCCTTTCTTTCACCTTTATTTATTTATTTTAATAGGACTATGTATTGACATTTATTCATTTTATGGGAAAAGTAGAGATCCTGACTTTATTGATATTAGGAGAGGTTGTTCCTACAAATAAGTATATAGATACGTCTAATTTAGGTTTTCTCATTTAGTTTTTTCCCTTTCTCCTCTTCTACTAATTGGAGAGCATTAAAACAACAAAAAATAAAGAATCGAGTGTGGGCATAAGTTTTCCTAAATTGACACAAGTATCATGGTTTGACCAAAACTCTCCTCACAGAAGGATCATATTTTCTGTCAGAACTTCATTGAACAAAATATGTAACCAACACAAGGAAGAAGGAACGAAGGTTAGCCAATTTTTTTAGTGTCAAAATACTTTTGAATTCAAACACACACAAAGAAGCTGTAAAACATGTTCACACGGGACACTTATTTACATAACGAAAAAAAATAGAAAATGAAACAAACAAGAAATAAAAGAGACTATGTACATGGCATAGGGCATAGCCCCAAATCATCCTTGAAAATAATGTTTCAAGTCTTACCCAGTAATGGGGAGACAATCACTCTTCCCATCTAGTGATTGTAGAAGATATGTTTGTTGGCCAAGATTTTAGTGTATGGTGAAGGATCCAATCCACAGGGATTAAAACTTGGTGTGCTTGCCTTTGTCCTCATGGGATTTGTCCCACTTCAAGACTAAGTCACCCACACTAAAGTCATTCTTCCCTACGAACTTCTTATCGAAGCACCTATTGATACGACTCTAGTGAAGAGAAATTTTTTCTTTTGCTTTCAGTAATTCTTCCTACAGCTTATGAAGAGTGTCCATCCTACACTAAACTAATAAACATGGCTTGCCCTTGGATTCTTGTGAAATCTAGAGGGTGAGAAATTAGATGTTCAAGGGAAGGATGCATTCTTTTCCATACACCAAGAAGTAAAGAGACGTATTTCAGAGAGTGTTTTGGCATGACTCGGTCAACCCATAAGGAATTTACTAAATAAAAGTGCTAGTTCCTTTGTTCAAAGAAGATGGTATTCTTAATAGCATGGATAAGGTTATTATTTGTAGACTCAGTAATACCATTTCCTTGCGGATAGTAATTAGTTGAATTTTTCAGTACAATTCCATTCTCTAATGAAAATTAATACAATGTTAATGATGAAAAATATGCTGCATTATAAAAAAAAGTGAATTCAGAATGTCGAACCTGGAAATGATATTCAACTTAAGAAAGTTAATGACTTCCTGATCATTCACCTGTTTTAGCGGAACTAGTTCTGTCCACCTTGTGAAGTAGTTTGTAACAGTGAGGATGTAGCATTGTTGTTTTTGACAAATGCGGAAAAAATTCACCACTAACATCTAGGCCCCATTGTTGAATTGGTTCCTCCATTGTAATAGGCTACAATGATGTAGTTTAATTCTTGTTTTGACCGACACACTTTTGACATACCGGATAGTTGCAATCATAGGCGTGAGAATCTTTGAATAATGTGGGCCAATAGAAGCGGACCTGCATAGCTTTATGCATAGTTATGCCACCCACAAAGTGTCCCCCAGTTGGTACATCATGGACATCACGTAGTACTCTCTTGGATTCATGCACTTATAGGAACTTGAGCAACACTCCATTATGGTGCTTTCCAAAAATATTGAAAATTAGGAGTTCTGGGATGAATTTATAAAAATAGAATTTCTAAAAATGGAAATTCTAAAAACAGAAAGTCGCAAGTATGCCTTTCAAAAAATATTAAATCACCTTGCATAAATTGGTAATGAAGAATTACTGATGGAAAATACCTTTTGATCATTAATCAATTCTAATAATTCAATTTTGACTTAATCATCAATACTATTATTATTAAAAATAAATTCAAGTCTCTCAATCATGCCATATGTAGCTCCCCTAAATTAATGCATATGTTACTCTCTCTCTCTCTTAATGGATTCATTCCTCTCTGACTATAATGCTCTTATGCACCTCCTACACTCTCTTACACACTTTAATGACTCATCATAAAAATATTCATCTTACACCTCTTTAATGTATAAGTTTCACTTCTGTCCTAAATGCATAACTTACACTCTCCATTATGGCATAGGCTACACTCCTACTTTTGCATATGTAGCTCCTCCTTAAGGCATATGAGTTAATCCATCATGAATTCAACCTCCCTTCTCTTCCTATATATTTGTGCCTCTCATGCTTAGTTGACACACTTGTACTTGTGAAAGGAGAATTCAAACTCGAGAAAGAGAGTTGGGGATTCTAGAAGAAGATTGGGAGAGAGAGAGTCTTGAAGAGAAAGAGAATATCTTGGAGAGGCAAAGTATCGGTGTTTGCATCAACTACAAAAATGAGAGATATTATTTAGATTTGGGTTAAACTCTTCACTCTCTCATTGTACTTTGTATATTTTCTAAACAATTGATTTATAATAGAAGAAGAATCTGGTTGTGCTTTTTATGGTAATTGACCTAACTTCTCTGTGTCTCATTCAGTTCCTAGTTGTCTTCCATTTTGCATATGGTTTATATGGTTTACGTTCGATCTAAAATTACTTGACTTATTTTTCTGCATAAATAAGTATGGATTTATGTGACTGTAATAGCATAGAACATCAGAATTTTAAAATGGTATCAAAGCTTTTGTGAAGACAAGCTCAAGAAGACAATATCTAGTTCTAGATATCTTTCTGCTGGAATATCTCTTGTTTTATGATCCATTTCTAGCTCTGTTTCCTCTAGAATATCTCTTAATGTATGCTCCATTTTCAACTCTCTTTTTTCTGAAATATATCTTGATTCCCACTCCATTTACAACTCTCCTTTAGCTAAAATATCTCTTGTTGTTTGCTCTATTGGCAACTCTTTTTTTGATGAAATATCTCTTGTTTTCTGCTCCATTTCCAGCTCTTTTTTTGGTGAAATATCTCTTGTTGATGCCTCTACTTGTTTCTCATTTTTTGCTGAAATATATCCTCTTTTATCACTAAAATTTACAGATGAATTTTACAACTGAATTTTATAGCTGAAATTATACTGCTAAAATTTTACTATTGAAATTTTGTTGCTGAAATTTTACTGCTACCATTCTTCCAAGATTTCAAGGAACCCAAGATATGATTTTAATTTTTCAGAGAGTAATTATGGTGTTTCATGTGTTTAATATATATATTTTTTTGGTACTTGTTAATGGATGCAGCAATAAAGAGTAGTTTTATTTATGTTTATGCATGTGCAAGAAAGTGTTGTCCTGAAAAAAAGTATAACCGATAGAAATTAAATGTTGAAGATAGGGGGATTTTGAATCTCTCCCATTATATGATAATGGTCATAATATTATGGTTTTTGGTAATTTTGATATTAAAGTTTACTAACAATAGTGGCTGTAGGTAAAAATCGTGACTTTTACAAAAGATGGAATGGTAGTTTTCTACATAAACCTCTTTTGCAGCAATCAAAGATGGATTATAACTAATATTATTGCAGACAATGTAGTCAATATGTATAATTGTTATTACATGCCTTCACTCTAGGATTAAGATTTGAAGATCTGTATAAAATCAATGAAAAACCTATCAATGCATTGATACATGATAAGTAATTATCAATATAAATTGTGGCGCCAAAAGTTCAATCATCTTCATTATAAAGAATTACCTCATGTGAGAAATATGGTTTCCAAAATACTCGAGATTGGAGTGGATGATGATGGATTTTTCCTAGTGGTGATCAATAATATGCTTTTTTTTTGCCAATGACATATGAGTTATGAACAGTGGTAGCCTATAGAGGTCAGATCAAGAGGGGGCGAAGAATTTTCTTCAATCCTAAAGTATTTTCAAGTCTTATGTTGTTTCTTTGTGTCATTGTTCTTATTTAGATTTATATTTATAGATCATTGGTTATTTTTCTTGCATGAGTATTTGAATTATTATTTCACTAACTTATTGAAGAGAATACGAAAAAAAACACACACACACACATCATGAAGATCATTAGGGGGAAAAATAATGCAGTAAGAGTAAACTCAAAGAGGAATTTGGTAAAAGGATAATCAAAGAGCTACTCTCACATCTAGAAAATAAAGAAATATTTGCGTCATCACCAGGAATACTTTCATTATGTCTATTTACTTTGCTACTATTATTGTTGCTCTTTTTCTGGGATCAACAGGTACATTTGATGAATGTCATAATCAATTCCTTTGTAGTGAGATTAAGGAAGGTGTTGAGACATCCCATTACCTGAGTGGACATGAAGTGGAAAATAGGTCAATAATTCCACAAATAAGTTGGTATCAGGAAAGATACCACCACATGATATAACCTAAAACAAAATGGGCACTTAAAGATCTTTGGTTGCCCTATCTACTTTCATGTTCCAAAGGAAAAGGGTACCAAGCCGACAACTTCAGGTAAGAAAGGTAATATTGTTAGTGTTATAACCAAATTTATCTTGATAGGATGCTCATCAATCGACTTAATGTAACTCTTTCAAACCACTTTTAACTGAATATTAGCCTCTTCAGTTTGAGAGGGCTCTCTCAAAGGGGACTTATGATTTTCAATGTAAATACTATTGGATGGCTAACTGTATGAAATGTGACATGATTTTGATTGAATGGGGGTTGAGAAATGAAAGCCTTGCTACCATTAGGCTATGGGGTCAACATCAGTAAACTCAATGACAGTAAATATTATAATGGAAGATGAGGAAAATAGAGGTTTCAATAATAGATGGAACATACACACAACATAGAAAAACACAACAATTTAACCTCTTAAGGAAGTCAGAGCATGTCACCATGAGTTCTGAGTAATCAGAGATAAAATTCACTGCAGATGATTAAACATGAAATATATAGAGCAGACAAAACATTGAACACCTCATTCGAATCCCAGGTCTGGAAGTAAAATGTCACTGTATATTACTAAACTGAAAAAGCGTTACAGCGTAGAAATTTGGTGCAATATTCTCCAACCCTTTGATATTCTATGTTCCGTCTATAAATAGACTTCTTTACATTACGATGATCTACCCAGTTGGCTAGATCTTCGAGCTATAACTTTGACACCTAACATAACTGAAATCTACCTTTCTGGAACAGAAAAAGAGAGCTAACCTTTAAAGACTCACTTTCCTAATACGACTCTACTTCATATTTATTACATTAAGTTTTTCAACAGTGAGACAACTACATGGTAAGGCTCACATGTTCGAGAAACATTCACCATCACTTAAAAATTTAATGTACCCCCTATATTTAGGAAACACAATCCTACTTTTCAGGAAAAGATAAACTCCACTTTAACTTTAGTCTTCATGCTGAGCTGGATGAGTGACACTCATGTTGAGTAGTGAGTCTATGCTGGGATTGCCCACTGATAGGTTGGATGTCTCTAGATGCCTGACTAATCTTCTATGTGCTGTTTGAACCTCCAAAAATCTTCCAAGAACCTTTCTCTAGAAAACAAAGCAGTTTAGGCGGTTTCGTAGCGAATAGATTTCTATCTTTTCACCCATCTCTCTACCACCTTTTTTGGTCAAAAACCTTTGTTATGCAAAAATACCTTAAAAAAACCAACGTCCCTCCTTAATTCTTCACAAAACTGATTTTGAAAGTAAAATATCATCTTCAAAAATTACGTAGCATTTTTTGGCCTTCAAGCCTACAGCACGATACTAAACTGCCTAAGAAATCAGAATTTGCATATTTTGTGATTTTCTTCAACGTTTGATCTTCTGAGCCAAAATTTAGGTTCTTTGCAAGCTATGAACCTCATAAAAAATGTTTCAACACAATACTTTAGTCTTTAGGGGTTTCATCTTCATCCACAATAGGTTGACCTTTAGGCTCTTCAACCACTTTCATTCTCAACCCTTTCTTCTCCAACTCCTCTTGAATCAAATTCATTTGTTCTTGATGGTCTTCCACTTGATCTTTCAATAATCTATTTTCAGCTTGCAAGTGTAAGTTCATTTTCCTGGTATGTTTGACTGCAAGTATTAAAGGCTTAGTCCTTTTTAGAAGTCTTTTTCCATTATCCATATATTTTGAAACACTTCAGAGTTGATTTTCCCACTTTGTCATCATCTCATCAAATTTAGCCTTTTCAGACCTATGCTTCTCTACCTCTAACTTCAACTCAAGTACTTCTTCACCTACTTCTTTCAGTTGTTCTTTGAGGAGTTCTATTTCTGTTTTTTTAGTTATATTCTCTTTTCCCTTTCTCTGTCTAATCACAACTTCTTCTTCTGTTACTAGAGATAAATCTTTGTTGCTCACTGGCTGCATAGCTTCACTAACTTTCTTTGTCCTTTTTCTCTCCATGGCCTTACTTCCAAACCTGGTCATTGGCTTCCTTGGCTGAAATATAAAACCAACATCTTCCCCTTGAAAAATCCAATTTCTTAATAGTCTTACCTTTATTCAGTTTCCTTCCATCATCTTCAATGTATTTTTCTTGCACTATTGGGGACTCCTCAATATCTATTATATGGAGGATATCTTCTAGATTTCCTTTCGCCAATGTCTAACTTCTAGTTATCCTCTTAATGCCTTTTTTGTTAATCTTTTTTTTATTTTTCGTAGGTGTTGGCTGAGGGATATCAGTTTCTTGTAAAGGTTCTACTCTTATGTCCATTGGTTCTGTAGGGGACTCTATAATGTTTTCTTCAACCTCTTCCATTACAGCTAGTGATGTAGTAGTTCTAGGTTTTAAGATCTTCTTTGGAGTTACTACATCTATTTCATACCCCACTCATAAACAAAGATGAAGTCCAATCTATGTTTAACCTCTTCAACTCATCCAACACTAATATTTTTATCAGACCATGGTGAAATAATGATGTCTCACTACCTTTTGATTTTACTTGAACTCTATCTGACATCTTTCCCAAAATCTTGTACAAAATCAAGGGTAATTCAAGTGATTTCTTACCTACAAAGTGTAGAAGAAGTCCGATGGGGTAAGATTAAAGTATGTCGAATCTTCCCTCGCAGGTGAAATATTTTTGGATCACCAACAACAACTTTGAATAATTTTCCTCCATATAACTCCTGGGAATGCCATTGGTCAAATCAACTACTCTATGCTCCTGTTTGAGAAACTCCTCTCAACCTTGCATTGTAAATTTTGTGCCTTTAAACCATTCTTCACCACCTCTAGGGATTTCTGTAGCTTGTGATATGCTCTCTAGTGTTACCGTGAGTTTCAAATTTCCAGCCTTTGATGTTTTCCTTGTAGAATTTATGGAAAATTACTTTGAAACCTGTGCATGGAAACCCTCCAATTTCTAGCAGAATTGTAGGCAGCCTGTCTTCCTGAAAACTTCCATAGAAATAGTTTCAAATCCATGAGTTCAAATCTTTGACAATGACCAACCTTGTTTGTTTTCTTTTTCGAAGCCATGGTTTCTTTATAGTATTCATTGCCTCGCTTGTTGGTGATAGCTGCAGAATTAAACTCGACAAAAACCTTCTTGGTGTGATGTATCAGCTTTCCAAGAATTGATTCTCATGCAAGGACGACACAGTAATATCACAAAGTGAAGGCCTGGGGTAACATTTTAAAAGGTTAATTTACAACTAGGATGTTGATAATAGCACATGCAACCATAAAAGATAATAATTACATCAAATACGACTATGCATGTTTTCAAATCATCATAACAAACCTAAAATACCTTACCCTTTACTTGCCTTATCATAAACCGACAACTCACACTTCTCTGACACCTTTTGTTGAAAAAGCCCAATTTCGTACCGAATATAGTTTGGCTGCTGATAGATTCACTACGGAACTATTATGAATTTTCATAGAGAAATCTGCTGATTTTATTTGTAATTCACCACAAAACTCTAAAAAACTGACAGGTGTGAAATTTTGATATTAAATGCATGGGAATGACAGTTGATATGATGTGAGGTTGATTTGACTGAAGTGACATGGATAGAGGTGAATTTTAAACTTAGGGTCGACTTCATCAAATGCAAAAAAAATTCAAACATCATCAAAAATTGACTTAAGAGACCTCATAAATTTTTTTAAATGACCTACATGACCCAATAAATAAAAGTTTTAAAACTTAATCAGTGATAACAGTTGGTTATTGTGAAAATTTTAAACCTTATAAAATATATGTACTTGGAAAAAGAAATATAGAGTTTAGCACACTCTTTTAAGGTGCATATCTTTGATGAAGATGCATCTCTTTGAAAATAAATACACACTCCTTTTTCTAATATTGAAAAAGAGATGGTTCATTAGATGCACAAGAAGATCCCAAGCCTAAAATTTGTCTTGCTAATGAGCACATGGATCCCATGCACTCCTTGCATCCTTATCCATGTGCTAGAAAAAGATGATTATGGTTTCATGACACTTTACAGGATGATGATAGACATGATGCTCCCCAAGGAACCTTCAAAGAAATAAGGAAACCATGCCAATTCTAGGAATATGTGGTAACTGTGAGCAATATTACTCAGGCTGAACCATGCACTTTTTAAGAAGGAGCAAAAGATCGAGTGCAGAAAGATGCAATGGCTGAATAATATGAGTCTATAATTCATAATGATGTATGGAAAGTGACTGTAAGACACCAAGATAATTTTGTTGTGTATTTTAAATGGTTCTATAAAATTAAACATGGTTCTGATGACAGTATTGAAAAATATAAAGCTAGATTTGTGGCCATAGGGTTCACTCAGAAAGAGGGAATATACTATGATGAAATATTTGCACCCTTTTCCCATTATACAACTATCCAATCTATTGTGGCTCTAGATGCTAGCTAAGGGTGGTCTATTTACCAAATGAATGAGAATGTTTATTTTATATATGGATTCCTCAATGAATAAGTGTTTGTGGAGAAACCACAAGGACTTAAAGTACATCACCGGAAAACTCATGTTTTCAGAATGAAGAAATCCCTCTATGGTTTGAAGAATGTTCCAAGAGCTTGTTATGCCCAAACCAGTATTTTCTTGCTGAAGGTTGGTTTTACTAGAAGTAATTTTGATTTAAATATTTACTTCAAGATAGTACAAGGTATGCCTTTTTATTTTAGTATTATATATTTATGATTTACTTTTGACTAGTGGTGAACCACTTATCCTCCAGTGTAAGAGGGAGTTAGCTTTTGAATTTTAAATGAAAGATATTCATTTGAAGAACCAATTTTTTAGGTCTTGAAGTATGACAAATACCTCATGATATTTTTCTATCTAAGGGAAAACATGTTTTCAAGTTACTAGAATGATTTGGTATGACATAATCCAAGTCCATGAATTCTCCAATTGAAATGAATTTCAAGAAGATATGTGGTGAAGTTGTAGGTATTTATTTGGAAAATCCTTCCAAGTATCGTCAACTGATTGGGGCCATTAGGGGAATTTTGAGGTCTAAAATGGGCCTCCTAAGTAAATTATAAAATAATAGTGGAAATAATAAAATAAGATTACATTACATCATCAAATTTTAGAGGGAAAAAATAAAAAACTACTTTTTCAACTCATATTTTCAACTTACCTACCTATTGGTTTACTAAAATTTGGATTGGGAACAGTTGTTGGATGTAGAATTTGATTTTTCATTGAAGGAGTACCCACGTTGCATACTTTCTATGGACCCTGCTACACGAAAAATGAGAAATACATGAAAATGTGATTGCAATCATATTTTTTCATGTATTTCTCATTTTTCATTTCGCAGGGTCCATCAAAAGTATGCAACATGTCTATTACTTGGATGGGAAATTAAATTTTTCATCCAATGAATAATCCTGCTCAAAAATTGATAAAACGTTAGGGAGATAAATTGAATTTACAAGTTGAAAAAACAGTTTTATTATTTTATTATTTTTTTAATATTTTTACTTTCGAACCCCAAAAATGGTGAATCATCCCCCATGGTTGACATCATCATCTTGAATCTTATTTGTTATTATAAAGTTTATTTTTGTTGTGAATTTTTCTGAGGAGGCCAATTTTAGACCCCAAAATTTCTCTAATACACTAGTGGTCTTAATGAGCACTAACTAAAGATATGTTGTACGGTCAATACTCTTAGAAAATATATGATTAAGTGATAACATGCACACTTGATTGTTGCAAAGCATGTGTTGATATTCCTGCATGGGACCATGAATCTTGGATTGATATATACTTTTGAAAATATAAGACCATGGATATACTAATGCTGATTAGTATGGTAACTATGTTGATAGAAAGAACATATCTAGGTGTTTCTTTAGCTCGGGATCTACCAATATCTCTTGGATGAACATAAAGAAGAAGTCTATTGCACCAGGTATAGTTTAATTTGAGTACATTGCTAGTAGCATCACTAGCTGCGAGGCTGTATAGATGAGGAAGCTCTTTGGAGAGCTATTTGAGAAAATTACGGACACAACATATGTATTGTGACAATAAGAGTGGGATTCATCTTATGTTCCATGACAATTCCAAGCACATTGAGATCATATATCACTATATCTAGGGTATGGTGTATAGAGGAGCAGTGAAGCTCCATCATATTGTGACTAATTATCAAATAGCTGACATTATTTCCAAGCCTTTGTAGAAAGGAAAGTTATTGGTTTTTAGACAGGGACTTGGACTTATGGATGTGACCCTTTCGGTAAGTGGTCATAGCTGATCAAGAATAATGAGCTTCCTTCCCCCTGTCAGAGCTCACAGGGTTAGGGAATGATGTTGAAAATCTCCCGAGGATGAGGGACCTCTTATTTAGTGTGTGCCACAAGAGTAGGCCTCAGTATGATTCTGACCCACAGTCTGAAACATTGGAAGAATCACCTATCTCGACAATAGGTATAGTGAGACTTGTCTGTGTGAGTTTTCTACAATGCAGGTGTTCCACCACTTGACATTTAATGAGACTTGGATGTGCGATATCCTTGTCATGTGTTGATAAGTGGACGCCCCCAAGCATTGATGATCCTTGGATGTGTGATATCCTTTTCATGTGTTGACAAGTGGATCCCCCCAAGCAATGACGAGAATTGGATGTAGAATATCCTTGTCATGTTTTGATAAGTGGATACCCCTAATAAAATATGAGCCTCGGATGTGTGAGATCTATAATATGTGCTGACAGGTGGACCCTCACAAGTAGATATGAGACTTGGTTGTGTGAGATCCTTGCCATATTCTGGCAAGTGGCATTTCCCCAAGTGGATATAGGGTGATGGAAGAATCACACCAGTGATGATCCTTCTTCATTAGAGTGAGAGATCATTGTTCTAGTGGATACATAGCAGATATGAACAAAGATGAGCAAAGAAATCCAATATATTTTTTTTGCAGAAAGAAATCCCTCCTTAGCTAAGAGGAAGTGTTGAAAAATGGAAGCTCAAGGATGAATTTATAAAAGCATAAAAATGTAAAGTATAAAAATAGAATTTCTAAAAAATAGGAAGTCTAAAAATACAATGTCTCAAGTATGAATTTCCAAAAATAGTAAATCACCTTACATCACCTGGTAATCAAGCATTATTGATGGAAAATATGTTTTGATCATAAATCAATCCTAATAGTTAAATTTAGACTTAATCATCAATATTATCATCATTATTATTATTATTCTTATGATATATTTATTAAAAATAATTTCAAATCTCTCAATCATGTCATATGTAACTCCACTCAATTAGTTCATATGTTACTCTCTCTCTTAATGGATTCATTCCTCTCTCTCATTAATGATCTTACACACCTCTTACAATATATTACACACATTAATGACTCGTCATAAAATATTTATATTACACCTCTTTAATGCATACATTACACTTCTATCCTAAATGCATAAGTTACACTCTCATTTATGGCATAAGTTACACACTATTTTGGCATATGTAACTCCTCCTAAAGGAATAGGAGTTAATCCCTCATGAATTTTATGTCCTTCTTGTTCCTATATATTTATGCCTCTCATCCTCACTTGACACACTTGTGCTTGTGAAAGGAGAATTCAAACTTGAGAAAGAGAGAGCTGGACAGTCTATAGGAAGATTGAGAGAGAGAGAGAGAGAGAGAAAGAGTCATGAAGAGAAAGAACATATATTGGATAGCCAAAGTGATTTAGTGTTTGCATAAGCTAATTATATCAAAGATATTCTTCAGATTTGGGTGAACTCATTCATTATATTATTGTACTTTGTATATCGATTGAATAATTATTTTCTAATAGAAGAAGAATCTATTTGGGCTTTCCCCTTGTGGGTTTTTCCCTGATCATTGACCTAACTTCTTTGTGCCTCATTGAGTTATTGGGTGTCTCCCATTGTGCATATTGTTTATATTTTTTATGTTCTATCTACAATTACTTAACTTATTTTGGATCATAAAGAAGTTATGGAATTAAGTGTTTGTAACAATATAGAGAATCATAATTTCAACATAAAAGAACCACGTGTACAAATTGATAAGATAATGATTTAAGTATAACTGTCCTCTTTTGACATGCGAATAAGTGAGAGGGAATGGCACACGCCTGTGTACAAAGAGTTAGTGAGATTATTAGTGGAATCTCACTCAACATGATACATTTCAATCTCTCGCTCCCATCTAGAAGGGTCTTCTTCGTTTGCATCGAAGGCTTCTACTGCCAGCTAACAAAGACTATGCCCCTTGATCATGTGAACTAGCTTGAACTATAAATCATAATCTTTTAGACTAGTCATTGTATTCAATCTTCTCTCACCCAGTTCTTGTTGAACAAACAGTGATCTGACTGCTCAGTGCGACACAAAAATAATGCAATGTTTTTCAAGAGACAGAGTCAGAAATTATTTACCGCCTTGTCAAATGAATACACCTGCTTATCAATGGTAGGATAGTTAGGCTCAGGTCCTTGTAGGCTGGAACTCATGAAATTTATTCTTCACTCTTTTTTTTTATAATCCATTTGTGTTAGAACAATGAAAAGAGATGTATTAGAAGCAAAAGTATAAAGCAAAAAATATTTCTTGCAATATGGGTTGTACAAAGCAGGTGCTTTTGTAATATCTTGATTAATATAGGGAAAAATATCCTTTTCCTTTTTATCCCACTTGTATAACACATCCTTTTTTACCATATCCTCTATAGGTTTCACTATCTGAGCATAATCAGAGATGAACTTGCGGAGACAGTTTATTTTCCCCAGGACGGACTACATAGTGTTCATATTCACATGCAAGGGAATCTATGTCATTTCTTCGACCCTCTCCGTGTCTATTTTAATCCCACTTTTTCAATAATATGGCCTAAGAGATTACCCTTGGACACTCCAAAAATTATCTTCTTTGGATTAAGGGATATCTGTATTTCATACATCGCTCAAAAAATTTATTCAAATGGCCTAAGTTATTTGATATCTTCTTGGAAAACGCTATGACATTGTTAAGATATACCACTACACTCTACTTGACCAGTCTGCTAAATGAAATGTCCATTTTACACTAAAATTTTTCATCGACATTGAATATCCCAAATGGAATTCTTCTAAATGAAAATGTAGCCCACTTCCTACAGAAAGTTGTTTTGAGTCTGTCATAATTTGGAACCAGAGCCTGGTTGTAACCTAAATAACCATTGAGCAACGAGAAAATTTACGACCCCAATAATGTTTGAGGTATCTGTTCCATACTTGACACCAGGTATTTATCTTTGTTTGAGGCACTCTTCAAGTTTCGGAAATCGATACACAAGTAGATTTCCAAAACTTGTTTCTCACTGGGACCATATTTGATACCTAGGTTGAATATCACAACTTATATATGATTCTAACATCAAAAATATTTCTACACTCGTTTAGAATAAAAGGCTTAAGTGTTGGATGTACCTCGGAAACTTTTTTTGGAGACCCTTGGCCACTTGTTTGATTACGATAACATGCAGGATTATTCTCATTTCATAATTTTTTATCTCAGCATATGTCCAAGAGAATACATCTTACTACTTCTTGAATAGGCGAATGAAGGCTTGACACTCCTATGGTGTGTAGCAAGTATTGAGATTGATAAACTTGAGATATTTTTCTATCCCAAGATTTATTTTCTCATGCGATAACGTTAAAATATGGGTCTTTGCATTAATTGGCCCTTGGAAATGATTCTGCAAGTCATACAAAGTTTCCAATGATACCACACCTTTTGGAATGGGGTAATATTTTTTTGTGTGAGCTACATCCTGCAATTATCTTTCCTACTCATCCTCATCAATAATTTCATTCTTGAATACATTGTCATTTTCCATAAAGTACAGTATCTGTTGGTCATCATTGAAACACATAAGTTAGTGATATTGTCAGGGACTGAAGGTTTATAAATAATTTCTACAAAAAAAACAATCACGAAGTGGTGATAAGCTAGCAAAAAAAATTTCTAATGCCTCTATAGTTGCGATGCATATTCTAGGAATAAATATAATATTGAAAGCTTGGAAATGATAAATCAAATTCCATACCTTTTGCTAATAAATTTTCAGATGAGAAATCCAATTCCATACCTCTTGTCATGGGTCTAATAAAACACAACTAGCTTCAAAGCCCTCCTGCATATTCGAGTTGTCAAAATACAATGTCCAAACATCATATGTACAAGTACTATGCACTACACTAGTACTACTACTACTTACTGTAAAAATGTCATTATTTCTAGTTGAA
Source organism: Pinus albicaulis (assembly GCA_034641835.2). Classification (NCBI taxonomy): domain Eukaryota; kingdom Viridiplantae; phylum Streptophyta; class Pinopsida; order Pinales; family Pinaceae; genus Pinus; species Pinus albicaulis. The sequence continues at coordinate 239,092 of JAXQQM020084601.1, read as the reverse complement.
CTAGGAAGGAGGTCCAATAATGTGTCTAGTGGGACTAAGGATGCATGAGAAATATAACACCCCATATCAGTTTCTAAACATCGTTTTACAAAGATGATATCTTTGAAAGAAACTGTTTCATTCTTACCTTCGAAGGGAGTAAAAATATGCTTCATGTAAGCCTATGATTTTACCCATATTTCATCATTTCTTCCCTTGTACAGAAGCCATAAATGTGATCAAGTTTGTAGAAAAATACCATTGTAGCTTGTTGGACCAGTATCGACTAAAAAAAACACCATATTCTTCTGGAATTTCCACAATTACTATGTTTACACAATGGCGAACTCAATGGTCAGATGATAAATGAATAAGCACATTTCTCAGTTCACCTATACCATAGAAAGGAGTCATGTCTAGTTGAATTATCTGGGCATCTATTTTATCCCATTTTTCATTTACTTTCTTTGCCATAGATAGACGAATTACATTTATAGAGGCATTAGAATCAACTAATCAATTCTATACATTATAATTAAAAATTTCAAATGTTAAAAAAAGTGGAGGGCAGAGTGTATTCACATCCGATGCTAAAGCATTAAGTACATAGTCTAGGGAAATAGAGGACTTGCCAAATTCAAATCCCTTATGTTAAGAAGAGTTGTTACCTGAGGCATATTTTTCAATAGCATAGACGAGCAACTCCTTCTAGCTTGTGAATCTTGTATGTTCGAAGAGTAAAATGTTAGCATGAAGTCTTTAGATGTCTTCAACTATATTGTACTCATGTGTGAGAGACATTGTCGAAGTGTCTAGAGGAGTAACTTTGTATGCTACTTCTGGAGTTATGGAGTTTCTCTTATTCCTCGCATAAGTACTTTTTTTTGTTTCCCCATTTCAAAACATGCTCTGAGTGCTCTGGGTTGAGTTGACGGGCGGAGGAATCTTCCTTAACAAATCCTCTTTCAATTTCTACTTAGTCAACTCTTTCTCTGTGTTTGGCCCTTGAATCCTCAAATTATATGGAATGTTATTCTTTTGGATCAGTTCATCAGTGAATGGCTGCTTTTCGACAATGTTATTTTCAGGTGTGAATATTAAACTAATTTTGTGCCCTACATTCCCAACACTTTCAGTTTCTTTGGTTTGAACAATTTATTACTTTTCTTCCACAGGCTCAGTATGCTTATCACAATGTACTATATAAATTATATGCATAGCAAGAACATTCATGTTATGGTTCCACTGTGAGATTTTTTTTTTTTAATCTTTATTTATTTATTTTTTCCTGAATGTTATTCTTGAAAAAAAAAGAAACATTGATCCATACCAATACTCTGAAATTTCAGCACAATGTTTGAGCTTTTCGTAGACTTGGCTGGTTGGTTGTTGTTGCTGTTGAAGTTGGAAGCCCCTCTAAGGATTTTGAATCTAGGAGGCTTGCTACTATGGGTCATCTTGCTTGAACTTTTTTTTAACTCTTCCATATCATTTGAGAAAAATTTGATGGTGTGGGTTAAGCTCTCGTGATCTAAAAATTTTTTGTCCTTGGCATTTCTTATGGAGGCCTGAGACCTTTTTCCCATGTATTCGGAGCCTTTAGATGGTTTATTGTCTATGATGACTCCAATCACACGCAATTCCTTTTTAACTGAAATCCCTTATTTATAATTTTCCGTAAGAGTTTCTTTTAGAGTTTTTTTCATAAACTGTTCAATGTTTTTTGGTAAGAAAGACATGTAATAATCAATAGTTATGGAGTTACGAGGTTTCGTGTTTGAAAAAAAATTATTCTAGATATATTTAAATCTCTAATTGAAGTCTTTAACCTGCCCTTTATGCTCCATATTAAGGTTTCGAAGCTCTTTTAACAACATGGCAGGGGTTTTTTCATCCACAATTGTTTCAAGATTTTTATTTTTTTTTATCCCTTCAAATTTTGGATAGAATTCAGAGGAATTCTATGATACAATACAACCACTCTACCATCTAAAGTGAACATAAAGAGTCTGCATGCAACATCATCATAACGTACCTCTAAAATTTTAAGATGTAAGTAGAGGTTGTCCAAATGGTCCTCCACTTTTACTACTTTGTTAAGGTCATACCTAGTTCACAACTTCTGTGAGTGCTTTGGAATCATATGCAGAACACCTAGCAATGCAAGTGGGCCCTGAGACATCTAGTCTAGATATTGGTCTGTCGTATATTTGTCATTGTTTTCCTCCTCTTTATCAGAATATGATGTATCTTATTCTTCTTCATCACTACCCAAACCGCGGAAGGTATCGCATGAGATTGACACATTATCTCTGTCACCACCATTGTAAGATGGAGGTCGCTCTGAATTTTCTTCTTTTTCTGCAGAGTCTACTAATTCTTCAATGGTGGAGAGAACCAGATATTCAATTTTATAAACCACTATCATCGTGGGGGTGGTTGGGTTCTTCCTCAAAAAATAAGGAACATTTTATACTCCCAGAATCAATCCAATATATTTTGCAAACTTATGGGTTATTGGATGGATGGCTCATATATGATCATAAGATATTTGACAAGTTTGTACAAGCTCGGGATGAGAAGATTGACAAAGTTCAAGAATATGAATAGGGGAGGTGTTGGGAATGTTACCGCCTTGACCGAAAGATACAAGATTAGGTTAGGTGAGGTTATTAGCCATGAAAATATGGCTTCCCTCCTTCTAGCACCAGAAATGTTGATGATTTTGGACATGCCAACATTCAAGCGGTTTCCCTGATATGTGGTTCTAATTGGACGCCACTCTGTTTGGGATAGGAGCCCCATTAGCAATATGGTTCTATTGTTGAATTATTAAATATGTTCCTTAGATCTAACTATCAGCAAGAGAGAGGAGTGCAAGTATTCCTTTGAAACTAAGGTGAGTGTGTGTGGTGAGTGTTAGGTTATAGGTGTGTCAAGGCTCTTCTACTATGGAGGGGAAATGAAAAGTGAGCCTATATGAGAGAGGTAACAGTACCACCCTACTAGAGACACACAGAAAAAATAATGAATTGTTGAACACCCAATGGAATAGTACATAAAGATGCGACGGTCATTACAACCAAAAAAACAAGAAAGATGTTTCTAACATCCAACAAAATAGTCTACAAGGATATGATACCTATATCAACCATTATAACATAATATCAATATGATAATTACTAAAATAACTGAAATAGTTCAACTAATTTAGCATAGATGAAAGAAAACTTGAATTACAAACATCCACAAAATAATTTTACAAATATTCATAATCCATGCATGAAAAATGCACTGGCCATAATACCTGACGAAACCAAAACATAGATCATCCAGTGCACATGAACAACAATATTTCCCTAGTGCGACAAATTACAACAAGTGTGAAACTAAATATACACTTTTTGATGAAAAATGATTTTTGGGCGTGTGTTATATTCTTTCCATGACTAGCCGCAAGCAAGAAGCAGGGGGTGAGAGTGATGTAGGAGCCTCTAACTCGAGAAATCATTGTAGTTTTGGTTGACTTAGGGGTTCTAATGTTTGATAACTAATTTTGTTTATTAATAGTAACTTTTTATATTTTAAATGATTTGACTGAGAAGTAGGTGTGTGATTTTTTTAATGTAAATATTCTCAAATAATTGAGTATAAAAGAGATATTAGAGTTGTTAAGATCTCATAAAGATAATAGGGATTAGGAAATCCTAGAATAGGGATTAGTTGAGTCAAAAGTGGATTTAGAGGATTTTTAGGATATGGTTGAGTAGATTGTGGATATGAACTAGAATTAGTTTCAGAATCCTATTATATATATTTGTAAGCCTGAAAGTCATTGGGAGAGGCCAATGTAAATGAAGAAAATCAAGCCAGAGAGAGGGGAAGATTAATAAACGTAATCAAGAACAAAAAGGTATAGAATACCTTATGTAAATCTATGTAATTTATGCATTCATTTGATTAATACATAAAAGGGAACATTTTGTTTCGAATGGTATATAGATAGAGTGTGTGAAATTCTATTCATTATGAAATAATATATATTTATGCATATTGGGTGAATTATGTGAGTACAGGAATGTGATGGAGCTCGAATGGTGAAATCAATGTTAAGGAAAGTGTTGTCAAGATCATTTTGCACAAGAACATATTGTGCACATAAGATGCGTGTAAAGACAAATTTAAGAATGTAATAGTGCTTTCTTGGGATTTAGGGAAATTCCAAGTTTTCTATATTTCTCAAAAACTCTTCATAGATGTGCCAAGTGGTATTCATCAGTTTTTGAATATACACTAATGTCATCAAGATAGATCACAATGAAATTTCCAATTTCGTCTGCAAAGGCAATTTCCATGGCTCTCTACAAAGTAGCACCTGCATTCATCAATCCAAAGGGCATTTTCATGTACATTAAAGTCACCCAAGGAGTAGTAAAGGTTGTTTTTTCATGATCATCGGGATGAGCTAAAACTTGATTATATCCTGAAAATCCATCTAACAAAGAGATCCTATTGGAGCCTACTACCCTCTGCAATATATGATCCATTCTTGGTAAGGGGTAGTTGTCCTTAAGCGATACTTTGCTTAGATTCCTAAATTCAATGCAAAGTCTAATTTCACCTACTTTCTTTCTTGTAGGGACAATGTTGGATACCCATTTAGAATGTATAAGTGGAACTATGATTTTTGCCTCATACATTTTCTTGATTTCTTTCTCAACCAAGGGTATTAAGATAGGATTTATCCTATGCAGTTTTTGTTTAAAAGGTTTTTGATCCTCCTTGATTAGAATTTTTTGTTGTATAATTCTAGTATCATAAGCTTTTAGATCCTCATAACTCCAAGAAACTACATCTATCAATTCCTTAAAAAAATCTATATACCTTTGTTTTGTAACAATAGGTAGTGATTTTGATAGTTTTATCATTTTGGGGCTTTGTTCACTGCCTATATTACACTCTTTAATGTTTGTTCCTGTTGGTTCTATTTTTGGTTTCTTGGCCACGTCATTAAAATAAAATAGTTCTTCTAAAGGGACAAGCCCTCTAGGCAAGATATTATCCTTGAGTTGAAGTACTTCAAATTCCTCTTTTTCTAGGTCTTTATGTACTTCTGTTTTATGAACAATTTTATTTGTTGAAATATTTACATCAGAAACAGTAGATTGTTTATCTACACTAATTTGTACATCAGCGTGTCTGTCTTCTTCACAATCTAAGTCTATGTTTCTATCCTCAAATTCATCTGTTGATTGTAATAAAATCTCAATTTGTTTGTCATTACGAAATACTTTCTAGTATCTCATGTTATCAGGTGCAGATGAATGATGTTTAACCTCTATTGTGTATTGTATGTTTGGGTGAGGTGACTGGCATGTGCTTGCTGAAAAGGCTAAACCATTTTCTAGGACATTTTGATTTCTCTCAATAACATCAAGATCATATTCTTCAAATGTTCTTAAGAAATCAAGCACAACATTTCTATATGCTCTCAACCTAGGATGTTTTGTACAATATTCTCCTTTAATTTGTTTTATGATTAGTTCATAATCCCCATGGACATTAATCCTATTAGCTCCTAATATTTTCAGAAACTATAATCCTAAGAGCAGCGCTTCATATTCTACTATATTTTTTGTGCACATAAAATTGAGTTTGTAGGGGTGACCTTCTGCATGATTGTTCCTTGCATTATATACCCAAATACATGCCCCTGAGCCTTCTTTTCCACATGAGCCATCAAAACTCATATTCCAAAGAGGTTTATTTGCAGGATCTTTTTGTACAATTTGAATTTCGTTGTCATGTTTTTCATTAGGATCATTTTCTACATGGGTAACCTATGTGTCAATGTATCCATCATTATAAAGAATAAAGGAGTCAAGGTCAGTATGGATAGAGTACAAAAGATAGTTGTGTGGTTTTTCTTGACTACTCACCATGTACTTCATGCAAGCTTCACTATATAGTCTTCTTTGCGGACCAAACACCGGTATTGTGGCATAAGTCGTATCCATTTGAAGGGTCCCTTGCAGCTTCTCTCCCCATGAGCATGATAAAATCATGCCATAATTAGGAGGGATGTCAACTACTACTATATCCATCACTATAATTTTTGTTGGTATCTGAGCGAAAGTGACACAGAGATCTTTGATAAGACCTAAACATCTAACTTTGCCATAATCAAATGAGTACAAATATTTGTAGGGTCTAGTAATTTCAAGGCCAAGTTTCTCCATAACAACGTTCTTCATAATATTATGTGATGCACCTGAATCCAACATGGCATTATGGAGAATTTTTTCGTGAACATTAAGACTAACATAAAATGGAGGGACACCTGCTTCTTGAGGTTTACCATCAACTTATGGCCAAAAAAAAATTCCTGCTTGATCATCATTTAAATTAAAAATATCAATAATTTCCCCTATGTTTAGTAACTTTAGGACATCATTCCTATATACATTCTTATTTATCAATTCAGTGAGAGGAATATAAATTTTTAGCTTAGAAAGTTCGTTCTGAATGCTGAATGGTGTTTGAATTTTGATCAGATTTGAAAAATCAGTCCTTTCAACCACTACTTTTTTGGTAAGTTTAGTTTGTTTACTTGTAGTAGGGATATCAGTTTTGGGAGGGGTATCAAATTTTCTCCTAGTTATGTTTTCTACGTTCTTCTTTTCTGAACTTTTTAAACTTTTCTTTGAATTTTTTGTTGTCTTGTTGAGATCAGATTCAAAGGCCTTTTTGGCAGGGCTTTCAGAATTCTTTTTATTAGTTATCAGAGTTCTTATTTCTTCTAAGGTTATACTGTCTGTGAACTTCCATGATAGCATTCTAAAATCCATTTTTATAATCATTAGATTATTTAAATTCTAATTCTGTTTGAGTTAATAAAAACAATCCTTATTCTTCTTGAGTGAGAAAAACAGAGTCATCCTCATTAATTCCCATTAAATTTATCTGATTTTATTTTACTTCTTGAACTACTCCTTCTTCCTCCTCAGCATAATTCTCTTGGAATGGAGGAAATATTTTCATATCAAGACCTCTTTTCCCTCTCTGTCTTATCTGAGGAGGGTTTCTTCTAGGATTTTGATTTCTATTTTAAGGAGCTATTTGATTTTCTCTAGGAATATTTCTCTTGTTTATATTAATCCTCTCCATCATTCTCTCCATGGTTCTTACCAATGAATCAATTTTAGCATCGTATGTGGAAGTTTAATGTTCTTCTCTAATAGTAACTCTTCTCTCGGTTCACATTCTAGATATCTTTGCTAACAGGTTTCCTTCAATGCTCATTGCATCCCTCTACATTTCTTCTAATGTGGCCGAGTTTCTTTCTCTTAGTTGATAAGACATTTCTGGCTCAAAAAAATCTAGGAGTTAAACCAAGCCTAAATCTTGTGGTGGTTTTATATGTGCAGGTATAGCATTATATAAATTGTTGAATTTGGTGCAATAATCCTAAACACTTTTAGCTAGAGCCCTCCTAATGTTTTCATATTCAGATAAAATCTTAAGAGGGTTATTTATTATTTCCCACCTATTGAGGAATGTTTGATGAAATGTAGGGATGCCATTTATACTACTTTTAGGTAAATCTTTGAACCATTTTCTAGCTTATCAACTAAGACTCTAAGAAAAAATTCTTAACTTAGCACTTTATTCATCAACCTCTTGAAGGTCAAAGCAGTGAATTCATTTTTTAAACATGTTGTTGGGAATTTATAAGACCAGTTCCATCAAATAATGTATTTTTTTACTAGTAATCCTGTGGCATAGCTGCCAATGGTGCTGGAAACACCAATGGCGCATATCTAGCTGCCATGATTGGTGGAGGTGGTGGAGGTAGATTGGCAATGAATGGAGGAGGAATATTGTGTGGAGGAATATAGACAATGTATGAAATAGGATGGAGAATGGGAGGATGTGTGTGTGAGAGGATTATAGAAGTGGAACAACTAATTCACTTAGGATGTGTAGACTACGAGGTAATAGAAGCTGATATATTCAATTCAGTTAATTCTACAGCTTGTTAAAGGTAAGCATCATCAAATTTTGAAGTGATCTCTGTTACCAAATCTTGAAGAGTATCAAAATCTTGGAGTTTAGACTGAGTTTGTGAATTAGCTTCTCTCACTATATTTTTTTGTATAATAGATGGATCAAATATTGTTTGGTTTGTGAAATTCTCAGATTTAGTCTTGAATAACATTGTTCAAAGTGTAAATCAAACTGGATGTCCTATAAAGTGACAAAGTTTTTTGGAAGGGAATTTTCTTTGTGAAGAAATCTGTTACTTGTTTGACTCTCGATTCTAGGATTATTTCTTAAAAAAAAATCAGGATTGTCCACTACAGTAGGAGGATTTGGATCAGGGTGGGATCTAGTAGAGATCCTTTTAGGAGCCAAAATTCAAATCTGAAGCACAAACAAACTTATTGTTTTCAAAAACTTAAAGAAAACCAATCTTAGAAAACACTTCTATCAGACAATGTTTTTTAACTACGATTTTCCAAATTCAAATGAAATGAAAATTTTTCTAGTAGTTCCCTAGTATGGTTGACACTATGTTATCATTCTATAATTTTAATATTGGCAAGAATAACTATGTAGAACAACATCTAAACTACTTTGGAGTCTAGAATCTAACCCTCTTAGACTCAGAGAGGGATCTCTCCTTTAGATTTAACTTTGTTTTATGAATATGATATTAGGCTAGGTATAATAATAAAAAATATTTCTTTTTGATTGATTTTTTGGTTGGATTAGTAGATCTATTTAGAATAATTCCATTGGGTTATGGAGTCATAAAAGGTTATGTTGTTTCATCAAATTTTCAAAAGCATCCACAAGGCAAGCTAACTACGCTTACTGGATCTTAAAGTGAAATGAATATTGAGATGAAAGAAACAATAAAATTAGTAATGGTTAAAAAGAAATTAATAATTTCTTAACAACACTTCAAAAGAAAAAAATTTATATTTCAAACACAGCTATAAATAAGGTGCTCTAACAAAAAATATTAATCTTTATATTTTTTGTTCTACAATAATATTTAAATGATTCATTGAGAGAAAAAAAATGGAAACATTAACACAGAAAAGGAATAATATCACCAGATAAACATAGCTCAAGTATCTTGTAAATGGTCTTTTATTATTGATGCTACAACTTCAAGAAAATACAATGATCCAATAGAAAAAATTTACAATCTAGGGTCCAACCCCTGATACTCAGAATGTATGAAGTATTTAGCTAATTTCTACAATGGTTGTCATATCTACATAGGAAATCTGTTATTAGTTACAAAATAAAAAAAAAATTGACTAGTGTGACCATGAAGTGGACACAATGAACTTAATTTGACATTTTTCCATATTTTCAAAAGGTCGTTGCTGCATGATTCAATTTGGTGTTGTACTGGCTGATTTGGGTGATATGCTGCTATGCTGATCTCGCTGATATTGTAGCCTTCACCCTTCTTGGTATTCACATATTTTTTCCCACTGTTGCTCATCTGGAATCTTTATCCTAGTAACCTTTCGATATATTTCATCTGTCTCTGTGAATCTAACGAAAGTGGGCCTCAAAAAAAAAATTCATTTAATTTCATGTTGCATGAATATATCATTTCTCATGGCTTCAAGGAAATCTCTTCCAGTCATTGGTCCTTTAAAACCTCCAAACTTGGTTGTGTCCTTAGCAATGACTTTCAGTTTCTTCACATAGTCTTCCCTGGAAATAATCTTATCATTTATCATGAAGATTGAAGGTAACCCTCCTTTGGTTAGTGGCTTGATTATGTTAAATAATATACTGACAAGAATCTCCAAATTGTTGCACATTCCTCCAACTGCATGACCAAGATTTTCTTAGTGAGCACCTTCTTGACCTCTAGAATTTTTTTTGTTTTGTCTTCAACTCCAATTTCATTCAATTGATACCTGCTCTTTGAATTTAGAAATATTATAATTTTATTTGTTGTCTTAGGCATGTACCCAAGCTCCTTGGTGTCCCTAGATATTGCATCATGTACCTTTTCAATTAATTTTTTCTGTTCAAATATGATTTGAACAGAACACCATATTTCATTCACAGAGTCGATTATACTTGTCCATGTGATATCTTTTGCCTGGTCAATGGTGTGACCAATGGAAGCTTCCTTCTCTGCCTTTTGCAATCTTTCAATCTATTTTTTGGCTCTTTTCACTTCTATTTCATGTGAATTGTCAGATTTTACCTTTTGATCCTTTAAGATATTAATTTATGCTTCCAGTTTTTTTATGTCCTTTGTTTGGATGGACATATTCTCCATGGCCTTAGCCAGTTGTTATGTACCACTTGATGTACCTATAGTTACTGATATAGTTGAAGGGATGACTACAATAGGAACAACCTATAAGGGAATGATGGCCATATGTGCTAATTTGTCCTTTTCTTTTACTAATTTCTCCATTTATGTCTCCATCTAATTTAGCTGTGTTGACTGTTCCATTATTAGCTTCATCATCTCTAATTTTTGTGTTTCAGTCTCTTCTATGTCCTTGGCTAAATGGTCTTCAATAGATGACGTTCTGAGCTACTTTCTCAAATCTACTATGTTTGTGTTTTTCTTTTCCAGGATCTCTTCTACTGCCTCTACATTTGTTGGATCATACCCAATTTTCACAACTAAATCCTCCAAGCACTTCATTCTGGTATCCTTTGCGAGAGAAGAAATATTCTCCATCTTGAGGTGGGACTGAATATTGGCCAGTGATACTTGAAATTTAGAAAGACTTATTGTAGTGCTAGTCAATGTATATGAGATCATCTCTCCAGTATGTTTGTGCATTTTCATATGATCTATTGGGTGGATTTCCTTGAAATTAAACTCAAAAGATGTATTCTTGAAATCAACAGGTTATTTTGGCTGTGAAATTTGGGCTTCTAAGAAATCCATGCACATCTTTCCTTTCTCTGAATCGAAGGATAATAGAAGCCTACTTTGTGAACTGGTGGTCTGCTTCCAAAATTGATTGTAGCTGTTGGTCTTCAATATTTCATTTTTCCTCTTGATCTCCCTGAAGGTGTCATATATTTTTTACTCCTTTTCCCCTGTAACAGTAGTAGATGTAGGTGTTTGAAGGCTTTGCTGCTAAATTATTGTTGAAGTTGAAGGAAAAATTGTAGTTTGGCCACTTGCTGGAGAGGAACCAGGAGAGTCTATGATATTTATCACTGTTTGATGCTCTACTATTGAAAATGAAGGGACCAATTTGGGATTTCATCCTGAACTGAGATTTATTTTTTTGATACAAAATGTACTTCATGTGCATCAATAATCTACCTAATCTACTCTAGGAAAAATATCCTCATGGGGAGGAACTTTGGGAGCTTGTAACGGGGCAACTCACACCCATATATTCCTAGTTATGGATAGTTATGGTATAAGTACCAGTCTCCATTTCTGGCTTGGTCTGAAAGCTGCATGATATTTCTAATCTCTTCATTGATCTTGGTTCCACTGTGTTGCTGAGGATGCTCATAGTTGGATGCACAAACACTTTAATGAATCATTTGTAGTTGAGTTCTTTCTGATATTTCATCAGCATTGTTGTCCAGAAGATGACAGACTGAGGTTGTTAATATTCATTCAATTTTTTCATTGGAAATTGAAACCTACTTGCCTGAAAGTATACAAAGATATAAAAAATGACTGAAGTGTATTTAAACACTTTCTCTGTGTGAAACTTGACAAACTGGTTATGAATGGAATCTGTCAAGAATTGACTAAAATTTAAAATAATGGAAGCTTTGAGTCTGATGAAAGTATTGAGAGGAAGCCTATCATTTCTTCATCTAGCCACTAGTCTGAATGGTATCATAGCAGCTAAGAAAGAACAGTGACTATGTGTTGAGTCCTATCAAGGAATGTAGAAGATGGGTATGGAGGATTCTTATTGGGTAGGGGAGTGTCTACAACCATCAATAAGTCAAGGGTTTTGGCTCTACTGGAAAAAGCTCATTTCTGGTACAATTATTAAGGTTTTCATGGGAAAAAGGTGTGGTTTCTTCAATAACAGGAGTCTGAATCATCTGCATGATAGATTGGGCACTAATGGTGCAAAAAATTCTCCTGTGGGGGCAACAACAACCATCTGATTTAGATCATAATAGGCATGAAACTTTCTTATGAATTCAGGGAAACTATGGGTTTTTGGAAATATGTAATAGTGCAGGTTTATGTCCCACAATCCTATATCATCAGCCTCATCAATTATTTTATACTCTAAACCACAGTATATGTTGAAGAGATCAAACTCTGAGAGTGTCTCACGAATCTTAAAATCCCTTTCAGCAAGGGAAACATGGTCAAGGTCCGCATGAGGGTGAACCATTGGATTTAATGGCTCCTGATCCTTAATCTTTGGAGGCGTGATTGTGCTCTTAAAAAGAAACTAATAAAAGTGTATTTGCAGGTGCACAAATTAAAAGGGGATTAGAAGAAAAGGGGAAGAAATAAGAGGGAATTTATGATTTATCAGAAGGTATATAAGAATAAAAAAAGGATTAGAGAAGAAGGACTTCTGCTTGATCTACAGACAATTGAATATTTGCATTGTTTTGCCAAACTTGGAGTTTAATCACTTGCTACAATAAAACACTAAAAAAATACTATAACCTATGAAACAGGGGGGAAAGTGATTTTCTAGTATCACGAGGTTTCTGTTGACATGGCGTGGGTCCATTGGTTAACGAATTGAACAATTAATTTTTCAACGGGTCTTTAGGCGGGAGCGGGAGTGATTGGGCAGACGTGACAGGAGTGGCCTCGTGGAGCAACGGGAATGGCAGGGGATTAACAATTAACTTCATGGTTTAATTACGGTGGAAACTGCTTTTCAGAGGGGGTAAAGGATTTTAAGTAGAATGGTATGGTGGGGGGGAGTGCAAATTGATAAGCAGTAGACATGTAGCAGGTGGGTTGGTTTCGAAAACCACCCATTTTGGACCCCTCTCCCACTAAAATCAAATTTTAGAGGATCAGGGGGTGCCAGAAACAAATATGGGTCGTTGGATGTGATGGTGGGGGTGAATATGAAACGGAAGGTGGTGGGAGATTAACGATGATGGGATGGGTGAGTGGATAGTGGGGTCAGGAAGATTATATGAAATGTTGGGTGGAATGTAAAGTATGGAAATTTAGGATAGGACATAAAATATGTAAAATAACATTTAAAATACATCCATCCCTAAAAGTTAGGATAAAAACCCCTTTGTTTTTATTTTTTCTCTCTGATATGAAAACACATGAAATCTTTAGAATGATACTTTAGAGTAAATTTCATGTCTCTCCACCTTTATGTTTTCTTTCATTCTACCTACCTTTTCACTAATCTAACATTTTTCATCATTCTTTTGCAGGGTGCATTTACACTTGGAGACCCATGTCTCTTTTTTTATGAAATTATAACCAACTCTTGCCCTTATTTCTCCTATTGATTCAGTTTGAACTATAGAATCAAATTTATTTCTACCTAGTCAGTAATTTTCCAAGATTGAACTATTTGGAAAATCCTTATTTTCTAACCTATCAAACTAAAATTTAAAATTTTTCAATCATGCTTAAACTGTATGAATTGAACAAATTAATATAATCAGCAGTGACATTTTGATTTGTAGAACTTTCGATATCATCTTTCTTTTTCTTTTTCTTTCTTTCCTTTTCTTTTTTCTTTATATCTTTTCTCAATATACCCTCTTTTTTTCCCTTTTAATACTTTTTTTAGAAATAATTTTAATATTTAAAATCATGTACAACATGAAATTACAACTATGAAATACTCAACCCCCTTTAGATCCTGTAATTTATAGAACCCTAACAGGGTAACTTGGAGTGTCAACTATGTCTCACTCCTGACACAATTACCTGGGAGTTATTTGAGGAGAGATTCAGGAAAAATTATCTACTAACATATTATGAAGAAGAAAAAGTAGGAGCCTTCCATGCTTTGGTACAGGGAAACCACACAGTAGAGAAATATAAGATTATATTCATGGACCTTTTCAAGTATCTCTCCTACATGGAAATTGATCAATGCAAAATACATCATTTCATTTATGGGTTGAACCCTAAGATTAGGGAAATAGTACAGATGTGGAAACCATCATCAGTTTCAGAAGCTATTGAACATTCTCCTTATGTTTAAGAGCACTTAGAATTTAAAGGTGGAAGAAAAACCATTTTTCCACAACAACCAAGGTTTATGCGGAATGCCCCTCATACCTTCTCCAAGGGAGGAAGTCTGAGGCCACCATCATATGGAAATAGGGTTGTGCCCAAAACACCGACAATGGGGACTTCAATGGTTTCTAGTGCAACTTCACTACCATATTCGAGGATTCATGCACATAAGGATCAAATGAGAGGAACCACAAGTAAGGGTAGGCGTCTCAAGGGAATGAAATTTTCCCAAAGAACTCCACAACATTATGTTACAAGTCTACTTCACATCACTTGTTGGGGATGTGGGGGACCTCATTACCAGCGTGATTTTCTCGAGTTACAAATAGGTAAAAATGGTAGAGAATGAAATGCACCAATGGGGGAAGCAAGAAACCGCCATCGATTCTATGCAGTATTTGATAACCATCAAGTTGAACACCAGTCTGCTGTGTTAGAAACCGCGGGTATGATAAACAATGTAAAAATTAAAATTTTGTTTGATTCTGGTGCTACAGATAATTTCAATTCACTAGTTTCATTAGAAAAATATGGGTTGGAAGCCTATGATCACGATGACTTTAAATAAGTTGAAGTGGATTTTGGGATAAAAAAAGTAGTAGGACCTAGTGTTAACCAATGTTAAGTGAATCTTGGGGTTTGTATAACTAAATTGAAGGCATATGTCACAACATTGGGGACGTACGATGTAATTATCGGAATGGACTGGCTATAAGGTAATCGAGCTTTGGTAGACTACTTCAAAAATAAGGTGATTTTTTTAGATGATGATGGTAGGTCAATTTCGATTTGTGGTATTAAGATAGGAGTGTCCCTACGATTCATCTCCATAATGAGGGTAAAATGTTTTCTCTGACAAGGTTGTAAACTATATATGGTTGAGGCTATAAGCGACCAAAATGGACCCTCCCTATATTAGTATCCAATTTTGTTAGAATTCAAGTATGTTTTCTGTAAGGAATTTCTTGGGTTACCATCTGTGAGGGAGATTGATTTCACAATCAACTTAAAACTTGGTGTAGAACCCATCTCCAAGACACCCTACAGGATGAAAGCCCTGAACTTTACGAGTTCCAGATGCAGTTAAAATATCTTCTAGACTTGGGATTTACTAGACCTAGTACTTCACCTTGGGGTGCACAAGTAATTTTCGTCAAAAAGAAGGATTGTTCCTTAAGGCTATGCATAGATTATAGGGACTTGAATTGAGCCATAATAAATAATAGGTACTTGATACCTTGAATACATGACCTATTTGACCAAATGAAGGAAGAAACAATTTTCTCAAAGATCTATCTATGATCTGGATACCACCAATTAAGGATAAAGGAAGATGACATCCCAAAAATTACATTTCCGACTTGTTTTGGGCACTACAAGTTCATAGTTGTACAATTTGGTTTGACCAATCACCAGTAGTACTCATGAGTCTCATGAATGATGTGTTTACGAAATATTTGGACCAATATATGCAAGTATTTCTAGACGATATTCTGGTATATTCCAAGAATGAAAAGGATCATGAAGAGTACCTGAGGGTTGTGCTAATCTACTTAAGGAAAAATCAATTGTATGGAAAACTGTCAAAATGTTCCTTCCTTTAAACGAAAATTCATTATCTTGGGCACATAATTTCAAGAGAAGGGATTTTAGTTCACCCAGAAAAACTAAATGTTGAGATTGCAACAAGATGATGAGCTTAGTGGAAAGAAGTCTGTTGAACCCTTAGTTAAACTAAGAGGGGGGGTGAATCAGTTTAACACATTCATGTTAAACTGAGAGGGGGGGTGAATCAGTTTAACACATTCATGATATTTTTATCTTTCTATTAACCTTATTTACACCTTCATTTCATATCCAAATTAATATGTGAGTAATCTTAGAATGTGAGCAACAAGTATCAATATAATATAACAGCAGACTTAATATGAGAGCAGCAGGTATTAAGAAGATGATATAAATCAGTTCAACACATAAACATCATGCACAGAGACACCAGATATAAGTGGAAACCCAAAAAGGGAGAAAAACACATCTTATTATTGTTGTGATGCAAAGGCAAGCTGCAACTCCCTCTTACCACTATTTTTCTGCAGGCACGAACCTATAGGAGGCTCCAACCTCAATTCTGCAAGCTAAAACTTGCAAGGAAGCACCAACTCCCTTCAATTTTCTGCAGGCACCAACCTACAGGAGGCTCCAACCTTAGTCAGCTACAATTGACAGCTATCATGCTACAACTTGATAGGGAAGCTCCAACTTCCTCAATTTTCCAAAATAAAGGTTTGCTGATTTACCTCAGATATCAGATCTGTTCTGTAGCTTCTCTTTCTGCTCTTCTTCTATTCTTCTCTGCCTTACACTTCTATACTCTGCCTTCTCTAGTTTTACTCTCTCTAACCTCTCCTTGCATATCTAGATGATATTATTTATAAGAATTTTCTTGTGACTGTTAGCATTCCTCAAAGAATTTGGAATGGACATCCATACCTTTTCGCTTTCTTCCTTTTCATTTATTTTCCAGCTCACTCAAAAAAAATGTAACTGTAGGTGCTTATTTTAATATTAGAGTGGGATCTTTGTTTTTCCTCTAGAGACTTGCCAATGCATCACAACAATATAAATCAATTAAAAATATTTACATTTAATTACAATGAGAGTTGCAGCTCACTCATACAGCCTTTTGGATCGCTGCGCATTTGTCTTCTCCTTAACTGTGCTTTATCTCTTTTCTGCTCTATTTGCTTTTCTGTCCTCTGCTGAGGTGTAACTGCTGCCTTTTAAATCTGGGCATATTCCAACGCCTTTCATACAATAAGTGTCTTGTTGATGTGGAAGTTCCACAAGCGGAACGAACATATATCACAATCGTTGTATATTAGTAATCACCCTCCCGTTAAGGGGCCCACTCACCGATCTTTCCGATGCGATGTATCACTCCTCAACTTCTTCCGATTGTGATTGCTGCAATTTCCATTTGAAAGTATCGATGTCTTAATGCTCCGATTCCAATTATTCACTGTTATGATGAAACTTCAAACATATATCAGTCGTGGCTTATAAACCCATCGAGTCCAGTCTTTCAATCGCAATCGCAAATCTTTGTTAACATGTTCCGGAACTCAAACCTATCAAGTCACAGTTTATAAGTCCATTGGGTCCGAATCTCAATTGCAATCGCAACTTTCTGTTGTGATGTTCTGATGCTCCACTTTAACTCCGATGCGATTGACCACTTTTCACTGCATTTTGCCGATGCGATTGGAACATGGAATTGAAAAATTAGTTAATCATAATTTGTAAGCCCATCGGGTCCGGGCTTCAATCGCAATCGCAAGTTTTTGGTTGGATGTTCTTATTGGCCCATACTGCGATGCTCCAATGCGATTAGGCTGGAATTCAAAAATGTATTAACCAATGTTTATACACCCATCGTGTCCAGGCTTCAATCGCAATCGCAAGTATTTGGTTGGATGTTCCGATTGGCCTATACTGCGATGCTCCGATGCGATTAGGCCGGAATTCAAATATGTATTAACCACCGTTTATACACCCATCGGGTCCGGACTCACATCGCAATCGCAACTTTCTGTTGGTTACATGTTCCGCTGCCCTTGCGATCTCCGATTGCGATTGGGGAGGGGTCCCACCGTATAAAGCTTGGTTCTTATAATAAAGCGCTCCACTTATATAACTGATATATATGTATACTTTGCCAATGGGTTATGCAATTCCTGGAATACATTTTGTATATATATATATACTTTGCCGCTAGAGTTAAGCGATTCCCGAAATAATATTTGTGTTATATTAAATGTATAACGCCGGTTGGAGTGTGCGATTCTCGGAATATGGTTCTGTATTATATGCATTACATTGCCACTGGAGTTAAGCGATTCCCGAAATTATTTGTAATTATATATATCCCCCGGCTGAGATAGCGATTCTCGGAATAACAGCTGTGTCTCTGCAATAACAGCTGTGTCTCTGCCTCTGTCTCTACTGCTCGACCGTTTCGCTGTGCCTCTGTATTCGACTGTTATAATTTTAGCCTGTCTCCTTTGTTTGTTTCTGCTTCAGCGCTGCTCGACCTCTGCCTTTGCCTTCTGCTATACATATTCCCTGCTGCCATTCTTTGCCTTCTTTGCCATCAATGACAATATTTCTAACAGTCTCCCCCTTTGGCATTGATGGCAATACACTTCCTCTGTTTTCCTGTTAGAATCCTTTCTTCTGTTGCTTTCTCTTCATCCCCTTTTGAAATCAATGGGAAAGGACGACGCCTCATTTCTCTGTATAGGCCCTGTCATTGCATTTACTTTCTTTGATTTGTGTTTAGACCACCATTTTCTGACTTTGTACCCTGCTGCTCCAGACTGTTGTATAGGACTTGTTGAGAGAAAACTTTAAGGATTATTGAACTTGAATATATGTTTTGTCTTTGTCTGATATAGCGAGCCAATATATGTTTTATAGCTGTGTTTCATCTGTAGTGCCTGTTGTTTGTAATCTGTGCTATATTGCAGACAAGGATGATGCTCTTAACGACTGAAAGGTCCTCATTGTTGTTGTAAACAATGACTTTCCTTTCTGTATAATGTGTTTTCAAAACAAACCCTTCAATGTTTTGGTCAGTTTTACTTGTTAACCGTGCAGTTTTATTTAGATGGTAATCACAGTTATTGCTTTATTCTTCAGATATTTTGACTGTTCTATCAGAGTGAATTTCCTCAAAAGCCTAATCAAGATGTTTGATTGAAAACTCAGTAAGCAGCATTCGCACAGTTTTGTAACTGATATTAAGAAAAAATGGCCTTGGAGATATACATGTACCGACTTCAGGAAGGCATGCAATTATATATATAGAAGAAGATATTGCTTCAACGCTCAATATACTACTTTAGGTGTAAGCAAGTTAATGTTATTTTTGCTCTGCTACTGACCTTTTTCATGCTGAATGCTGATAATACTGAGAATATTATCTTATAGCTCTTTGATCCTGTGGACCTATTTTATGCTTCCCTTGCTTGCTGATTTCTTTTAGGAATGATATTTTCATTTCTGTTCTCCCCCTGAGACTGTGCTTTCTCTTCATATTAGAGAGTAGTATCTGCAGATACTACCCCTAATTTATCTCTCAAATATTGAAATGATTCTCTAGCAAGAGGTTTGGTAAATATATCAGCTGTCTGTTCTTTTGTTGGCACATACTCCAGCTTTACTATCTTCTGAGCCACTTGTTCTCGGAGAAAATGATACTTGATTGGGATATGCTTAGTTTTTGAGTGAAGCATGGGATTTTTTGATATACTTATAGCACTTGTATTATCACATTTGATTGAGATAGGTTCATTAATGCTTACCTTCATGTCTTGAAGAGTCTGCTTCATCCACATGACTTGTGTACAACATGCTGCTGCTGCTATATATTCTACTTCAGCTGTAGACAGGGAGATAGATGTTTGTTTCTTGCTTAACCATGCCACCAGACTTTCTCCTAGATAGAAAGCACCTCCACTTGTGCTTTTCCTGTCATCCACACAGCTGGCCCAATCTGCATCTATGTATGCTGTCAAAGTGAAGCTTTTGCCTTTAGGATACCAAAGTCCATATTGTGATGTTCCTTGTAGATATCTGAATATTCTTTTTACTGCCAGAAGATGGTTTTGTTTAGGTGCTGCTTGATATCTGTCCACTAGTCCTACTACTAGCATGATGTCTGGTCTTGATACAGTCAGATACAATAGACTTCCTATCATGGATCTGTAGAGTTTTTTTATCTATATCAGCAGATCCATCATCAGCACACAGCTTGCATCCCGTGATCATGGGAGTTGACACAAGTTTTCAGTCCTCCATTTTGAACTTTTTCAACATTTCTTTCAAATATTTTTCTTGTGAGATGAATGTACCTGTGTTCTTTTGCTGAATTTGAAGTCCTAAGTAGAAACTGAGCTCTCCAATCATAGACATCTCAAACTCTGTTTTCATCTCATCAGCAAACCCTTTTGCTAGTTCTTCTCTGTTGCTTCCAAACATAATTTCATCAACATATACTACAACAATCAGGAGTTCATTTTCATGGGCTTTTATGTATAGATTGTTGTCTACTCCACCTCTCTTAAAGCCTTGTTTTTGCAAATATTTATCCAGTCTTGAGTACCAAGCACGAGGAGCCTGTTTTAGTCCATATAGGGCCTTCTTCAGTCTGCACACATAGTCTTCTTTGTCTGTCAATGAGAAGCCTTCTGGTTGTTCCATGTAGACTTCTTCTTCTAAGTCTCCATTCAGAAATGCAGATTTTACATCCATTTGATATACTTTGAAGTTTTGGTAGCATGCAAATGCCAAGAACATTCTGATAGCTTCCATTCTGGCTACAGGGGAAAATGTTTCATCGTAATCAAGTCCTTCAATTTGTGAGTATCCTTTGCAGACAAGTCTGGCTTTATTCCTGATTACCTGTCCTTCCTTATTCATTTTATTTTTGAATACCCATTTTGAGCCAATGATATTTTTCTCAATTGGTCTAGGAACTAGTTCCCAGGTATTGTTCTTTTCAATTTGGTCCAATTCTTCATTCATTTCTTTTACCCAAGACTTGTCCTTGATGGCTTCTTCAAATTTCTTTGGCTCTATTTGTGACAACATGGCTATGTATACCTCTTCAATTTGTTTTGTTAGTTGCCTTCTTGTTTGGACCCCTACTCTCTTGTCTCCAATGATCTGATCTTCAGGATGGTTCTTCTGAGTATATCTTGAGGGAGCTTTAGAACTCAGCTCTGTATCTTCTGTTGTCTTGCTTGTTTCCTCATCATTTTGGATTTCTTCTTCATGGTTGTCTGATGGACTGCAGCAGTCTGTATTTCGTGTATTGTTTGGAAGTTCTTCATCAAATCTCACATCAATACTTTCTACTATTTTCCGAAGAGTCTTGTTTTAGAACCTGTACCCTTTACTTTTGGAAGAATATCCTAGAAAGATCCCTTCATCTGCTCTTGCATCAAATTTTCCAAGATTTTCATCATTATTCTTTATGTAACATTTTCTTCCAAAGATTCTGAAATGTTTGATTGAAGTTGGCTTTCCATGCCACAGTTCATAGGGAGTCTTGTCACTGCTTGGCCTTAAGTGAGCTTTATTAAGGATATGTACTACTGTGTGCACTGCTTCTGCCCAGAAGGTTTGAGCAATATTATTCTCTTGCATCATGGCTATGGCAATTTGTTGAACAGATCTGTTTTGTCTCTCTGCTACTCCATTCTGCTGAGGTGTCCCTGCAATAGTAAATTGTTGTTTTATGCCATGTTCATTGCATAGGTCTGCAAAGTCATAATCAGTGAATTCACCTCCTCTCTCTGATCTGATGCATTTCAGCTTGCATCTTGTCTGATTTTCTGCTAATGCTTTAAATATTTTGAATTTTTCCAGAGCTTCCGATTTATTCTTGAGAAAAGCAACCCATGTCATTCTGGAGAAATCATCTATTATCAACATGAAGTAGGATTCTCCACTTGGTGTTTTAGTTCTTGCAGGTCCACACAGATCCATGTGCACAAGATGGAGTGGTCTTCTTGTTGATAACTCATCTTTATATTTAAAGGATGTGTGAGTTTGTTTCCCCAATTGACAAGATTTTCATATGGTATTTGAAGGCCTTTTTATTTCAGGCATATCTCTGACAGCTTTCTTCTTACTCAGTCTGATGATATGGTCGAAGCTGAGATGTCCCAATCTCTTATGCCATAACCATGACTCCTCAAGTTTGCTAAGATGGCAAGCTTCTTCCTCCTCTTTCACTATGTACACATTACTCTCTGTTCGGACACCTTTGAGCAGAGTCTTTCCGGTTGTACTTGATCTGACTTCACAGTCTTGTGCTCTGAAGAGAACTTCACAGCCTTTATCACACATCTGACTGACACTCAGCAAATTTGCTTTCAGCCCATCTACATATAGTACATCTTGGGCCTTTCCTTTGCCATTGTCTATGCTGACTGAGCCTTTTCCCTTGATCTTACCTGATTTATCATTGCCAAAAGTAACATTGCCAGCTTTCTTTTCATCAAGAGTTATAAACTTGCTTCTGTCTCCAGTCATGTGTTTTGAGCAGCCACTATCCAGGTACCAATGGCTTTTCAGGTCTTGAGCAGTTAGAGCCAAGTCACATTTATTCTCCTTCTTTATCCACTGGAGGCATCCTTTTGTTTGGTGTCTTTTGTGAGTTGATGAATCACATCCTTTCAGAGGACATTTGGAGGGCATATGTACAACTTGATTGCATATACAACATTTGATCATAGTTTCTGCAGAATTGTGAGTATGAACAAAATTTCTTTGATTCATAAACCTCCTTGAGGTGTTCAACATCAATATTTGTCCATACTTTCTACATTCAATAATTTATGGCCAAATTCCTTACAATAAAAACAATAACCATAGAAATTATTTTCATACCTGATGTAAGGTTGTTTTCTCCATTTGTTTGTTTGAGACAGTCTCTTCACTGTTTGCATCTTTTGCAGGTTTGAATTACTCTTCTCCGCATAACAATATGCAGCAATGTGTCCCGACATATGGCAGACATAACAGGTGGTATTCTTCATGGGAGGGAAGAATCTCCCTTGATGACTTCCAAATTTGACATACTCAGGGGCATATGATTCTTTTTCTGTCATGTTAGTATTTATTGCATTCTTTGTTACTAGAGATTCCTTCTGATCTCTGTCATCCTTATTACATGTTTCTTCTTTTGTAGAAATTGACTGGACTGCTTCATCAGTCTTCTTTGCTTTTACAAAAATTATATTTTTGTTTTCCTTTTCTTTGCCTTTGCTCGGTTCTCCTTCATAGCCTATTCCTATTTTTATCATTGGGGATCTTTGAGCAGCCAGAATTTCATTAAACTTACTAGAGCTTGTTGTTTGAGAAGAGTTTATAACCACTTTCCTTTGAGCATTTTCTAGGTTCTTCCTGAGACATACTACTTCTTCTTCCAGTTTCTCTTGTTCTAGGGTTTTATCCTTGATTTACTGAAGTAACATGTCTTCTATCTTCTTAGCTTCTTCAAGCTCTACCTTCAGCTGCATGAGGACTTCTAAGCTTTGTTCTTCTCTTGCATACTTGAGAAGAATATCCTTTTTTTTCTGCACTTCAGTTTGAGTCTGTCAATCTCCTCCAGTGCACTTCTTAGCTCCCCCTCAAGGTCAACATCCCCTTCTTCTTCTTCATCTTCTAGTAGGAGTCCCTCAAGATCTTCTATGGCCATCAATAAAAATTCTAAGGTTTCTTCTTCACTTGAGGGTTCATCTGAATCTTCAGATGTACTGCTGTCTTGTTGAGCATAGAAGGATTTTCTGCTGAACTTCTTTCCCTTCTGCCAGTTCTTTGATTTATTTTTCTCTGACTCTTGAGCCTGATTCCTAGCTTTCTTGTGAGGACACTTAGCAGCATAGTGTCCAACTCTTCCACAGTTAAAGCACTTGAAAGGAAGTTTACCTTTGTATTTACCTGAGCCTCTATCTAGTTTCTTGACAAATTTTGCTTCTTCTTCATCTGAGCAAGAGCATATTTCTTCCTCTTCTTCTTTCTTCTTTTTTGTTTTAAAGGCTGCTTCCCTCGTACTTGGCTTCTTGGTAAGTCTCATTTCATAAATTTTGTTTGACTTCCAAATGGTGGTTCATAGTTAAAGGACCCAATCAAAACATTTCTTGTTGCAGACACCTTCAGTTTAAATGTGGATGGAAGAGATCTTAGAATATTTTGCACAATTATACTTTCTGGCATTTTTTCTCCAAGAGCTTTCATATTGTCAATAATTTCTGCAGCTTTTAGGAAGAAACTGGAAATTTCTTCATCATCATTCATTTTTATGTTCTCAAACTGGGCTCTATAGACTTGAAGTTTGGCATTCTTTACTTTCTTGTCTCCCTCATGTATGTTCTCAAGAGTATCCCATATTTCTTTGTCAGAGTCTTTGTGCATTACTTTAATAAACTCTTCTTCACATAATCCATTCAAGATGGCATTCATGGCTTTTGTGTTAGCCACAAAATCTTGTTTTGTTTCTTTCTCTCTATCAGTTGCCTTTGGGGCATATCCTAATTCCATTGCAGCCCAGACTTCTATTCCTAGAGACATTATGTATGTCCTCAATCTGATTGTCCAGAAAACATAATTTTCACTAGTGAATAAAGGGGCTTTGTTGGTTGAGCATCCTTCTTTACTAGCCATCTTGGGAACCTAGGATCTCCTTTCAGCTGTTAGACTGGCACTAAGGAACTTGGCTCTGATACCAATTGTTGAACCCTTAGTTAAACTGAGAGGGGGGGTGAATCAGTTTAACACATTCATGATATTTTTATCTTTCTATTAACCTTATTTACACCTTCATTTCATATCCAACTTAATATGTGAGTAATCTTAGAATGTGAGCAGCAAGTATAAATATAATATAACAACAGACTTAATATGAGAGCAGCAGGTATTAAGCAGATGATATAAATCAATTCAACACATAAACATCATGCACAGAGACACCAGATATAAGTGGAAACCCAAAAAGGGAGGAAACCACATCTTATTATTGTTGTGATGCAAAGGAAAGCTCCAACTCCCTCTCACCACTGTCTTTCTGCAGGCACCAACCTACAGGAGGCTCCAACCTCAATTCTGCAAGCTACAACTTGCAGGGAAGCACCAACTCCCTTCAATTTTCTGCAGGCACCGACCTGCAGGAGGCTCCAACCTCAGTCAGCTACAACTGACAGCTATCAAGCTGCAACTTGATAGGGAAGATCCAACTTCCTCAATTTTCCAAACTGAATGTTTGTTGATTTACCTCAGATATCAGCTCTCTTCTGTAGCTTCTCTTTTTTATCTTCTTCTAGTCTTCTCTGCCTTACACTTCTATACTCTTCCTTCTCTAGTTTTACTCTCTCTAACCTCTCCTTGCATATCTAGATGATATTATTTATAAGAATTTTATTGTGACTGTTAGCATTCCTCAAATAATTTGGAATGGACAACCATACCTCTTTGCTTTCTTCCTTTTCATTTCTTTTCCAGTTCACTCAAAAAAAATGTAACTGTAGGTGTTTATTTTAATATTACAGTGGGATCTTTTTTTTCCTCCGAAGACTTGCCAATGCATCACAACAATATAAATCAATTAAAAATATTTACATTTATTTACAATGAGAGCTCCAGCTCACTCATACAGTCTTTTGGATCGCTGCGCATTTTTCTTTTCCTTGACTGTGCTTTATCTCTTTTCTGCTCTGTTTTCTTTTCTGTCCTCTGCTGAGGTGTAACTGCTGCCTTTTAAATCTGGGCATATTCCAACGTCTTTCATACAATAAGTGTCTTGTTGATGTGGAAGTTCCGCAAGCGGAACAGACATATATCACAATCGTTGTATATTAGTAATCGCCCTCCCGTTAAGGGGCCCAATCGCCAATCTTTCCGATGCGATGTATCACTCCTCAACTTCTTCCGATTGCGATTCCTGCAATTTCCATTTGAAATTACCGATGTCTTAATGCTCCGATTTTGATTATTCATTGTTATGACTTAACTTCAAACATATATCAGTCGTGGCTTATGAACCCATCGGGTCCGGTCTTTCAATCGCAATCGCAAATCTTTGTTAACATGTTCCGGAACTCAAACCTATCAAGTCATAGTTTATAAGTCCATCAGGTCTGAATCTCAATCGCAATCGCAACTTTCTGTTGTGATGTTTCGATGCTCCACTTTAACTCCGATGCGATTGACCACTTTTTACTGCATTTTGCCGATGTGATTGGAACATGGAACTCAAACTATATATGAGTTGTAGTTTATATACCAATCGGGTCCGGACTTCCAATCGCAGTCACAACTCTTATATTCTCCGATGCGATTGACTAGTGCCGATGTGATTAGACCTGGAAGTCAAGCTATATATGAGTTGTAGTTTATATACCAATCGGGTCCGGACTTCCAATCACAATCGCAACTCTTTTTTGCATGTTCCGATGCTCTCATAATCTCCGATGCGATTATGCTGGACTTCAAATATGTATTAACCACCGTTTATACACCCATTGGGTCTGGGCTTCAATCGCAATCGCAAGTATTTGGTTGGATGTTCTGATTGGCCTATACTGTGATGCTCTGATACGATTAGGCCAGAATTCAAATATGTATTAACCACCGTTTATACACCCATTGGGTCTGGACTCACATCGCAATCGCAACTTTCTGTTGGTTACATGTTCCGCTACCCTTGCGATCTCCGATTGAGATTGGGGAGGGGTACCACCATATAAAGCTTGGTTCTTATAATAAAGAGCTCCACTTATATAACTGATATATATGTATACTTTTCCAATGGGTTATGTGATTCCTGGAATATTTTTTGTATATATATGTATATATATATATATATATAATTTTCCGCTGGAGTTAAGCGATTCTCGGAATAATATTTGTGTTATATTAAATGTATAATGCCTGTTGGAGTGTGTGATTCCCAGAATAACAGCTGTGTCTCTGCAATAACAACTGTGTCTCTACCTCTGCCTCTACTGCTTGACAGTTTTGTTGTGCCTCTGTATTCGACTGTTATAATTTTAGCCTGTCTCCTTTGCCTGTTTCTGCTTCAGCGCTGCTCAACCTCTGCCTCTGCCTTCTGCTATTCTTTGCCTTCTTTTCCATCAATGACAATATTTCTAACAAATTTGCCTTCACTAAGTGGGCCCGCAAGCTATTTTTGGCGCAAAGTCTATTTTTAGACTATGTCTATTTTTAGGCATATGGATCATGTTCTATGAGTTGTAGGATGCTATTTGTGGATGGTTGGTCAAGTTGGAAAAAATAGATGGACTTCTATTTTTAGACATATTTGGCGGAATCTATTTTTATATTGCCAGTCTAAAAATAGATATGTCGAATATTATTAGCTCTTAATAATATTTGGACTATAAACATTATCTTATTCTCTTGGAGCACTTCAGTTAAGTGCACAGATGTGGCACAGGAGCTGATAGAAGGAATTACGCTATTCCTGAGGGTTGTGTGGAGCTATTGCATGGATACTTCAGTTAGAACTCATGTGACAGAGTTTGGTGGAGTTGATTGAGGAAGTTAGTGGAGTTGTATTCAGTTTAACTAATCTAAACATAGTTGAGCTATTTGTATCCAATTTAACTAATTGATACAATTAGTGAGAGTGGTGTGAATTAATTATTAATTAATTCACTAATTATAAACTCATTAATCAACTAAAGAATGCATCAGTTAACTTTAGTGCATAGACAATTTCAGTGGAGACCAATGCAGAAATAGGTGAAAGAGCAGGTTAACTATCAGTTGTGACTATACTATTGCATATTTGCAACAACCAGTGATTGGTGAAGCCCATGAGGATTGCACAGTACCAGCCAGGTGGTTTATGTTATTTAATGAGCCATCCCATAGCATTTATTATGCAATAGAGGCTGGCTATCAAGTGGCAAAATATTGGAGCATGTGTTTTGCTAGATCTAGCTTGATAGTGTGTAGCAATGAGAGGTTGTGCTGAGATATTGTGAGGAGATTTGTACAATGATTGTTACATGATCTCCATGGCATATAATATATAGATATTTGGGGTTTTCAGCTTTAAGCTTTCCCATTAAATATTGTGTTCATATGTGTGATTGTTTATGTTTTTAATGTGCGCATGCAATTGATTTTATTTCTGCCTGTAATGATCAATGGCAGAAGAGATTATGTATTGTGCAGGAAGATAAAATAGTGTGTGATCAGGAGAATATCGGTGAATAATATATCATTTATTTAAATTTTCTACACTGAAGGCCATAATGGATTGTCCAGTGTCAAAAACTTCTCATGAGGTGCATAGCTTCATGGGGCTAGTAGGTTATTATCGTAGATTTGTGGAAGGGTTCTCAAAGATTGAAAAACCCATATCCACAATACAACGAAAAGGGGTTAGGTATGAATGGACATATGAATGGGACACTACATTCACTAAACTAGAGAGGTTACTAACAAGTGCACCAATCCTTCGAGTGCCTGACATGGAAAAGGACTTCATTATCTACACATATGCTTCAAAGCAAGGATTGGGAGCAGTTTTGATGCAAGAAGGTGGATTAATAGCTTACGCATATACAAAGTTGAAGAAACATGAAGAATTGTATGCTACACATGATTTAGAATTAGCAACAGTAATGTTAGCTTTAAAATTTTTGAGACGTTACCTTGTTGGGAGAAGCTTTGAGTTAAGAATTGATCATCACAGCTTGAAGTTCCTCTTCACTTAGAGAGATTTGAATGCTAGGCAGAGGTGGTGGAGTGAATTCATGAGTGAGTATGATTCCGGGATCTCATATATTAAGGGAAAAGAGAATGTAATGGCCGATGCACTAAGAAGGAGGCCACGGACCTTCTCTTTAGTACCCTTGAGGTTTAATTTAAGGGAATGTGTGTTGGAAAAAATCTTTGTATATAGTTGGTATGTGAAGGTTATATCAGAACTCCAGAGTGGGAAGCAGATAGAACCAAAGTTTGATGGTTATGTCCTCCTAGTGAGAGATACTTATGATGTTACTGATGTGGCACGCATTTTTATAAGTGAAGTTATTTGACTACATGGGTTACCCACAAAGATAATCTTTGATATAGACTCTTTCTTTACATCTGGGTTTTGGACAAGTTTATAGTCAGCATTGGGGACATAGGTGAACCTAAGCATTGCATATCATCCAGAAACAACTGGGAAGACTGAAAGATTAAATCAGGTTATGGAATACATGCTCAGAAGGTATGTCATGGATAATCAAACTCAGTGGGAAAGGTACTTACCATTGGTAGAGTTTCCCTATAATAATAGTTACCACAGTTCCATTGGGATGCCTCCTTATCAAGCTCTATATGGGAGGCCATGTAGGATGCCATTGTGTTGGGAAAAGTTAGATGGTTGAGTAATAGTTGGGTTGGAGTTGGTACAAGAAATGGAGGAACAAGTAAGAAAAATATTGGAAAGGTTAAAGGAAGCACAAGATAGACAAAAGATTTATGCCGATGCACATAGGAATGATCATAGTTATGAGGTAGGATGCCATTTTTTTATTCGTATTCGACCCATGAAAAGCACCATACTATTTGGGAAAGGGAAAAAGTTGTCACCTTTGTTTATAGGACCTTTTAGAATCAAGGAGAAGATTGGGCCAGTTTCCTATTGTCTTGTACTGCCACCCCATTTTCATAAAACTCATGTTTTTTTTCATGTATGTATATTACGACATTATGTTTCTGATGAATCTAACAAACTAGATTGGAGACAATCACAGGTCTCAGATGTGGGAACCATAATTCTCGAACCATTATGCATATTGGACCATAGGGTTTGACATCTCAGACGTCGCATGGTGGACCAGGATAAGGTCCATTGGAAAAAGTATAGCCACGGATCTGCTACCTGGAAGGATTCAGAGACTATATGCCGTGACTACCCCTCAATTTTTTAGCATCCATGATGCCCATTTTGACATAGATAACTACCTATGCTAAGCCTCTATTGTAGTTCCATGTTATTTTATGAATGCTATGTAATATTGTAGCATTTAGTTGGAAAAATTAAAATACTTATATAATTCAATAAATGTATTAGGTATCGTTGATTAAAATATTTGATTTGTGACTTATTTGATGTACGATTTACATGATGTACGACTTACTTGGTTATGATTTATCTAATGTATGACTTCTCAGAGTTATTGATGTTTGACCTAGGACTTACGAGGATATGATTTATCTAATTAATGAGTTATCAAAATTGTGATTTATCTAATGTAATATTTATTTCTAGTATGTTTTATGAAGTACAAATTTGGGACATGGATGTTGGACTTCATAACATGAGGATTAAGATCAATTATCTATGTATGTTTCCAGTTGTTATGTATCTGCATGAATGAGAACTAACCTTTAGATTGGAAAGAAATATATGATAACCAAGATCTACGCTCCCGATGGGAACATTGACATATATGAAAAGGAATGGTGTGATGTACATTATTCTATTACATTTTTTATCTATATAATATGCACTAATATGACATGGGTAAAGTGTAAATGACACAGGTGACAATACTACTTGATTGGTATTATTCAATGAAAAGTACCCAACCAACATTGTAGTGTGGTCCATATTTGGGTATTAACCCTAATTATGAGGAGGGGTGGAGGTATTTCCCACCGTGTAACCTCCAAGCCTGGAATCGTGGGAGGGCAGTGACAGACACAATCCACTAGACGTGCGATGACGATTTCCAGTTTCCTGTTGGGGAAGTTAGGTCGATATAGTCAACACTTCCACCATATTGGTTTTATAAGTGGTTAGATTGGTATAGCCAATGCCATAGTATATTTCAGCATAGGACGGATAGGATTGGAGTGGAAGTAGGTTAGGAAGGATATAAGGTTATAAGTTATATTGGATACTCTTGATGGGAGGTGGTATCATTTCTTGACTTAATTTGACTAATATATCTATCTCTATTTTTTTATGCCTTATTTTCAAAATCCTTGTGTCATTTTCACTCTAACTTTGGGACAATGTTTTGTGAAGGATGGGTGTATATAATGCCCCAATTTATCCCATAAGGAAAATTTTGATTAATGTTTAATTAATTTGTAAATGATGACTTATAATTTTTGAGTAATATCTACACTTGTGAAATTGTAATTTTATTTTATTTTTACTGGTATGACTTTTATTATTTATTTCATTTCTAATATGTCTTCTCAAATATAATCTCAGATAAGGTGTTTTCTTCCCTCATTTATTTGTAAAATCAAATATCTAGATTTTTTACACCCAATATGTCTTCTCAATTCAACTTGGAGATAAGGTATGGCCTTCCCTCATTTATTTCTAAAATAAAATGTCTAGATTTTATACACCCAATATTTTTTCTCAATTCAACTTGTAGATAGGGTATGACCTTCTCTCATTTATTTCTAAAATCAAATATCTAGATTTTGTACACCCAATATGTCTTCTCAAATCCACATTTTTGTCTTCTTCCATTTATTTTTGAATAAAATATCTATATATGGTAATAAATTCAAGGTTAATAAATTATAAGGATGAGGGGGTAGTCATGAAATTAATGGTAAGTAGTTGAAGTGGATGAGAGGAAAAGATATAAAGGGGAAGGAGGATGAGAGGACGGGGAGGAGATTATTGGTATTGTTTAGCATTGGAGCAGGTTCTTGGTCTTGTTTGGCATTGGAGAATATTATTGGTATTTTTTGGCATTAGAGGAGATCCTTAGTCTTGTTTGATATTGGAAGGTGTTGAATCCAACTTGGACACACTACAGCCTATTGGACTTGGGCTCGGAGGGCTAGGGAGCCTATGGAGGTTCCCTATGCTAGGAAATCAATCCTAGCTGGCCGGGATGTAAATCTGATTGGGTAATGCAGCAGGAGCATCTTAACATAAATCAAAGGGCGTCTCAACCAAGCTACTAGTATAGGTATTCTTCAATTATTTATTACTCATATAAATTATTGAAAGTGAGATTTTCTTACTTAAATATGTTTCAAATGGATTTTAATTGTATGTTATAATCAAATCAAAGTTGAGTTAGAGATATACTATTTTCCTTCTTAGTATGTTTATTTGAAATGATAATTCTAGGTTAGTTGAAGGCCTAGGTTAGATCCTCATAAGATGTGCAGATGAAGCTGAGTCACTGAAAGTTACGTCTGAGATATGTGCAGGGCTGTGTGGTGGAAATTTATACTAGAAAGCTACCACAAATCAAATTCTAAGAGCTGGCTATTATTGGAAAACTCTTTTCTCAGATGTTTTTACCAAAGTCAAAGCCTGCACTGAATGTCAAAAGTTTTCTAGTAAGAAGAAGCTTCTCCCACTACCTCTCATTCCCATTTCAGTAGATGCTCATTTCTAGCAGTGGGGGCTAGAATTCATTGGTGAGATTCACCCACCATCATCAGGACAACACAGGTGGATTATTACAACCGCGGACTATTTCACCAAGTGGAGTGAGGCCATTCCAACCAAAAATTCCACTGAAACGGTAATAATTAAATTTCTATTGGAAAATATATTCTCTAGATTTGGTTGCCCTCAAAAGTTGGTGACTGAAAATGCGATGGCTTTTAAATCTGCCAAGATGAACAATTTATATCATAAATATAACATTAATTTGACTCATTCTACACCTTATTACCCCGAAGTTAATGGGTTGGTTGACTCATCGAACAAAATCATGGTAAGAATCATAAAGAAGATAATGCCATAAAATAAAATAAATTAGGATACTGAGCTAGTTCATGCTCTTTACGCAGATAGGTTGAGCAACAAGAGATCAATTGGAGTTTCTCCCTTTAAAATTGTTTATGGTACTAATGTTGTGATGCCATTACGTCTAACCCTTCCTGTTATGAAAGTTTTACAAGATGAAACTGATAATTCAAATCCAATTTAGAGAAGGATGTTGCAACTTATAGAATATTATTAAATCTGGGAATCCTTGATAGAAAAAGGACAAAATTACAAAGCCAAAGTAAAATTTGTCTTTTACAAAAGAGAAAAACAACATGTATTCCAAGAATATTATTTGGTATTGCTCCGGGATGCGAGAAGAGAAAACCATGGAAAGAATGGTAATTTTGACAATTTGTCATTCAGGCCATTCAAAATTGCTCAAGTTTTAGAAAATAACACATTTATGATAAAGCATTTAGATGATGATCAATTGTCTGGAGGTATAGTCAATGGCCATTTTCTGAGAAAAAAAATAAAAATAAAAATTGTTTGATA
This sequence comes from Pinus albicaulis, assembly GCA_034641835.2. Taxonomy (NCBI): domain Eukaryota; kingdom Viridiplantae; phylum Streptophyta; class Pinopsida; order Pinales; family Pinaceae; genus Pinus; species Pinus albicaulis. Next base: position 206,033 of record JAXQQM020084601.1, on the reverse strand, counting down.
AGTCAATTAGTATTTCCATTGTAAATATTCGGAGTGTTGTTTCAATAAAACTTCATGCCCAATGGTATATGTGTCTGTAAATAGAGTCATTATTGAGTTCAGTCAATAAAAGTCAGTTCCTATCATTAGCTTCTGAAATTAAATATCCTGAGAGTTTAAGGCACTGAATATACAGTCCTTGAAGCCTCAGAAGGAGGAATTCATCCCCAATAGGATCCATTGTTAGCACTGCAATTTTTCATAGTCTAGTCATCATTGTAAGTTGTGTCTTTGATCATCTCTTATCTCCTAACCTATGGTTTAAGGACATGGAGGGTTAAAACGTGTATTAGTTTTTATCATTTTTTAACAAAATCCCAATTTATTTTTTAGTCCAATAGTTTATTTGTGTCTTAGAATTATTATGGTAAATTTCCTTTTAATAAGCCTTTTAACTGCCTTGACTAGTTAAGGTCATGGGTTTAGCTTGATAAGTCTTATATTCACCATGAAATTTTCTATCCAAGGCTAAGGACAAAATTTCAGAGTCATTAGTTGTTTTAGGAATAACATAGGAATAGCTACCTTTCCTAGAAAATCTGTTATTTTCTTCAGAAAAACTAGTTTTACAAGCAACATTGAAATAGCCACCTTTTTAAAAAAAAGTAGCCATTTCCTGGAGAATTTGTACAAGGAGGTAAAAGAGACATTACTCAAAGTGAAAGGACACTACTTTTTGAATATTGAAGCTTTGCTAAACCAAGAGTTATTATGTTAGGTCCCTATATTACTAGTGTAGTCCCTTATTTTTGTGAGTGTAACACCATTATTATTATTGTTGTACCCTTGTAACCCCAATATTGTTATTATTGTGCCCTTACATTATTATTGTTACATCGGCTAGGCTTATATTATGATCGCATGAAATCCTATATATAGAAGGAGGTTTCTTCATTTGTATCATCCAATAATAGTTCATTTATGTAATGTATTGGAGTTTTTTCCATCGAAGTGGCTGATTTCTAAGTCGTTGATCTCTCTTTTCTTCTATTTTTGGAGGTACTTTCACAACATTTGGTATCAGAGCTTTGGATTCTAGGGTTTTGCTGCTCCAAATAGGTCATCATGGAATTTTCACCATAAATTTTTTTTCTATGAAGGTTCAGAAGCTGAATTTTTTACAAAGTGAATCTGAAATCATGAGGAATGTCGTGTCAAAATTTTAGATCTTCGTTCACAATATTTTCGGAGATATGATCTGTGGAAGTTAGGGTTTGTTCAAGCTCTTGAATTTCACCTAAACAGGTCATCATGGAATTTTCTCTATAAATATTTTTATATGAAGGTTCAGAAGCTGAAATGTTTATAGATCAAATCCAAAATCCTAAAGCACTTCCTATAAAAATTTCACATCTTGGTTCGCAATATTTTCAAATATAAGATCTATGGAAGTTAGGGTTGTTTTAGGCTCCCGAATTTCATCTCAAAGAGGTGACCATGGGAAAATCGTCATAACTCTCTCTCTGAGCATCGGATTGGAGTTATGTAAAAATTGGTCGTAAGCACCCAGACTATAGTTTCCTGTGTATCAATTTCAAATCTGAAGGAGGAAACAATGATATGTGGCCTGTCGTACAAGTTCTCTCTATTGAACCAGTCCATAATTAGGTCATTATGGGAGATTGGGCATAACTTTGACTTGAAGAATCCAAATCATGTCAAACCTATGGCATTGAAAATAAGATTCGACGGGGTAATAAAGGCCCAAATTTTAGATACTAAGATCTGAAATCAAAGAGATAATTCAGTTCCAATATCGAGCTCCTCAAAAGCAACAAAAAGGTGTGTATTTTATTTTTCGAATTGCACAAGTCTTGTGTGAAAAATAAGTTTGAAGTGATTCCAAGGGCATATTGAAGCATACATATCAGTATTGGGTTAAAAAATTCCACCTAAAAATAACTCAACATGCATTAAGCCTTCATAAGGTTCTACTATGACTCATGAAGAGGAAGAATCGCAACATGACATATCAAAATTACAAGAGCAAGTGCTCCAAATTTTTCTCTCGCAAAGAGCAAAAAAAAATGAAATGGAAGTTTTGAAGAAAGGTGTGGAAGCTAAGATGGATGGTTTGAAGAAAGGTATGGGAGCTAAGATGGATGGTTTTAATAATGGCATGGAAGCTAATATGGATGGCATGGAAGCTAAGATGGATGACATGGAAGCTAAGATTGATGAGAAAATGAAATGCAACATGGAATACATGAAGAATGATCTAAAAGAAGACATGGAAAGTTTTATGACAATTTTGATACAAGAAATAATTCATAATGGCAGAAATATAGTAGAGGAAACTCATGATGAGAACAAAATAAATGTTAATTGATATTTCATAAACTCTAATGTTCGATTGAAGAACCACCATATTCCAAATATGGATATGAGCAAGTTTGATGGAAAGGATCCTATAACATGGATAGTATATATGGAGCAATATTTTGATCTCAATAATGGGAAAAACACACAAAATGTAAGCATTGCAACTTTACATTTAGAAAAAAATACATTTCTATGGTATCGATGGCTTTGCTCCTGTAAAAAAATTGTCACTTGGTCAATTTTTATAGAGGAAATTATAGCACATTATGAGGATACAAAGAGAAACACCTTCTTTAGCCAATTGATAAATTTCAGACAAAAGGATTCAGTGGTGGAGCACATTGAGGACTTCCAAAAATTGAATATCAGGATAACTCATATTCCATATGAACATAAGATTTATGTCTTCATAGGGACTTTAAAGGATAACATCCAACATGAAGTTCACGTTTGGGAACCTCATTCATTTGAGAAGGAATTCAGGTTGGAAAGAAAAATTGAATGTAAAACTATGGCGACCAGGAAGCCTACTACTCACATCTATAAAGATGAAAGTGTTGCTACTCCTAGACTTCCACAACCTACAAGGTTTACACCACAACAATTGGAAGAAAAAGGAGAAAAAGGGCTTTGCTACAGTTGTGATAGCAAATACACTAAAGGTCATAAGTGTGCTGAGAAGAAATTATTTTATATAGATTGTGAAGAGGAGGAAAAAAATGAACAAGAAACTTCAAAAGAAGAGGATATAAACCAGGAACCAACCCTAGAAGAAGAAGAAATGACTCTAGCCATATCATGTAATGCATTGGCATGAATTACCACTCCTCAAACTCTCAAGCTAAAAGGACATATGAAGAAGATAAAGGTAATAGTGTTGATTGATTCGGGTAGTACCCATAATTTTATTGATTGTAAGGTAGCCAAGGAATTGAAATATTTCCTATACCCAACACCAGAATGTCAAGTGATGGTTAGAAATGGAGGAACTATAAATTGCTCTGGAAAATTCCATAATATCAAGCTAACCATGGGAGAATATGGATTGAATAGTCCAATGCTTTCCATTCCAATGGGAGGTGATGATGTTGTACTAGGAGTATAATGGTTATATTCCTTGGGGATGATAGCTTTTAATTTTCAAGAACTTTTCTTGAAATTTTTTCATAAGGAAAGGAAATTTAATTATGGGGTATCGCAGGGAAACTCAGAAATACAATAAGCTCTAATCTCATGAAAAAGCTTCTAAATAAATAAAAACGAGGCGTGATTGCACAATTATGCTCACTAGAAGTTCAAACATCAAAATCATCTATTTGTCCAAATCTCCAAAAATTCTTGGACAACCATTCCAAGGTGTTTGAAACTCCCAAAGGCCTCCCACCAATTCATGATCATGATCATACTATTCGTTTGATTCCAGGAAGTGTTCCTCCAAACATCAAGCCTTACAGATATCCTTATGTCCAAAAGCAATAAATTGAACGTATGATTGCATAAATGTTAAAGGCTGGTATAATTAAATATAGTCAAATTTCTTTCTATACTCCAGTAGTATTGGTGCACAAGAATGATGGATCATGGCACATGTGTCTGGATTATAGGGAGCTCAATAAGCTCAGTATTAAAGATAACTTTTCCATTCCTGTGATTGATGAATTATTGGATGAATTACATGGAGAAATTTATTTTACTAAGTTGGATATTCGTTCAGGATATCATCAAATTAGAATGAATATCGAAGATATTCCGAAAAAAACATTTCAAACTCATGAGGGTCATTATGAATTTTTGGTCATACCTTTTGGCCTTACCAATGCACCTTATACATTTCAAGGGTTGATGAATTTGATTTTCAAACCCTTCCTTAGAAAATTTGTGCTAGTCTTTTTGATGACATACTAATCCATAGCAGGCCTTGGAAGGATCATGTTCAACATGTTGGCAGGGTGCTCAAACTATTAGAGGAGAAAAAATTATATGCAAAAACATCCAAATGTTTCTTTGGAGTAAAAGAGGTGGAATATCTGGGTCATATTGTATGTCATGAGGGTGTTAAGGTAGACCCTAAGAAAATTAAAGCGATTAAGGAATGGAAATCCCCCACAACCATAAATCATTTGCAAGGATTTCTCTAGTTATCAGGGTATTATTGCAAGTTTGTTAAGAATTATGGGAGAATAACAGCACCTCTAACAACATTATTGATGAAAGATGTATTTTCATACACTCCTGGAGAAACTAAGGCCTTTGAACATATTAAAGAGGAAATGTGCCTAGCACCAGTCTTAACTATGCCACACTTCACAAAAACCTTTATTATGGAATGTGATGCCTTAGGAAATGTAATAGTCCCATCAGCAACTTTCTTTACCTTGTAGATCCATCTCCAACCTACCATTCATTTATCAACCAACCTTGGAATAATTTCCCAAGCACTGTTTATGACAATGGAGTCATACTCCTCCACCATTTCATCTACTCATGTGGACTCTTGCACTGCTTCCTGAAAGGAAGATTGCTTAGTCACAACACATTTTCTCATGAGAGCCATGTATCCAGTGAATCAATCAGGAGATTGTCTTTGCCTACGCTATGAAGTAGGGACTCCTACATTCTGCGCATCATGAAGTCTCAGCCTTTCAGCTTTTGTGGTATGTCTTCTGCCAGTTCTAATGTTTGGATTTGCATGAGTGGACCCCTCCACTCCATGAACCTGCTCTTGTGGCTAATCCACATCTAGAGACTCATATTTGGGAACCAATAGTTCCTCCTCCGCATGCAAGTCCATCTACCTCTCAAGCGACAACTGAATGGCTTTCCCCTCATCAAATTTTATGTCCCACCGCATAAAATTCATATTACTGTTAGGAAAATAAATATGATAATTATGGAGTGTTTATGTGCACCCCACAAATATCCCAGCTTCAGCAGTCAGCTCCAGCTTCTTCTTGGCGTTCTTGGTCGCATGCACATAAACAGATGAGACAAAAAATATTAAAGTGAGAAACATCCAATTTTGTACCAGTGAAATATTCTTCATGTGTACTCATGCCAAGTACACTATGAGGACAATGGTTTTTCACATAAACCACAGTGTTGCATGCTTCCACCCACAAATGCATTGGTAGGCCCTGATCATGCAACATTGCTCGTGCTCCACCCACAATCGTTTTGTTCTTCCTCTCGCGACCCCATTTTGTTGTGGATTATGAGGCACTATGAGTTCTCTTCAAATTCCTTCTTTGCTACAGAAGTCTTTGAATTCATTTGAGATGTATTATCCACCATTATCGCTCCTTAGATCCTTCACTTGCATCCGCGACTCTTTCTCCACCAATTCCTTAAACTCACAAAACTTTGAGAGTGTTTGATTCTTCTTCTGCATGAAGAAGATCCAACATTTACGAGAAAATTCATCAACAAAAATGACATAATACCTGTGTTTTGTTGTTGAAGCAACCGAGAATGGTCCACACACGTCTGTGTGAAATCTTTCCAGGATCACCGAAGCATGGTTCTCCTTTTCATGAAAAATGGATTTTACATACTTCCCTATGGTGCAACCCTTGCACTGATCTAACTGAGCAAGTGTTCCCACTGGAAGTTCAGTAGATATTTGTTGCATTACTTTCAAGGCTACATGATGAAGATGGCCTAATTGCATGTGTCATAACTCACCCTCATCCCAGCCCACCACTTTTTCTTCCATTTCCATCATGGTAGCGCAACCATCTACCTCTACCTTGTATATATTCTTAGCTCGAATCCCTATCCTCTTGGCTTGACCAATTTTTTTATGTCATAGGAAAGATTTTCCATTGCTGAAAGTAACGTCATAGCCTTTTTCCTCCAACATCGCGACTGAGACAAACTTTTTCTTCAAACCTGGAACATGCATATCACCTTTCAATTTAAATGGTTTACCCAAATGTATCTCAAAGGTAATGGTAAGAATGCTGGTCGCACTATATCGTGCATCGTCACTCATAACTATATGCATTTGGAGATCTTTCTCCTCCAGGTCACTGAAAATATCCTTATCTCCTGTCATGTGGAAGGAATCACCACTATTAAGATACCACACCGATCCCAATGCACTTGACACCATGCATGCAATCAAGGAGAAATCAAGTTCAAATTGTGAGGCAAGGGCCTCACCAGCTGCAGCTCCAACACCCTTCTTATTCCTCTTCCTCAATGGGAAATTAGTATCGAGATGCCAATGTTCGTGATAGAAAACACTTCACCTTACAGAAATCCAACATCTTGCCTTTAGACTCAGATTTTGAATGGAATTTCTTCCACTTCCCTTTCCTTGCCTTGGAAGCCAAAGTGAAACCTTCTTCATCATCATTCTTTGATGAAGAGCCATCTCTGGTGTTTCTCCTGAACTCCTCCTGCACTATATCTGACCACAGTCATTCACAATTCGACATTTTTTCCCGTATGTTGACAGAGTCTTCATAACTGTGCCAAATATTAGGAAGTCCCAAGAGAGCCAAGCTCACCAAATCATCATCAGAAATAATGATTCCCACACTCCCCAGTTCATCCCGACCTTCGACAAAATTTGTGAGATACTTTGGAATATTGTCGCCCTTTTCCATCTTGATCTTTATGAGTTTATCCTTCAACACCAATTTTCTATGGTCACTATTTCTCTAGAAAAGATCCATCAAAGCCTTCCACATAGCATATGGGGCAGATTTCCCATGAAGGCTTGAGAAAATTTAGTCTCATACACTTTCCAACAGAATCCTTCTCCCCTTCTCTAATTTCTTTTACCATGCACCAAGTAATGCATCATCCGTCAAAGTGGGCTTAGGAACATCACTGTCGATGAATTCCTTCAAGACATTATCTTCAAGAAACACTTCCATCCTATCCTTCCAGGAAATTTATTTCAAGCTTCCCTCGAGTGCATACTCTAGCCACAAGCCATTGAAAGTGATTTCGATGTTTACTCAACTATCGCACCAAGAAATTCTTGCAGCAAATTCAAATTGTTTCCACCATCAAACTTAGCTCTTGCTTCAAAATTGCAATATTCTGCACTCTGATACCATGTAGAAATTTTAATAAAATTACGTATTACCTGGATTCTCCTGATATAACAATTATATGCCACTGTTAAATACAGAATCCCTTCTACAAAAATTCATTCAGAAATTTAAAAAATGATCGCCAATTGCAAACATATGAAGAAAGATCATTGACACATAACACACATTTTTTTACCGGGAAAGAAAAAAGCTAAAAACCCTACTATCATATATTATGTATATGTCATGGATCATGAAAAAATCCCATACAAAACTATAATCTAAGAGCTCTCAATACAGTATACAATCATCTGACACTGTCTTGCAAAAATTGGCAAATTCCTTAGCCAAATTTTTGCCTCACAACATCCTGCCTCCACTGTGTAATCCAAGATGATTACAAGGACCAATTTGATGCAATCATACCCTCCTTGACTACGCAATCTCATGAGCATATCCACTGTTTGTTTGTCTTGCAAGAGTGTAATCCAATATAGTACAACTAATAGTCAACTGTCCCTTTCACGGAAAATTTTAGGGGCAAATATTCGTAGGTGGGATAATATTCCATGCTTTTTCCAAAAAATTGATTCGCCAATTTCCATTTTTATAAAAATTAATTCACCCAAATTTTATAGTATAAAATTATTTTATCTTAAAAATCACCAGTATTATATATTGTCTAATATAAAATAATTATAAATCTAAACATTTTTATGAAATTATCATTAAAAATTTTAAAATTTGGATATTAGGGACTAGTAACATTCCCCAAAGTTGCTAAACTTTAAGATAAATTTTCATCCTTAAAATTTTCCCTAGTCCCTTTCACCTACCTCTCAACTAGGTCTCCATTGGATCTGACATGCATGTAGTTAACATTATTAAATCTTCATTTGCATGTGAGATCACTCCATGTGAATTAATTTAATATTTAGTTCACTGATCTCTCACTAGTGCTTCATTTACAACTAGCACAACTGATTTTAACTCGCTTAACTGAGCTAAACTACTTTACAAATCATATAGCTACACATCGAACTTTGTTACAACTTTGAATCACGCAGTTACAACTAAGTCCACTTGCATGTCCCACCAACCAACCTTTGAACTCAAAATTCCTTCAGCTAACTGGTTTGCCACTTTAGTTAACTGTTCCAAGTGCTCGATGAGAACAAATTAATATTTATTGTCCAAATATTATTAAGGGATAATAATAGTCAGCATGCATATATAAATATACATGCTATATATAAATAGAACTCACACATACATCTAAAAATAGAACATCATGTATAAATAGAATTCGCTCACCATCTATAAATAGAATTTTATCATCCGTTCTAAAAACAGACTTCCACCAAAAAATAGCCTGAGGCTCCATCCTAGTGTAGGTGCTTAATTTTCACTAGGATCATCATATTGTTGAATCTCAACATTGAGAAAGTTAAATGCATTATCCTCCTATGAGAGTCAACACTGCACAATCAATTGAGTAAGTGAACTGTGTAATACCTTGTCACTAGAAATTGCACAATATTTCCTACTAGTGGACTGCACAGTCTTCAAAAGCAAGCCAATTATGTATCCCTACAAAATAGGGAGTGCAAATTCCTCTATGACCATACAGAACAAGTTTCACTTTCTACTTGATTTTAGGCATACACATCATAAACCCTAACCCTACTCCCATGGGGTTAAATATATATAATATAGGTTTGTAGAGATAATTTTCACATTTGACATTAGAGCTATAGCCATCTCCATGAGTTCAACGAGCTTCAAATTTGGTTTGCAACACTTTTCCAGGTAAGTTTCTAAAGTGTCACTTTTTTCTACATTTCTCATCACTTTTGTCTCTTTTGTGTGTGAAAGTTCGACTTTTCCTATTTCTTCTTGTATTTATTACATTTTATGTTATTATTTACCTTGTACAAGTATTGTTTTAGTCTATGGAGTTAGTTTTGCGAGTCTCAGATCCCTTCCTAGCCTTTTCTCCTAATTGCTAGGTATTTTTATGCATGCATGTTATTTCCTTCGCATGATCTTATCTGGTCGACACTAGTGATTGGTATAACTCATTGAAAATAAAATCTACACGTTTCTCTTCCTCATTCGCAAATCTAAAGCTTTCCCCTCTCCCGGGATGGGCTATAACATCTTTAAGGATTGCTACCTCCTCCCACTATGCATTGCATGATCCAAATTTATGTAGGAAGAAAATGAAATACACATTCAAAATAGAAACACAAAGCTACAAAAAAATTGAACTTTAATTCATTAATGACAAATAATGGATAATTTTTACATGCAGAATATAAATAAACTAGCTCGGGCAATGGTAGCTTAACTCTCAAAAGATATGTGATGGCTACATACCTATAAACTATGTTACAATGAGGCTTGAAGGCATTTTTACTATTGGGAAATAAGGTATAATATTAAACCTAGAAAAAACTAACCCTATGAGATGAAGCAAAAAAAAATTGTGGGCCCCGTTAGTTCATATATCAGCTTACCGGGGTCGTACCTTTTGCATATGATCTTTGTTCGATGCGTATAATACATTGTTAGAAATATATATCCAATGAATAAAAAATTTGGATACAAACATGGAAAATTTTAGGGGTTAATATTCGCAGGTGGGCTAATTTTCCATGGTTTTTCGAAAAAAAGATTTTCCAATTCCCATTTTTTTTATAAAAATGATTCGCCCAAATTTTATAATATAAAATTATTTTACCTTAAAATTTTCCAATATTATATATACAATATATATAATATTATTATAAATTTTAATAATTTTACATATACATCAATAAACATTTTATAGTTTGCATATTATGGACTAGTGAGATTCGCCAATTTTTTAAACTTTAAAATAATTTTCCATCCTTAAAATTTTCCCTGGATACAAATCCATGTTCTTGGCTATAATATTTTCCATTTAAAAAAAAAATATTTTAGGGTCTCAAAATGGCTCTGGAATTTCAGGACCTGAAAAAATGCCAAAAATAGTAAATTGTGCTACAATTAAGGAAATAGAAAAAAAAATATTGGGTGTCTAAGTGGAATAGAAGGGTGGCCACCAATATCCATCTGGATAAGTCCTCCCTGATTACAAGGTAATGGTCCCCATTGCATTGAGTGCCTCGATGAGATGGGGAAACTTATGTTGAATTTTGTCCCTAGTGAACCAATTTCCCTTGTGTAGGAGGTGGCCAACTTTAAAAACTTGACATAGTTGGAGCATTTGTTTGTGAGTGTTCTTGATCTATGTTTCCATGATCCGATCAATTTTTCTCCATTCAATGCATTGTGGGTTGAGATATTTTGGTGTCAACTACTCAACAATTTCTTATGTGTCCAACAATGGTGGAAAGTAGGGCCGAAGGTGGTCCACATTGAATATGAGGTGCAAGCCAACGAATGGGGGAATACCGAGATCAAAATTGTTTTCTCTCACAACCTTGGTGATCTTGTAATTATTGTATCAAAGTGGCCAAAGCTTTTGATGGGTTCCAGCAAGGCATTATTTTTGCAGATGTAACCAAACTTTATCACCCACCCGAAACTTATGTGGCACCCAATGGTTATCATGCCATTTTTATACTTATCATTGGACTTCTAAAAGATGCCATGCACCTGCTAGAAGTTGTGTTTAATGTGCTCAATAAATATGACGGCTTTATCATCTTCGTACTAAACATGGTCAGAGTCTTCCTGTGTAGTTGCAAAAAAAAATGCAACATCAAGGGGACATAATGGTTGAAATCCTAAGCCCACTTCAAATGGACTATGGTCAGTCGAGCTATGGAGAGCTTTGTTATAGTTATGTTGCATAGAGGGAATAATCTCATCCCATTTTCATGGATGGTTGGAGTTGTACATGTGTAGTATGTGCACGGTCGTCTTTTTGATGACCTTTGTATGGCCAGGAGTGTGGGGGTGGAATGTAGTCGACTTGGTGAGCTTGGTGTCCAACAATTACCAAATTTTTATCCAAAATTCTCTTATGATATTACTACCATGATATGATATAATGGCCTATGGGATCCAAAAATGCACCCACAATTGTACAAAGATGAATTTGGAAATGGCTTCTGCTGTAATACTCTTCTTGCAGGCAATCCATATGCGCATCTTAGAAAATTTGTCAACTACAACAAATACATAGTCATTTCCATGCCTGGTAGAAGAAAGGCTAGAAATATGGTCCATAGAGATGAACTCCCATGGCCGGCTAGGAGTAAGAAGAGGAGTATATAGGAATTTATTCTTAATTTTTGGTTTTTCCATTGCATAGCCAGTGCAATATCTGATGTATTTTACAACATCATTTCAAAGATTTGGTTAATAAAAATAATTAAATAAAATGACCATAGTTTTATCCACACCAAAGTGTCCCATGACCCGATTGTAGTGTGCCTCCCAAATCAGCTTGGCACACTCACTTAAAGGAACAAAAAGGTGGCCTAGGTAGCATAATAATGCGTCTTGGAGATAGAAGAGAACTTGGTTTCCATCCACTTACATCTGGCATGTGGTAGAAAACTCAAGATAATTTTTATATATTTGTGGCCATCCAAACGTATTGTTTCCATAAGAGTTCAGAAAAATGGTCAATGTTGCAAACGGGCGATGATTGAGGAAATCTACAACTCGATTCGTGCTACCATTCTTGTATTTAATGTTCAAATGAAATTGTTACTGATATGTGTACCACTTATGATGGTGATCATTTTGAAACATCCCTTGTGTATGTACAAATTGAAGAGGTTGGTGATCATGTGGCTGACCATCTCCTTCCCCACAATGTAATGTTTCCATTACTGGAAAGTCTGCATTATTGAATACATCTCTTTATCATAGGTGGGGTATTTTCAAATTGTATGGTAAAGTGTCTCAATTTTATAGATCATTGGATGCCCTAGTTGGGTGATAACTGCATCAATAACATAGTCATAACCAACTATCTCAATTTCAAATGGTTGTTGCAAGTCTGGCGGAGTAAAGACGATGCTTCATGTTAGTATTAAAATTATTAGTAAGTGTACAAAAAATATTTACTTAAATTCATGGTGGAATGCAACCCTAATAATGAAATATGGTTGTATGCGCTTGAGATCTGCAATAAAAAACGAAGAAAAACCCTACAACCAAACATATATTTCAAAAAGAAATACAAAATAGTAAGAAATTAAAGTGTAATAACCCAATGAAGGACTTAATCAATGGGAATTTTATTAAATCACCTAGTGATGAGAAATTACAACATGGATTTGTAGTTCCCCCTCTGTGGGATGGGTCCTTTTCTTGTCCTTGTGCATAAGCTATGTTATTATCTCTCAACTTGCTATAGGAAATAAATTAAAAAAAAAATCTTGAACTCAATTTGGAGCTCAATTGTAATGAAACGATAATGGTGATGATGAAAATGGTCATGGTGAAGAATGGAGAAAAAATCCTCTCTTTATAACAAAATATTAGAATAGATTGAGAATCAGAAAATAATAAAATATTGATGACTAAATCAAAGTCCAGTCATTGTAGATATTTTATTATATTTTTTAGAGGGAAAAGGTATTTAAAATGGTCAAATATCTTATTTAGAAATTGGTTGAAGTAATTAACAAATAAAAATGATGTATTAATCACTTTGTCAGAATTAGAAAGGAATTAATTGTTAAATAATGGTTTAATAATGATCTCAAAATGGAAATAGGGGATAAGTAAGGAATAATGAATAAATAATGGTTTATTTAACTTTTTCATTGTGATGAAGTCAAAAGTGATAAGAAATAATTATCAAATAATGATTTAATAATTATTTCTAGAGAATGTTAAATAATAATGCCTTATTTAATTATTCTCATGGGGTTTTTGGATTTTAATGAGAAATTGATGCCCAAAATGGACTGGATTACCTATAGATCTACCTATTTTCTCTATAGACAGGGCTCCATATTGCATATAAAAAAATCCAAATCTGCAACATATAATGAATCGACAGGGTTTGAATCTAATAAAAAACCCCCGATATGTATGGGCCCTTTTTATTTTAACAAAAGCTAAATTCCCAACCTCACATTTCATTGCTAAAATTGAATATGTTCTTAATGTCATTCACGAATGCTTCATTAAAACTAGATACTGGCCTTCCATTATCAGAAACACGTGAATTCTCCTTTCAAACAACATATTATGCTTTCATCACCGGAAAAGAATTCTTTATGCCTTTATCAAAGATTGGCGCTCTCTGGAACCTTTGCCATTGATCTTATCACATAACTGGAGCTCTCTTGGAATTGGTGTGATTGATCTAGAGGTTTATGGAGCATGTTTCAATGTACAAGTGAAAAAAAATGTTCACGTAGAGTGATTCACCAAAGATCTGTAGGAAGTCTAGAAAAATCAAGATTTGGTCATAAATCTGTGTTTTCAGTTGAGGCTACGCATTTGCTACGCATGTGCTACACACAGACCAGAGATGCTATGAAAACACTTGTGAGGTGCTACGCATATAATTTTGGTGCTACGCTTACCTTCACATGCTACAGTTTCATGTGTATTCTAACCCTCACCTCAGCAACTGACAGAGTGATCAATCTCTAGATCTAGCCTAGAAATTTGTCCCTTGAAAGAAAATTCTAACTACAATTGACAACAAATATACATTCAAATCCGACTTAAGAACTTTGACTAAACGTCATCTAGTAAACAGATAATAAAATATTGATCCCAAAGCTAGAACCTTGACTGGTTCAAATCATCATTGTGTTTCCTCCTCAAAGGGATTTGATGCTCTGCAACTTAGAAAAAAATCACCACATATTCCTTTGTGTAAAAGAATGATAAAATCTAACTTTATCACTTTGTAGCTTCTTTCACTTCCCAAAGTATTAACAAAAAGATTCACAGTATCAAATCTGAACTCGAATCAAATTCATAACAAAAAATAGTACTAGTTTTGTCACTACTATGTATTCTCTATTATAACAAGAACCAAACAAACTTGATCTATTCATTGAATTAATGGATCATACACATGATAATTCCAGACTTATTTCAATTGGGAAATTCAATAAAACCCTAATTATTTTACACCACAAAGGGATGATCAATACAGTTGGCAATAATGTCACACTTCCCTCTCCTTTTGCTCTCATGGATCTTCTCTTACTCACATTTATCACTCTCTTCCACTCACTATCTACTTCCTATCCAATCCAACCACGAATTCCTTCAAGGCATATAATATTTACAATCAAAGGATTCTGAACTAATTTTAGTTCAGATCCTATAAAATCTCCTCAAGAAAATCCTAAAATCCCTCACTCAATCTCGAAGACATATTTCAGCTCCATAAAATATGCATGGAAATTATAACACCTTAGACCTCAAATGTTCTCATACATTCGAGAATAATCACAAATCAATCATCATTTTGATAATTAAAACATTAGGTAATCTCTCCCTTCATAAAATAAGAATTCCCCTTAGGTTTCTTCAAAAAATGATTTTATGGAGTTGGATGCTCCTGCTTCAAACACCCAAGGAAAATAATGTTCCATGATCTCCTAACCATGAATTTTTGTTGTTGAAGTCATCCTGGTTTCAAAACTTTATGTTCTTGCTCACCACCTACTTTTCCATTTTGTTTCTTCCTTGTAGATGTATGCATTCCTCTTGGATCCCATTTCTTAAATTATCTTTGTGTAATCATATTTATCTTACTTGCATTAATAATCACCTCCTTGTTGTTGCTTTTATACCCTATTATCTACTTGAAAGATTTTGTTTCCAATGTTGTCTTATTTATCTCTACCTGTTGCTGATTTCCGCCTCTTCAGACTGAATAATTTACTCCTTCACAAGATATCTTACACTCAAAAAATCCTTTCTCAAGGTTTCAAAATATTTAAATCCTTGCCCAATGCACCTTTTAACAATTATTTTATCTTGTGCTTCCACTACCAACATCATGGGTTGCCTCCAAGAGGTTATTTTTTGATCATGATGAATATCAATCCACAATTCATTGGAAGAATTTATAGTATACCATTCCTCTAATTTTCCCATTGTCCACACATCGAATGCTTTATGTGGAAGTCCTTCACCTTCAAAATCGCTTAACTGCTTGCTTGGTATGAAAACATAAAACCAATCTCTTGTATGCGGATTTTCGATTGTGAAAATTTTCCCTTGAATTCCTTCATCTCTCCAATTGATCTTTTCATTCACATAATATTTATCTACACTGTCAGCTTCTACACAATCAAATATTTTCTCTTCACCTCCTATTGGACTTGTGAAAAAATTTTGTTCAAATTATGCCATGTCTCTTTCTCTACAATCCTCTTTGGCTTCAATAGTACCCTGCATAAGAGTTGTTAAAATTATTCTTTCTTCATCCCAATTTCCATCCTATTGGGAACATTGCTCTTCATGGAAACCATCAACTAAATTTTTCTCTAAACCCTAAAAAAAAAAAATTTCAAATATTTCATGATCATCGTTTTCATATGGCAATGATCATACACAATTACATCTTCAAAAGTCTGATATTCCTGCTGCAACCAATTCAGAAATTTAAAATCTAAATTGTCTTCAAGCTTATCCCTTTGATCTCTATCAATATGCCAAACATTTCTTCCATTCTCAAACCTATATTTACAATTATTGTCACCCTGAAACAATCTTTTCCATTCAGCCATCAATGTTCCAACCTTGTACTTTGAGATAGTTTCAAGAGTTTTATCCCACTTTCCTTGATAAACTTCCAAAGAATATGATTTATTTGACCATTCTCCTTTCATCTACTCCACGGAAGGATTATTTCTTCCATGTTATGTACCTCCACATTCAAAATTCTTGCATAAATTACATTCTTCCTGACATTCCTTGGCCCTGTGCTCAATTTCCAACATACATTTCTCTTCTTCTTGGCTATAATTTTCTATTGCCTGAGATTCTTCTTGTACTTTTTGTCTATCTTCTGTAGCTCTCTGATCAAAATTATCAATTGGATTTATGTCCCAATTAATTATTGGTTCTGCATAAACCACTTCACGACCTTTCAAAGCATAGCCATATTTTGTCCTTCCTTGAGAAATTTCTACAAATTCTTCTCCATGATTGTCTTCATAAGTTCGTCTCCTTCTTTTCTCGACTACATGAAATACTAATATCTCTTCTTCCTCAAGTCCTTGGATGCTTCCTAGTCTTTGACTCTTTACAGTTTATTTTCCATTGACATAATTTTCTTGAGTTACACTCTCCTTATCAGCTCTTCCTTTTCCATAATTGCATATCTGCAAGACATAAATTGTCTCCTCCTTTTCCATTTTCCAATAACTCTTAGTCATACAAACAATGTATTCATTAATATTTAGATAAAAAATCAATAAAAAATGTACAACCAACGAATTATACCTCCCATCTTACTCCTCTTTTCACAAAATTATGAAATTTTGATCTGATTTCTTTCATAACCTTCTTCAAGGTTGTCTTCATGACACAAGGTTGAACTTCCTTTTTCTAAAATAGTGTTTTGAAACTATCCAGCTCCAGAATCAACTACCCCTTGTTGTCCTTTAAAAGTACAGTCCTTATTTTCTTGGATTTCTACTCCTTCCTCCATTTTTTGCATTTGTTTAGCCCCATTTGCTTGATATTTAGTACCTTCAATTTCACACTCATACAAATAATTAGTTTGAAATACATTACAATTTCCTTCTTCACTTGATTAACAACGTTTCCTTTATGTGTTTCTCTAAGCACTCCATCATCCCATAACTCTCATCATCATCCTTTCATAGGGTTGATCCTTCTTCAGGTTCACAAAAGTGGACTTCTTCTATATGTTTACTTCTACTAGTTTTCTTTTCCTTCTTCATCTAAATATTCATATTTTGCATCAAATTCTTGGAAAATAACCTCATAATAGTCCACTTGACTCTTTTCCTTACATTCATTCCATATTTCAGATCCTCTCTAATCTCCTTTTGTAGCAATTGTTCCAAATCATTGAGTTGTTCCCTTAACTCAACCATATCCCTATCAATTTCTTCATCATATACTCTCCTTCTCCCGTCTATTCTGGCATCTTCTTTCCTCTTTCTATGGCTTGCTTATAAGCCTTTCCTCCGACTCTCTAGAGTCATTTTCACCTTTCCTCTTGTGAACTTTCCATGTCCACTTGGGAGCTACACTAAAGCCTTTCTCTTGTAGTCAGCCTCAACTATAGCTACATAATCCCATATCAAGCTCCCCTCTTGTGCTTGATCTCATGGGATCACTTAGATCTCTTTTCTCTACAACCCTTTTGAGAATTCCCTTGTTCTTCTCTGGCTTCTGCACTTCTACTCCCTCTCTTCTTCTTCTTACTGTAGGGCTACCACAATTCACTTGTCTTCTGCTACCTACATATACACATCAGTATTCATAAAACGTCACCACTTAACAAGACCTTTCCATGATCTTGTCTTTTTCTGACTCTGCCTTCAGATGGAATGATCTCAAGTTTGATTTTTCCTTAGTCTTCCAGTATATTCTACTAACTCTCCTCTGCAATCCACTACACTCTTCTACAATTCCACTGCCGGAAATTCACCTCTATGCTAAAAAGTCAATCTTCATGCGCAAGTTTCACTTATACTACCTCAAAGAGAATCATAGGCTCTGTCCAAAATTAAAATATCTCCCTCTTGAATATTGTTGTATTATTTCCACTGCCCTGGTCTTATTTAAACCTACAACATATAAAAATACTTTTTCCTCAATTTCAAAATGAACTAAATTGAGCCTCCTTGATCATATTTTAGAGAAAATCCTGCTCTGATAACAAATGATGCCAAAATGGGCTGTATTACCTCTAGATCTACCTATTTTCTCTATAGACAGGGTTCCATATTGGATAAGAAAAAAAACCAAATCTGCAACATATAATAAATTAGCAGGGTTTGAATCTAACCAAAAACCCTAGATCTGTATGGGCCCTTTTTATTTTAAAAAATGCTAAATTCCCAACAACACATTTCATTGCTAAAAATGAAGATTTTCTTAATTCCATTCACAAATGCTTCATTAAAACTAGATATTTTCCTTCCATTTTCGGAAACATGTGAATTCTCCATTCAAAGAACATATTATACTTTAATAACCGAAAAAAATTCTTAATGCCTTTATCGAAGACTGGCACTCTCTGGAACCTTAGCCATCGATCTTATCACAGAATTGGAGCTCCCTTGGAATTGGTGTCATAAATTTGGAGGTTGATGGAGCATGTTTCAATGTAAAAGGGAAAAACACAACATTCAAATAGAGTTATTTGCCAAAGATCCAGAGGAAGTACAAAAAAATCAAGATTTGGTCATAACCCTGCATTTTTAGTTGAGGTTTTTCATTCAATGTGCATGTGTTGCACACACACCAGAGACGCTACGCAAACACATTTGATGCACTACACACACAATTTTGGCACTACACTTGCCTTCACACACTACGCTTTCACCTTATGCTAACCCTCACCTCAACTACTGACAGAGTGATTGATCTCTAGATTTGGGCTGGAAATTTGACCCTTGACAACAAATTCTGACTACAATTGATAGAAAAATCTATGTTCAAATCTGAATAAAGAACTTTGGTCAAACCTCATCTAGTAAATAGATAAGCCAAAGCTTGATCTCGAAGCTAGAACCTTGAATGGTTCAAATCATCCTTTTGTTTCCTCCTCAAAGGGATTTGATGCTCTACAACTTCAAAAAAAATAAACACACTTTCCTTTTTGTACAAGAGTGAGCCAATCTGACTTGATCACCGTGTAGCTTCTTTCACTTCCAAAAGTATTAAGGCAGATATTCACAGTACCAAATATGAACTCTAATCAAAT
The DNA here is from genome assembly GCA_034641835.2 of Pinus albicaulis. Taxonomy (NCBI): domain Eukaryota; kingdom Viridiplantae; phylum Streptophyta; class Pinopsida; order Pinales; family Pinaceae; genus Pinus; species Pinus albicaulis. Next base: position 186,731 of record JAXQQM020084601.1, on the reverse strand, counting down.
TCATAACAGAATACAGTACTGGTCCTGTCACTAATATGTATACTCTATTATAACAAGAACCAAACAAACTTGATATATTCATCACATTAATGAATCATACACCCAATCACGCCAGACTAATTTCACTCAGTAAATTCAATAAAACTCTGATTATTTTACACCATAAAGGGAGGATCAATACAATTAGAAATAATTTCACACTTCCCTCTCCTTTTGGTCTCATGGACCTTATCTTACTCACACTTCTAACTCTCTTCCACTCACTATCTACTTCCTATCCAATCTAACCACGAATGCCTTCAAGGCATATCATATTTACAATGAAAGGATTATGAACTATTTTAGTTAAGATCCTATAAATTCTCCTCACTAGACTGTTGAAATCCTCACTCAATCTCCAAGAGATATTTCAGCTCCATGTGAGGTCCCTATATTACTAGTGTAGTCCCTTATTATGTTAGTGTATCCCCCCTTATTGTTATTGTTGTAACCCTGTAACCACCACATTGTTATTATTGTGCCCTTACATTATTATTGTTAGGTTAGCTAGGATTATATTAGACCCATGGACTTCTATATATAGGAGTCCAGGGGTCTAATATAGTCCTAGTTGACCTAACAATAATAATGTAAGGGCACGATAATAACAATGTAGGGGTTACAGGGGTACAAAAATAACAATAATGGGGGATACACTAACAAAATAAGGGACTACACTAGTAATATAGGGACCTAACATTCCCCTCTCCTTCAAACATGTGTTGTCCTCAACACTTGATTATTTCTTGATGCTTCCGTATAAAATTCTCATCGTCCCATGTGGAATCTTCAATGGGAAAGTTATTCCACTTGTTGAGATACTCTGAAATGGATCTATTTTGTACTTTTCGAGTTCTTGTTTTTGTGACTACTTCAGAACTTCTTTCCCTGTGATGTTGATCTTCCTCTTGTTTCATTTGATTCAGCACCAAATTTGGGTTATCTTTTGAGAGTTGGAGAACTTGTTGTTGATGCTCAATGTGATATTTCACTACTTCATTATCCATATTATATTTTATTTGATCCTTCATACCATCCAACTTAGCCTTAATTTTCTCTTTTAAACCATCTATGTCATATTTGATTTCTCTTTGTAAGATCGATACCGTAATTTTGATATCTCATACTGTAATTATTCCTCTTCATGTGTCATAGTTGTTGTGGAGGTAAATCCCCTCTGCGGACAGAGGTGATCCCTACTAGCCCAGACTGGGTCTAGCAACAATCAATCACGCTATAGTGCAGGTTCCTAATTGCAAATAAACCAACTAGCGATGAAGGCTTACCCGGAATCCAACGCAGTCGTTGTAGAAGAGGTGGGGCTCTCATTCCTCGGCTACGGCGAGATCATGATCCCTACGATCTTCGTGATGGGACACCTGCACATACGAGAAAAAAAACAAACGCAAGCGTAAAATCCAGTAGATGCAACTATATGTCAGTCAGAAAGGACATAACTCATCATCATAAATAACAACAAGAGTGGAACCATAACCAATAGTCGTTCATTAATAATCAATCAAAGGAAAATTACAACCATAGTTTTGACGTTGAATTCTCCTTCGGAGGGTCGCCAACAGAACACGTCTCGAAAGGCCTGTCAAGGATGGGATAAACCTCTCTCTTCAGCTCTTGATGATAGTCTCCTTGCTTGAAATTGGCCTTAAGGGAATTATGGAGGCTCTTGCAGCATAAGGCTCTTGGGAATTTGTGAACTTGAAGACTAGCTTGCAATGGAGATGGGCAAGCTTTTATAGATGGAGGAAGAGGATTTGGGATCCCTATAATCATGGATTGGCCCTATCATCAAGGAAGCTTCCATGAGAGGTGGAAAACCACTTCCTCTCTATGGAAATCCGTAGCCAAACCTCCCAACTCAAGATAGGTATCAGTTCTTGGATCAGTTAGGATGAAACTTCCGTCATTTATTTTTAAAAAACACCTCTTAAATTGGCTGGCGCGAGTGTGACTCTAGGATAGAGCACCAACTGGCGCGGCCTCTTTGAAGTATTTTCCCCATTGGCACAGGTATTGAACTGCCTGCTCGCGCCAATGCTAAAAGGGATATTTTTAGGGTTTTTCACAAGGAGATGTCTTCAGGGAATTGAAAACTCTTGTTCATAGGGATGTCATGAAAGTGTTTTCAAGCCATGTCACTGTTCACAGGTCACGAAATGAGCCCTCCAATGTGCGGGATCGGGATTTCAGGGACGGTGAAAAATTACTAAGTAACAGATGCCCCCTAAAGCATGAGGCCCGAGAGAGAGAGAGGGGTGAAATGCTTTACGAGAACATGTCCAACTGAAAACTCCGCCGTCGGAAAACCTGCGCGAAGAAATCCAGCTGATATCTCAGATACATGATATATATGCGGTATGGGCGCAACCATCCATAACAAAGTATACAATAATCCAGATCCAAGATATGGATGCAGCCATCCAGTGAGGATCGATAAATAGACTCAGGTATGGTCGTAGCCATCCAGTAAGTGAGTCACGTAACCAATCATAATTATCCACAAAATCGCATCCTGGATTTCAACAGACACAATCCAGGGTCTTGCGCTCCATCTCGACCAGAACGAAGTACAAGTTCGAGCATGCGAATATGTGAGCTGAAGTCGAACATGCAAGAACATCGTCTGATTACCAGCCGATGATGAAAGCTGTTAACAGACACGATAGGTACCACCAATAACGACGATGGCCCTCAAGGTACTACAAGTACAATCTACGGCATGTGAATCAATGAGCTGGCGTCGAACACCTGTAGAATCACTCGATCGGAGGCCAATGATGAAAACCCTGCGTCGAATGCGAAGAACCTACCACTGAGGCATGCAGGCTCTAAGGCACCAAAAGGGAGTCTCTAGATCAGCTTCCTGGATAATGAGCTGAAGTCGACAGGAAGTGACCTTGATCGAAGGTGGGCCATAGTGTTTCCCACATCATCGACACGAGAAAGAGGAACATAATGCTTTTGTAAATCACGATCAGATGAGAATCAGAGGGAGGTTGATATTTGCAGAGGTCAACTTCTCTTGAACATATCGGCGGCACGACAGTGGATTTGGTAGTATTTGACATCAAAAGATCAGAGGTCACAGTCACAAGTCAAAGAGTAGATGAGAGGTAAAAAAGGATCACCCAAACCCATGGAGGCAAGTGAGAGACGAGATGAGATGTCCCCAACCCAACACGAATGCAGACAAGTGCCATGTTCAAGAGCGACATATTGTCGACACGACAATGATGTTGGTTCCAATTTTCCCACCATTTCAGCGAGTACCTCTTTATTTTTACACAAGCTTGAAGAGGATACCATATGCTTGTCATATAAGTCCGTCCTTCGGACGAATCCATCCTAGTACATTTAACGAGCCCTAGGAAGGAGGAAGGAGGATATCGTCATTACGACTGAATCCAATGTCATCAGGGTTTAGCAAGTTTGACAAAGGAAGAAATCGACATCTTTTCATGTTTAGAGAGTTTGAAAAGACAGTGGAAAAGTAAACTCCAATGGTCCCTTTTTAGAAATAGTTCCTCAGATCCGAAAAGGTAGAAAACTATGTCTGAGAAAACCTCCTAGTCGCGATAGGCTAGGGTATTCCTTTTTTGTAAATAATCTATCCCAGCCTGAAAAATGGGTAAACATATACTGGGTAGATGTCGTTTCGTGTCCACTTTAACGAGATGGAAACGACAAGGGACTCGGCAATATTTTCATGTTTAGAGAGTCAGAAAAGAGCCGAAAGATGACTCCACCTGGAGGAACGAGTGGTATAAAGGGTAGCAACTGGTTTTGGTAATGGTGGAACTGCTCTGAACAAATAAAGGTTAAGAGGCTGGCTAACAAGACCACTCATCGCAGCGGTTCCTCAGCTATGGGTAAAACAACCAAGTGAAGGCATATGATCACCCAAGCAGTTAGTGACGATGGAGTGAGAAAACCAAGGCTCATCTAGCAAAAAAAGGCTGATAAAATGGCAATCACAAGCAGTAAAATGGGAAAGGTTTCATTTTTACACAAGCTTGAAATTGAAAAACTTTGCTTGAAGTTGGTTTCATTTTTACACAAGCTTGAAACAAAGATAAACTATGCTTGAAACCGGTTTCATTTTTACACAAGCTTGAAACGGAAACAAACTATGCTTGAAAAAGTAAGCATGCCCCCAGCATGGTGACTCAATTTGAGTTACATGCCCCCCAAGCTTCAATCCATATGAAAGGTAGATGGAGTGAAGGTTCAAATTACGAGATCGAGAAAAAGACTCGACTGGGATTTTACGAGAACTTATCAAAGACTCGAATTGAACAGGAACTTGTTTCATTATTTTAATGAGGTTGACACATTAAAAGAACTATCCTCAGGACACCTTGTTTCATGGTTTAAGGAGCTTGGCACAAGACAAGGAACTCTACTTTGACGACATTGTTTCATTTTTTAAGGAGCTTCGGACAAGACAAGGAACTCTGCTCCGGCCAGCTTGTCTCATTTTTTAAGGAGCTTGACACAACAAAACGAAATGTGCTTTGACCAGCTTGTTTCATTTTTTAAGGAGCTTGACACAAGACAAGGAACTGTGCTCCGACAAACGTTGTTTCATTTTTTAAGGAGCTTAACACAAGACAAGGAACTGTGCTCCGACAAAACTTGTTTCATTTTTCAAGGAGCTTGACACAAGACAAGGAACTGTGCTCCGACAGACCTTGTTTCATTTTTTAAAGAGCTTGACACAGGAAAAGAACTATGCTCCGACAACCTTGTTTCATTTTTTAAGGAGGTTGACACAAGACAAGGAACTCTGCTCCGACCGACCTCATCATAATGGACAAGAAGTCATCGCTTCCAAGAGTTCCACTCTCGATGGAAGGAAAACATCCTGGAAGTCAGGACCCAATGCCCCCAGCACCTGATGCACAATGGAAACATCACTAGGTACAGGCATGGGGTAGGTAGCCACATAGTTGACCTGCAATGGGGCAGAGACAACGGGTGGATAAAAACCAGGAAGGGATGATGGTGGGCCAGCTGCCATATCAGGACCAAAGAACGAAAGCTGATCAATGGTCATGATCTGTCCTTCATGCGGAAAACAAACCACATTAAAAAGGGAGGAGACAAGCGCTCCCATGGCATAGGTGTAATCATGCCCCAAAAGCATATTGAAATCCAAGGGTCCTAGAACAACCATCACGTCCATATGGATAGTTTTACCTCCCAAAGTAATAGGCAACCTTGGAAGGATCCCTAACGGTTGACTAGTTCTTCTGTTAAATGCCAACAGATTCTATGTAATAGGCGCAAGTGGTGGCGAGCCAAAAGCTTGCCAAGTAGTTGACGATAGAACACTAACATATGCGCCTTCATCTATAATGGTGTTGGGTACGACCAAACCAAAAGCCTGTATTGTTATCTCGAAAGGCACATAAGACAGAAGGCGGTATCCTGCAAATCGATTCCAATCAAAAGAAGCTACCAAACTACTTGGAGGGGCTACCATCGAACCGAGATGGTCTTCCCCTACTGTTACGATAGGAGAGGGAGCATCCTCCTCGACCTCCATCTCGAAGGTGCGAGGGGTATCCTCCGCGACCTCCATCACGGGAGGCGGAGGAGAAGCTTCTTGAGGTACAGGGATAGGAGAATCTTTCTTCAATTCTGAGGAATCTAAAGAAACAAGAAGAACCTGAGGGATGTGAGGTCCACTCTCAACGAAAAAAACATGGTGCACTGCAGATGGGGCCAGCTCAACCGATCCCATGACCAATGGTTGGTCGGCAATGGATTCCTGAATCTGAATTTCTAAGGGAGCGGGATTGACCAAGGATGACTCTCGACCAATCATGGAATTAGCTAGTGGAGGAATCAAAGAAAGTTGTTTATAACCAGCCGGGAGGCGTGGTGTAGAAACAGTTGAGTTGTCCAAAAATCTCTTGGCTTCATCCATATATGGACAAAGGTGAATGGCATGGTGCCCTTCACACTAGAAGTTGAAGACATGCCCCCAACCTGACTCCCGGAAGCCAAAGGCAACGGCAGGTGACCGTTGGACCATACTTCAAGCACCTTGGGAATGCCAGGGAAATCTCGAAGAAGATGATCTCCTGTGCACAACATGCAAGGGAACTTGACTTTCCGTGGAGGGTTGGAAGGTTTATCAAGATGAGACTTCTTAGACGCAATAGCCGCAGAGCTAACCTCTCCCTTATCAGACTTCTTCTTCTTTGTCTTATTCTTCTTCTTCTTCTTAGCCACCTGGTTACTCAAGTCCAGACTTTCACCAGGCGAAGTAGATGAGGAGGACGCAGAAACAGGCGAAGAAGGGGAGAGGTCCACCTTAGAATCAACATGATGTTGTTCAGGTGGAGGAACTAATTGACCAGTAGCCGAGACATTCGGGACCACAGAGGTTGAAAACAACCAAATAGGCAACCCAACAGTTAACCCAGGAAGGGACAACGTTGCCATGTAAGGAGCACCAACATTCCCAAAAGGAGGAAAATGACCAGGATTCCCATCGGAGGGGATTCCTTGGTTGGTGAACTCTAGAAAAGTTGCCATCAACAAATCAGAACCACACACGGGCTAAAAACCAAGGCACAAAATCAAACGGCCAACAAGCAAACTCTAACAGGGCGTGTGATCGCAGGTGATTTATTTTACCACATTGAAACTTAGAAACTTCACCGTTTCATGTTTTAAGAGTCGGGAAACGGTTAAAAAGGTGACTCTATCTCTTTCATATTTGACGCAAGCGTGGAAGGACAAGCGCTTGATGATCTTTTCAAATTTAAAGAGTCAGAAAAGATCAAAATGACTATTTAGGAACACTAGGCAGAGGGTGTACCAAATAACCGTGAACTGCAATATACACCTTGGTTCCAAAATGAAAGAGAAATCAACCAAGGACTTTACGTACGTGCAGGAAATCTCCCTGAATGTTGTGTTCAGTGTATCACAGGTATAGGGCGGCAGACTCAGCCTCCTATGGATAAAGGATAGAAACCTAGTGGGGTCTCCCTTTATATACGCAACGGTACGGGGAGCACAAGTCCATACTAGCGCTGTCTAAAGCCAAGAGGCGAACGATAGCTACTAGGTTTTAAGAGACCGGAACACGTCTCTAGCCTAGACCTCTAAATGTGTTTCGTTAGATTTCAATGCTGCCTTAATGTAAATAGAGTAAATTTTAAAGTTTATCTTCAATTACGTTTCAGTTTTCAGGCCCTAGCGAATGTAATGTCTCAAAATCTCTTAAATGTAATCTATATGCCACATTATATCATTTCATTCGATGAAAGCTACTTATGAGAGAGTTGAGAGCTTTTCACACAACAACGAAATGAACATAAAACAACCAATGATGTCTCTAATGCAGCTAATGAAAACTAAAAAGCTTTTCGTTCAAAGTTACCAATCACTACTAACACCGAAAAGATCTAATTCTCATTAACTAATGAAAATCAAAAGAGATTTTTTTTTGTATTTTCAATATTTCAGAGCAAAGTGCGCTAAAAAATGAAAACTAATGCAAAGGTAATTCGAGAAACGATGACAAGAGAGAAAAACCAAGCAAATTCCACTCAATGGAAATCACAATCAGACCTCAAATCAACCAAAATTCCCTCAAAGCGAAAGAATCCCAAAGACTCAAAATGAGCCGTGTAATCTAGGCCCAAGATGAGATGAAGTAAAATTCGAATGAAGAAGGAAACAATCACTCAAACAACACAATGAGACAATAGAAAACCACCAAATAAATGCAAAGAAGCAATTAGAAGGTTGACTGAACCTAAAGAGACCAAAAACTCCTAAGGAAGGCTCGACACACAACAGCACCTAGATGACCTAGGGCTAAAATGAAAAATCGATGGAAATGGGAAAATAGCCAAAGGATGGAGGTAACAGCCAGTCAATCCAGGCTCCAAAACATTCAAACAGTGGAAAAATCAAGACCAAACACACAGATCAGGCTTAGGAAGCTCAGAACTGAGCAAACCCTAGTACCTCATAGGATTGGCGCAACTGTGAGGCTGAAACTAATGCCAGAAAGGAATTTCCTCGGGTAATACACAAGCAACCTGCGCCAATGGGCGTGACTGTCAAGCTAAAAAGTGCACCAGTCGAGTTTCCCAGTCAAAAATAAAAAAGAGCAATCGAACAAGTAGTCCAGTGATGATCAAGCTATCAAAAAACAAAATCCACAGAAAGAACCAGCCCGAAAAAGCTGATCAAGCAAGGAGGATCAAGAATTGACCAAAAAGACAAGACAATGCTCCAAGTGTTAATTTTACAAACTAAACTGGAGATTGACTGAAGTAGCTTTGATCTACTTCACAATTGCAGAGCAAAATCGTTTCGAAGGATATCTGGCCAACTTCTGGCTCTGTTTATAGCTTATAAAACGAACAACAACAAGCCAATGATCCCCAGTGGAGTCGCTAATTTGTTGTGGAGGTAAATCCCCTCTACGGACAGAGGCGATCCCTACTAGCCCAGACCGGGTCTAGCAACAATCAATCACGCTATTGTGCAGGTTCCTAATTGCAAATAAACCAACCAGCGATGAAGGCTTACCTAGAATCCAACACAGTCGTTGTAGAAGAGGTGACGCTCTCGTTCCTCAGCTCTAGCAGATCATGATCCCCACGATCTCCGTGATGGGACACCTGCACATACGAGAAACAAAACAAACACAAGCATAAAATGGAGTAGATGCAACTATATGTCAGTCAGAAAGGACATAACTCATCATCATAAATAACAACAAGAGTGGAACCATAAACAATAGTCGTTCATTAATAATCAATCAAACGAAAATTACAACCATAGTTCTGACGCTAAATTCTCCTTCGGAGGGTTTTCAGCAGAAGACGTCTTGAAAATCCTGTCAAGGTTGGAACAAACCTCTCTCTTTAGCTCTTGGCGATAGTCTCCTTGCTTGAAATTTACCTTAAGGGAATTATGGAGGCTCTTGCAGCATAAGGCTCTTGGGAATTTGGGAACTTGAAGACTAGCTTGCAATGGAGATGGGCAAGCTTTAATAGATGGATGAAGAGGAGTTGGGATCCCTATAATCATGGGATTGGCCCTATCATCAAGGAAGCTTCCATGAGAGGTGGCAAACCACTTCCTCTGTATGGAAATCCGTAGCCAAACCTCCCAACTCAAGATAGGTATCAATTCCTGGATTAGTTGGGACAAAACTTCTGCCATTTATTTTAAAAAAAAACCTCTTAAATTGGCTGGCGCGAGTGCGACTCTGGGACAGAGCGCCAAATGGCGTGGCCTCTTTGAAGTATTTTCCCCATTGGCGCGGGTACTAAACTGTCGGTTCGCGCCAATGATAAAAGGGCTATTTTTAGGGTTTTTCACAAGGAGATGTCTTCAGGGCATTGAAATCTCTTGTTCAAAGGGATGTCATGAAAGTGTTTTCAAGCCATGTCACTGTTCACACGTCACGAAATGAGCCCTCCAATGTGCGGGACGGGGATTGCAGGGACGGTGACAAATTACTGTGTAACAATAGTATAGCTTTCCAAGGTATTAATAGGTATGGAATTGCTTTTTTAAGTCATTATAGAACTCAATACTGATAAAAATTCTTCTATATTCCCTTGGAATCACTTCAAACTGCTTTTTTAGGTAAACTTTATGCAATTTTAAAAAAAAAATACACACCTTTTTCTTGCTTTTGAGGAGCTTTATATTGAAATTGAATTATCTCTATGATTTAGGATCTTCTATATCTAAAATTTAGCCTTGTCTTTGGCCTATGAATCTTCTTTCGAATGCCACAGGTCTGACCTGATTTGGATTCTTCAAGGAAAATTTATGCCCAATCTCCCACAATGACCTAATTATGGAATGGTTCAATAGAGAGAACTTGTACAATGTGCCACATGTCACTATTTCCTCCTTCAGCTCTAAAATTGATACAAAGGAAATTAAATTTCTTCTACTTCTGGCCACATTTTATAGAATACCAATCCAACGCTCAGAAAGAGAGTTATCATGATTTTTCCACAGTCACCTCTTTGATATGAAATTCGAGAGCCTGAAAAAACCCTAACTTCCACATATCCTATCTCCAAAACTATTGTGAACCAAGATTTGAAAATTTTAAAACAGGTTACTTAGGATTGTGGCTTTCATCTGTAAAAATTTCAGCTTTTGAACCTTCGTAGAAAAAACGTTATAGAAAAAAATGCCACGATGACCTTTTTTAGGTGAAATTCGGGAGCCTGAAAATCCCTAAGTTCTATAGATCATATCTCCAAAAATATTACGAACCAAGATCTGAACATTTTACACGACGTTCCTCAAGATTTCAACTTCTCTCTATAAAAATTTCAGCTTCTGAAACTTCGTAGAAACAAAATTATAGCAAACATTCTACGATGACCTATTTGGAGCAGCAAAATCCTAGAATCGAATCTCTCATACCAAATGTTAAGAAACCAGCTGCAAAAATAGAAGAAAAGAGAGATGAACTCCTTAGAAATCATCCAATTCGAGGGGAAAACCTCTAATACATTACATAAATGAACAATTATTGGAAGATACAAATGAAAAAACCTCCTTTCTATATATAGGAGTCCATGGGTCCAATATAATCCTAGCCGACCTAACAATAATAATGTAAGGGCACAATAATAACAATATGGGGGTTACAAGGGTACAAAAATAACAATAAGGGGGGATACACTAACATAATAAGGAACTAAACTAGTAATATACGGAAGTAACATTGAAATCCTAACACCTCAGGCCTCAAATATTTTCACACATTCAAGAATAATCACAAATTAACCATCATTTCAATAATTAAAACATTAGTAAATCTATCCCTTCATAACATAAAAATTCCCCTTAGGTTTCTTAAAAAAATGAATTATGGAGTAGGATGCTCCTACATCAGAAATGCCTTAGAAAAATGGTTCGCTAAATTATTTCTTATGGTGAAATTGATTTTTCCATGGAAAACATTATCCTAAATGGTGTATTTTGATCCACCTAGTAAGAAATGTCCAGGTGAACATTTTTTGGGTGATAACACTTCAACTCAACGAACAACTTTGGTTGGAAAAAATGAATTTTTTTGCCTTCACTCTGCCCTTAGAAACTTGACTCAAAGTTTAAGTTATATGAGATAATCCCAACATGAACCTCCAATAAAAGTTGGCAAGGCCGAAAAAGCTACAAAGGTCTACTAGTGTGGTAAAGGATGCCCAATCTCAAATGACTTGGATCTTACCTGAATCCATATGCATGCCTTTTTCCCCAATGATGTAAACCATATATTGCATCTCGCTCATGCCAAAGCAGCATTTCTCCAACTTGGAGCATAGTTTCTGCTATCACAAGGTTTGAAGGACCTGCCAAATTTGTTGCAAGTGTTCTTTCCAATTCTTGTTGAAGATGAGGATGTCAACTAGTTTTACAACCATGAACGAGCTAGTAAAGGGCCAGAACATGTCATCCATTAGCCTCATAAATTTTGTATGGGCACTTTTCAACCCGAAAGGCATGACCAATCTCTCAAAAATACCCTCCTTAGGTTTGAACGAAATCTTCCACCCATCTCTGGGTTCTATTAGAACCTGGTAATGACCAGACTTCAAATCAATATTATTGATGTACATGCCCCCTTGAGCTGGTCAAGAAGGTCATCAATCCATGGGATTGGGTACTTGTTCCTAAAAATGAATTTATTTAGTGCCTGATAGTTAATGCAGAGTATCTAGGACCCATCCATCTTCTATACAAGTGAAATTAGGCTCCCACAAGGTGAGGAACTTGGTTATATTTTCCCTTTTTGTAGCAACACCTCAATTTGTTGCTTGATTTTTTTATTTTCTAGAATGGGGTAGCAGTGTATTGGCCCATTGGTTATACATGCTCTGGAGGTTATATTCATGTAATTCTTCACCTAACAGTGAAAATGTACCCATATGGGTCAGGAGATGACGTACCTCTATTCTTCCATGATACTCTCCACCTACTTCTATTTTGTGAGGTACCTTTCACAGGGTCCATGAATGTGGCCATGATCTTCCCCCTATTTTGAGAGTCACTAACAAAGAAAACAAATTTACTAGTCTAGGATATGATCTTGTTTCATTGATTAGTAGAGCTCAAAGAAATGGTGGTAGGTGGGGTTACCATCAGTATCCTTTATATTTTATTTCCCAAACTAATAATTATAGTGTGAGACCTAGACTCATACACAACATGAAGCTTCCCAAAGTATGGCTTGAATAATAGTACATCACAAACATCGAGAGGAGCATTACAAAGTTAAAAAATATTAACATTTTTTTAATTCATATCCCTTGATAACTTCAATCTATTTGGTGTAGCATTGGAAAATCATTCCAAAGTCACATAAAAATTAGTTTTTCATTCATCTCTCTTGATAACCTGAATCAATTTGGTGTAGCATTGGAAAAAAATTGCACACTCAGATATGCATGAGTTATTTATTTGTTAAATTCACAAAAGAAATCCATATTATTGGATTGTGAATATAGGAAATTAAATTATTTTAATATATAATATCAATATTATTGACGAGGATTAAATATCACAAAATTTGTTTATTATTGTTTTGAATAGATTCTTTGCATGGAATAGAACCTATTTTACTTCAAATTATAGACACAAATCCTTCAATGAATTTCCAAGTAAAGAAAAAGAAAGAAATAAAATATTATATAAAATAATATTACAAAATTTTACATTTATATTAAATATATTTTTGATGAATTAATAAAACTAATTTAAATATTGTTTGTTTCTCTAACAGCAATTATATTGTTTTTTACATTTAATTTTGATGATTTTTATACCCTCATTTTGATATTATTTTTATTTATTGTTAAGTGGTATATATATATATATATATATATATATATATATATATATATATATATATATATATATATATATTATCTTAAGATTTAAAAAATTGGATAAGAATGATCTAGATTATCCACATGTTATAATAAATCTATTGATGTTTCAAATCACAACGGAGATCCATCTTCAAAACTATTTTCAAATTAATCATTCAAAGTAGAATTTAAAGTAGTGTTAATTTTTCTTTTTAGTTTTTCATTGAGTATCATGTTTATTTTATTAAAAAAAATTAAATAATATCCTAAGAAAATACATATAAAAACCTGTAGTACACTGTAAAATATTGAGAAATTTAAATTATCAATATAAAAGTCTTATTTAACACTATTTCTAGCTAATGATGTGAATACCTAGATTTCAACGTATATTTAATTATATGATATTTTTTGGATTATATTTATTTTCACTTTGGAATATAGATTTCATAATTTAAATTTAACCATCCTAGATCCATCTTAACCCTTGATCTATCAAGTGCTAAGAGGGATCAAATCTCTCAAGGTGCAAACCCCTTTTTTGAGTGCAAATCCTGACGAAAGTTTTTCTCCTCGAGATATTTGATCGCTCTCGACGCTTGATAGATCTAGGGTTAAGATGGATCTAGGTTGGTTATATGTATATCTATGTGTGTGTGTGTGTGTGTGTGTGTGTGTCTTTCTTATTCCTCTCCCTATCTCACCCTCAAATATACACAGTCTCTCTTCCCCTCGCTTCCTCTCCCTCTCTCTCTCTCTTACCCTTCTCTCTCTCTCTCTCTTTCTCTACTCTCCCTATCACTCTCCTCTCCCTCTTCCTTCCCACTCTCCTCTCTCCCTCACTATTTTTCCATCTCTCCCTTATGACTCCCTCTCTCCCTCTCTACTTTTATCCCTCCATGTATTTCTTCTTGCCTACGTTTCTCTCCCGTTCCAACTCCATATTTATCTCTCTCTACTGACTCATATATCTCTTTTATGTTCTATATTTCATTCTCTCCCACCTCCCAATGTCTCTCACCCTCATCACTCTCTCTATCTCTTCCCTCTAACTCTATCAATATCTCCCCCCTCTCTCTCTTCTCCTTCTCTCCCTCTCTCTCTACTCTCCTCTTCTCTCCCTTCCCTCCTATCTCCCTCACTCTCTCCTAGTGTCTCCCTTGTCACTTGCTCTCTTTCTCCAGCTCTAGCTCTCTCTATATTTTTACATTCCTCCCTCTCTCTTCCCCTCCAACTCCATCTCTCTCTCTCTCTCCCTCTCTCTCCCACCTCATTTTCTCTCTCCCCCCTCTCTCTCTGTATTTTTCTCTTTGCCCTCCCTCTATGTCACTATATCCCCCACCTCTCTCTCTCTTAAATTTGATTCCACAATATTTTGCTTAAGAAACTATCTAAATTAAAAAAAAACATTTGGTTGTAAATTATTAAACATATGTTTTGGGTCAACCATGTGAAAGAAACTACAATAATGAATAACTTAAAACAACCATGCACTATCTTTCTTATATTATTGTTAGTCAATTTGTTTGTTCTCATCACTTGGATGCTTAGTTAAGATGAATTTATGTTGATTCTTAGTAGTATTATATATATTATATATATGTCACACCTTTATATATAAGAGTATTCTAATTTTTAATTTTATTCAAACTTTGATTTAATTTCTATGGGAATATATGATAGAGGGTTTATATATATCTCAAAAGTAATGATAACATTTTTTGTTTTAGAATTAATTAAGAAAATGCCCTAAAATTAAATTAAAATAAAATATTTTAAAATATCTCGATTGTGAAATAAGTTATGGTTATTGGCCATGTGGTATTGATAAAACATGGTGTTGACCCATGCTATTATAGAAAATCCTATTTACATGCTAATAATATCGACCATAAATTGTGGCTGAATTTTAAGAATCATGTCATATTGTTATAAAATATTTCCATTGTGAAAGAAGTGACATTGTATTGGCCCATGACATGGTAACAAAACCTATTCACAAGTTAATAACAAATTTCACATATAAAAAATTAACTTTAACATTAAATTTTTATTATTAATTGAGGCAACATTTAAATGTTTAGAGGTTTTATTTTACTTTTAACATTTTATTTATTACTTTTAACTTTATTTATTAGATTTTTAAAATAATTTAGTGGACATATAAATGTTAAAAATTTATGCTTGACATTTGTACGACATATAAGGGGTAGAGCACCTCTCAAGCAATCATCGATAATTATTTAATAGTAATGAAGACAAAGGTTTAGGATTTAATGTATTTTTTCTTTTAAATTTAATTAAAAAATGATGGTCATATAATTAAATTAACATAAAATATATATAAAATATTTTTTACCATATAATCTATTATGGTTTTTGGGTAAGTGGTAATTTTGTTAGGGTTGAGCATTTCCATCACCCTAAATTTAGGAAAGCATGTTGAGATTGAGAAAACACCTTGTTCGTTGAATATGGATGACGGGTGGAAAGTTAATCATTGTTGGATCCCATCTCCGTGCTCTCAATAGGGTTCCTTTTTCCTTTCTCTAGTGTTTTCCTCTCTTTTTATTTTCGGTGGGTTTATGCTTGATATAGTTATATATGTACTTATTTATTATTATAGTCATTTAGTAGGTTTGATGTTTTTTAGGTTTCTTCAATTATTTTGTTAATTTATAACCATATATTTTACATAATATTTCTAATGTTGAGCAAGTTTTTTTTTAGTTTATATTTAGTATTTTCTTTCTTTTTTTTATTTAGTATTATTTTTATTTATTCGTCCATTTATTTATTTATTTATTATTATTATTATTATTATTTACTTAGTCTTTATTGATTATTCTATTATCTTATATTAATTTTATGATGGTGTTTAATTCATTTTCTCTTATTTATTTATTGGTTTTTTTTATTTTTAGGGTTGATGGTGTTTGTGATTTTCAATGTCTATCTTTATGGATTTTATTTTATAAAATGTGTAATATTTATTTTAACATTTCTTTAATTTCTATAATTTCCTATGTGTTTTCACGGATAATTTATTATACTATGATATGGATCACAAAAGTTTTCACTCTCAAATGTTGTTACATGTTTTTTAAATATAGATATTTTTATGTTATATTTTTTAATTGATGGTAATAATAATTGAAAATAAAGTTATATTTTAGCTAATTATTCTGTAAGGCATTCTTATTTGAAAACAACTCACCTAGCTGCTACCGTGTATCTCTTTATACCGTTAGATCAAATGTTAGACGATTCAAATGTTTTAGACCATTCATGTACTGCTTCTTTCATTTAACCTAACTACCTAACTAATTTCGTAACCTCTACAATCTCTCTTCCACATTACAGAACTGACCAAACTACAAGGTTTCAACTTGGCCATTCCTTTTGGGATTTCGACATATTTTGGTTAACTTGATGTTGAAAATTTTGGAACTACTCTGTAAATGGAAATGCATCTCCACACGCCCCCCAACCAGGAAAAACTCCCCACAAAAAGATAAAAGTGTATTCTGAAGAAATTATTGAAAAGTGGAACTAAGGAAGCTGGTAATCCTTGTTCAACTGGTGCTTCTTGTTGTTATGCTGTTGTTTGCGCTGCTTTTCTAGGTTCTGCTAGTGGTTCACAATTGGTTCTTCTGGGTATACTCATACTGACCCGACACACTGTATCATCATCACCATGGCAAATGTGAATGCATCTCGAGACACCCCCGAACCAGGAAAAACTCCTGCAACAAGAGGAAAGTGTATTCTGAAGAAATTATTGAAAAGATGGAAATTCCATAAAAGTGTATTCTGAAGAAATTATTGAAAAGTGGAACTGAGGAAGCTAGTAATCCTGGTTCAACTGGTGCTTCTTGTTGTTATGCTGCTGCTTGCACTGCTTTGCTAGGTTCAACTGTTGGTTCAACAACTGGTACTTCTGGGTATACTCATACTGACCCGACACACTCTATCATCATCACCATGGCAAATGTGAACACATCTCCACATGCACCCCAACCAGGAAAAACTCCCCGCAACAAGAGAAAAGTGTATTCTGGAGAAATTATTGAAAAGCTAACAATTCCATAAAAGTGTACTCTAAAAAAATTATTGAAAAGTGGAACTGAGGAAGCGAGTAATCCTGGTTCAACTGGTGCTTCTTGTTGTTATGCTGCTGCTTGCGCTGCTTTGCCAGGTTTTGTTGTTGGTTCAAAAACTAGTACTTCTGGGTATGCTCATACTAACCCGATACACTGTGTCATCATCACCATGAAAAATGTGAAGCTGGGTTTGTGGTTAACGAGAGGTATGAGGTGAAGGGAGTTGATAATATTAAGATTGTGGATGCGTCAACCTTCAACAACCCATAAGAATCAACGATTATGATATTTGGTAGGTAATTACAATATTTTTAACATTTCAGTGTGGTTTTCATCGCTCTGTCTATGTGGATTTCTTCCTCTGAAGTAAAATATTAATGTGTGCATATGAATAGAGATATGTAATGGTGAAGATATGGTTAAAATATTTTGTTTTTTGTTTTATAACTGATTTAATTTATCAATACAAATCAGTATATATAATTACATTAGTAATTTTTGAATGGTTAAAATACTTTGGTTCTAGTTTTGCAGCTGATTTAATTTATCAATGATTCTAGTTTAATTTATCAATACAAATCAGTATATATAATTACATTAGTAATTTTTGAATGGTTAAAATACTTTGGTTCTAGTTTTGCAGCTGATTTAATTTATCAATGATTCTAGTTTAATTTATCAATACAAACTAGTATATATAATTTTGACATTTTAATTAAAAATATTACAAAATAAAAAAGACTTATATTTATGATAGACCATGATGAAAAAGAGATTCAGTTATGATAGTTTGTTGTGTAATCCAGTAACTGGCCTCTCTCCACTCTTAGAGTCCGTAGCCCACGACGCACATTCATGTTCCTAGAACCTAACTCCAGAATACCGCGTGATAATTATTGTCCATTATTTCCCCTGTACTCATATGAGGAACAGGAGAAGCTTGAATTTCTTCTCTCCCAATAGCTTCTTCTGGACTGGCAAATCTCCTACTTCTTTCAATTAGAGCTCGTAACCAATGGTTAACTCTTTGTTGGAATTTAATAAAATAGTGTAGTATGATTTCCCTGTGTCAATGTGCTCGTTTGCATGGGTTACATTTTAATTTGGTGCTGAGGAAGGATTTTGTGATCTTCACCTCTGTCGTTCCTACTCTTGCCCTTCCATTTCCAATATATGAACAAAATGGATGGCCAAACCGAATCGAATTATATTGGTGATCACAAATATTTAATTACCTCTTTCAACTTGTCGATCTGGGCTTGAATAATTTTAATTTAATTTTTCATATTTTTTAAAAATAGATAGATGATATTTCATCTTTTTAGCAGTTTAGATGGAGAGATGCGATTTCGCGACCCTTTTAAACTTGGGCATTATAAGCTATAAATTAAAGAAAAATTTTACCACATTCCGCTCTCCCATCACGTAGCGCAGGTTTTCTTTACAATTTCATTGTGATAAGTTGTTTCTGTTCATAGGAACAATGTGAGACCCTCTTTTGGTTAGTTCTAAGTATTTCAATTTTTTAATTTCGATTTTTATTTATAAGTATTTCAATTTTTGAATTTTGATTTTTCATTTATTTAAATAGATGGATGAAATTTTTATTTCAACTCAATTGTTTTTTTTTTTAAATAAATGGACATTTCACCTTAATACTTTTTTAATTTGATTTTTTTATAAATGGATGGATGAAATTTCATTTCACCTTAATATTATGAGTAGTTTGCTATGATTTCATCAGTTTTTAATAGTATGAGAATTTTTATGTGATTTTAGTGTTTTTTTTTTTTTAATTTTTGGTTATTACAAATGGCAACCAATAATTTATTAAGTTATAAAACCATTCATGAGTTTTTTAATATTATGAGAAGTTTTATGTGATTTTAGTATTTTTTATTTTTATTTTTGGTTATTACAATGGAAAGCAATAATTTATTTAATTATAAAATCATTAATGTTGGAGCAGTACATAGTAATTTTGAGGAGTATATCGTAATAATAACTCTTAGATTTTGAATTTTGGACTCCCCTAAGTCCAAAAATTGGCATATTAGTAGCCATTACAAGCTCTCAAAATTATTTTAAATGAAAAAAGAAAAATTGGCAAATGCAAGACCTTAATGATTCACTTGGTATGTACTATGCTTGCTATGTACTATGCAATTAGCAAGGAACAATTGATCAGTTTTTTATTAGATGCCAATGTTTCTTGGCACCTTAAGTTGCTCCATGGTGGCCTTCTACTTAGTCCTTTCTAAATCTATCCAACAACACGTACATGTTGGACATACATATTCATAATTCAAGAAATAAAAATAAACAATATGAACTCTCATCTAGACTATCAAACATCTTATTAATACTATCGAGTTGATACTGAATTAAATTAATAGTTTGTTGTGATGATGTTTGAAATTTAGATTTGGAAAGATAACCATCAAATATTTGCTATTGGAAGTTGAAAGACCATCTTTAAAGATTATGATGAAATCTATGTTGGAAATGTTATAGAATCTATCAATTTGACATAATGTAACTAATTTCTTATACCTTGAATCAATTTTTGTTTACTAATTTTAATCTTCAATGATTTTTTATATGCCAAAATGGTTCTGGAATTTAAGCCTTACAACATTTCCTTTGCAACATTTATTGCAATTGCTAGTTTTAGTAATTTTTTTGAAATTTAGCAAAGATAAATATTTTGATGAGTATAATGAATGAATTATTATTTACATTTACCAACCAAAATAAATCATGACATAAATCTATATTAAAAAAATACATTTAATAAAGATATATCACATGTTTTAAATATAAGTTATTTAAACAAATTTAAACAAATTAATATAATTAAAGATATATCACAATTTTTTTAAATATAATTTATTTAAATAAAAAATACGCCTTAAATTTAATCCAATATTAATTTACTTTAAAATAAATATATTTACTTATATTAATTCACCAACGTAGTAATCCTATCCTCAAACATATCTCAATTGTAATTGTAACGGATAGGCATGTGCATAACTTTAATAAAAACGTTAGATAACCATACATCATGAGTTTAACAACCAGATGGAAACGTTTTTGGATGCCAAGAATAATATGCGTGGACAACCACCATCTAGCAAAACGGTTCAATTGAAATTTAGTGGAACAACGGCTCATTTTTAAGCTGAACGTGGGACATGTGTCACCGTTTTAGTGGAGAAAACAACTGAAGCTTTAGTGGAACAACGGGTCATTTTTAAGCTGAACGTACGACATGTGTCACCGTTTTAGTGGAGAAAGCAACTGAAAGCTTTAGTGGAACGTGGGGCATGTGTCACCGTTTTAGAGGAGAAAGCAAATGAAATCCAAAACCTACATTTTATGGACTACTTGCAATTTGGAAAGATAAAAACGGTCGCACCTGCATTCATCATGTCCCGAGATTTTCTTGAGCTTTCCAATTATGTGAAATGCAAGCATGATGCCTACTTGTGTTGCCATCCTCGATCAGGTGTTTGATCCGTCGGATGGTTCGTTTTACGGTGTGATGGACTGCGGTTATTCTCTCTGGTAGTTCTTCGCTACTCTCTGGCAGGGTTTCACTTTTTTTCTTTTTTTCTAGACTCTATCTGTCCATAGATTCATAAGGAAATTTGTTTGAAAACTAAAATCAGAGGATTCTTCTCTCGCACATCTTCTTGTGTTGTCTCGGTGTATGTGTGTTGGGCTGTGTTGAGAGAAGGGCGAAAATACTACAGAGAGGAGATGGCATGGCATTGGCAGATATTTAACGGTAGATTTTTCCATATTTTTAAGTTCTTTTGCTCGATGGGTTCATAGCCCGTTTATTTTATTTATTTTATCTTTGATCTTTTATTTTCATTAATTCGAACACTGCTCGGTACTCCTTCTAGACTTGGATATGTAGATGGTGTTTGAATTCGATTTAACGGGTAGGGTTTTGCAAGATCTGGAGTGTTTTTTTTCTTGATTTTTCATTTTCTGGTACTTTTGGTTCTAAAAGCCCATGTTATTATTAATTAGGGTGTTTTTAAATGTCTCTCTTATCATTTTGTTAAACCCTAGCTTTCTTTTAAATAACAACAAAATTATTTTAGAACTCATAATTTATTTCCTCAAAGATAAGTTTACATTGAGGTAGATTTTGTTTCTTTATATTCAGAAACTTAAGCATGCATCTTGGATTTTAATTTATTTTCCTTCTAAATGTGTGAAAAACTTCGCTAAGAAAGCTTAAGTGTTAAGTTTTACTTTCTTCTCATTTATTTCTACGGCCATAAAAATAAAGTATTGTTTCCTTTTTTTTTAAATCTACCTTTACACTCAAATGGCTCTATATAATGTTTTATTGAATTTGATGTAGCTTATGTAAGCAAAATTATTCATACAATATTATTAGACTTGCTAAGGTGTAGCAGATGCCCGAAGGTGTAGCAGATGCCCGAAGATGCAGCAGATGCAAATGCCTCATTATTTATTTGCAGCTGCTGGTATTTACGGTCCTCGAAGCCCAGGCTAGTATTAATTAAGGTGTATTTAAATGTTTTCGTATATCTTTCTTTTAAACCTGCACTTTGTATCTGTATTTTTGAAGTATTGATTATATATCAATTTTATTAATAATTTTTTTCATCGCAACTAGTTATATATTAATTTTGTTCATAATTTT